>JANTQI010000021.1:173767-290068 GCA_032988985.1 Emmonsiellopsis sp. PD_5 | reverse complement strand
AAACCCAAAAACCCTCAACAACAAACCCTCAAAACTCACCCCCCCCCCCCCCCCTTCCCCCCCCCCCCCCCCCCCCCACCCAACCGATCAAACACCCCTCCCTCGTAAAAGCTGTTTCACGTTTCACATTCCGCGAAGGTATGCTGCGCATTGATGAGGGGGGTAAAATATTTTCCTTCTCTGATTTAGCTAGTTAGTTAGGTAGGTAGGGATGGGGGGCTGTGTCATAGGGAAAAAGAAAAGGGGGGGAGGGGTGAAGGAACATGAATTTATAGGTAAATAGTGGCAATGATATTTTACTTCTTATATTAATTTGGGTAAAATAATGGATATTTAAAAAATGCCTTTCTATTTTCGGTTTCATTTCTTCTCTTTCCCGCTATGGGAGGCAGTTAAGTTCTGGTATGGGGAAGTTGTCGAGGAATGCGCATGGCGGGGGTCTTGGCGCACGTTAACTAACCACACCGACTGAGCGGATGTATGGAATGGAGTATGGTGATTGAGTAGTTAGCTGTGTAGTATGGTTAGAGAAACTTTCTACTTTATGGGGCTCTTCAGGTTTTTGCAGAGAGCAGGAGAGAGATCAAATATTGAAAACTGCCAGCCACGGAATGAATCCTCCTGTCTCCTTTTAACCTCATCCAGCAGAATCCGAACCCCAGCCAGCCCAGCCACCCGCACCCACGTACAGATCCGCAGCAGGCAGAAATAAGCATTAGCAGGGAGACAGCTTTGCAGAATGATGGGGTTGTTTCAGGAGCTCGAGAGCGTGCAGTGGCTGGGGGTGAAATCTGGGGAGAGTGCTTGGTTATTAATAGAAGAGGCTGGATGGGAGGAAGCCTGCCCGTCGTGTTTGTGAGGACAGACAAGCCTCGCGGATGGACTGATGGTTCGTATTGGGGCCGGTGGGTGGCTGGGTGCCGTTGGAGGGCGGGTGCAACGGGCGATCCAGAGAAGACGCGACGGGTAGGTCTGTGGATCAACACTGCTCAACTGTCTGCAGCCATGACTCTTTTGACTCTGGTATCGACATTGATAAACACCAATATCAATATCAATATCAGTATCAAAATCGAGAGTTGACAGACAGAAAAGGAGCAGAGCCGCGCTAGGCGTCTGCGGTAAAATACCGTCACACGGCTGACGATACGCGTACGGCCGTTCTGTCCCGTACCAGCCGCGCCACCTCTCCGCCTGTTTCCCCGCAGCGCTAGGCCGAGAGCGGCTAGCGGACAAGTTACCCCCATACAAAGAAGGTTTGCCGCTGAGCCTCACTGGCAGGCCGTACGGTACGGGACGCGGGCGGTAAAATACGCCGCCATGCCGTTTTCTGTCGCAGCATCAATTATCCAGACTTCATCTCTCAAACAACAACAATCACCACCACAACAACTATCACCGCTGCTACGACTCCCTGCATCACACTGCATTGCATTGGTCTGTCCGGGCTGTCTGCTTGTCTGTCTCTGCGCCGTTGACCTGCCTGTCTGCCTGCCTGCCTGCCTAGTCTCTCTCCCCTTTCACCCAGCTCCCCCGTCCAACCCCATCCCATCCCCGTCTGCCAGCTCCCTGGATATGGTGCTGCGTCCCATTGCGCTTGGTCTCTACACCTCTCATCAACGAAACTACTGAGCACTGGACGCTTGTTGAGTCCGCGCACACCCCCCCGTCCTTTTATCGTGCTGCCAACCACCAATTGTCGCCCGTCGCATCGCCGCAGCAACATCCCGTCTCCCCTCTTCTTAGCCGCCTTGTCCCCTCGCCAAATTCTTCGCCCGCGACAGCTACGCCTCGCCCAGCCCCGTGACCGCCAGTCTCAGCCTCTTCTTTCTCCAGTCCATCCATCCCCTAGTCCAGTCCCAGTCTGTCTGCATCTCAAGTTCTCAACATCAAGCAGCCATCGATCGCCTTGCTCCTGCGGCCAGTCGAGTCCCCTCGAGTCATCCCGTTCCCATCTATGGCCACACCCCTCGCCCACTCTCCTCGACTCCCCCTTCTGGCACCCGTTGCACATTGATCCCTCTTACACGCGGTGCGCAACAAGCACCGCCATCCCGGAAAGCTCGCAAATCGCTCAGCTTGCGCCACACTGCTCCTGTGGGTTTCAGGCGCATTCCGATCCACCAGTCAACCCACCCAAAACGAGCCTTGGTAGGTCCCTGTTGCTGCTCCGTTGCCCTGTTATTGCCTCCCACCCTATCCGCCCTGATCCAACTCTGTTTTATTTGTCTTGTTCCCCGCTGCTGTGTCGCCCCTTTTCTGGAGTTTTGTTTTTACCTCCATGTTCTGTTTTACTGCTCCATATTACTGTACCCCATTTAACCGCCCTGGGAGTGGCCTGTACTATATTGAATTCACATCTCCACCGCGCCTAGTCCAGCCTTATTCCATCGACGCCATTTACAACGCTCCCCAACTGACATGACCTCCTCATTAGCCCCTCGCGTTGTCTCTATTGAGAGCGTGAATCCACATCGGTACACCCCTCTTCACGACCCTGGCCCGCAACTCCCTATCTTCATGGCCGGACCTATACGTCCAGGTTCGGAACCAGTGACCCTACCCAATCCGCTGTCGCGAACATCAAACCCCGTCCTATCACCCACTCCCTCAGTCGCAGCCACGTCAGGACCTATATCTTCCTTTTTAAAATCCGCTGAAGCCAAAGGTGGCTCGAGCTTGAGCTCCATCGCCAGCGCCGGACTCCGCACTTCTCCGTCACCAATCATGGCCTCCAACTCGCGCCTGTCGCCACAACCCACTCCGGCTGGCAGCTCTGATCGCCGCCAGGATAGTTCGCGGGACCGCCAGCAATCCAACCCGCAAAACACAAGAGACATCCTCATATCGCCCTCAGAATCAACGAGTGGACGGAGGGAGAAGTCACACGAACCCTTGACGGCACCGGCGGACCCTGCGGATAACATGCCAAAATCGATTCTTGTCTCTGCAGATGAGCCAAAGTCTGGTAGCCAAAGTAATATGCCAGATGATTATGGTGCTACGGATAACCCTACCTCTCTTATCAACAGTTCTACCGTGGCTAGTCCGGGGCCTATTGAAGAGGGTAACCCCATGGAAACTGAACGCCCGCACCGCAGAGAAGAAGACATCATGATGGAGGAAGGAAACAAGGCATTTTCATACCCCATTCCAATGCCAGCCACAAACGTCAACGATCCCCGACGAGGAATGAGTCTCCCGCACTCCGGCTTTAATAAAGGCGGCCCACGATCACCTTCCGCGAAAAAACACCGCTGTCAATATTGCGGCACTGAATTCACCCGCCACCATAATCTGAAGAGCCACCTCCTCACCCACAGCCAGGAAAAGCCATTTGTTTGCAGAACCTGCAATTCACGATTCCGACGACTTCATGACCTAAAGCGACACGAGAAACTTCACACCGGAGAGCGTCCGCATATCTGTCCAAAGTGTGGCCGCCGATTCGCTCGGGGCGATGCCTTGGCGCGGCATAATAAGGGCCAAGGCGGATGCGCCGGGAGACGGTCCAGCTTGGGAAGCTTCCTAGGAGACGAAGAATATGGCGATGGAGGCGGCCCTGGTGGGGAAGACAGCATGGAAGGACTCATGTATACTGAGCCAGACCGCATGGATGAAGATGACGAGAGACGGCTAAACATGCCCAGCATCAGAAAGCACAACGCCCCGGATTCTATTCAACGGACCTCTAGTACCGGGCATGTTACCTTCCAGACTCATCAATCGAGCACCTATCCCCCATTAGCTGCAAGCCGACCATCTCAGGGAAGTCTCTTCCCACCCGTTACGAGCCACCCTGGGTCTAGTTCCTCCACCTCCCCAATTTCACAGTCTGGAAACGTGTCTTTCCCCCCTGGCGGAAGCAATTCCTCTTCAGGTTTGAATGCTCAGCAACAAGGATCGTCGTCCTCCGTTTTTGCGCAGACCAATATGACAGAAAGCCCGAAGCCGCTCTCACCGAATGTCGTCCCAACCCGTCAACTAAGTCATGGTCCAGAATCGAACGCGCAACACTCGCGCGGCCATTCCCCCGGCTTAAAGCCACAATATCCACAACAATTCGGTCGAAACGGCGCACCTTCAAGCAGCGCACCCGCCCAGCTCCTCCCCGCCCCTCAAACCGCCGCGCCACAGCTCCCACCACCACACGGTCTAAATAACTCCGATCTCCGCTTCCCACAGCCTTCCGTCCTCAGCCCCGGCCACCCCCACCTCCAACCCCATCCAAATACAGACATGAATAACAACCACCTTAATAATAATAGTAATAATATGTTCTCGCAACAACGACAGCTCTCCACGCCACTTTCCCACTCCCACTCCAACATCCCGCCCCCAGATAGAATATGGGCGTATATGCGCACACTTGAAGACCGCGTGAATGGCTTGGAAGAGGAACTTAATCGGCTTAGGAGCCAGGTTGCCGCATCGGGTGGTAGCGGTAGCACGGGCCATGCGCCGCCCAATGGGGCGTAAACAGCCTGCTTGCTATAAGCTGGTAAATAATTGATGCATGTATGTGAACTTGCTTTGACTAGTTAGTTAGTTGGTTTTGGTGGATTCTGGCTTCTTGTTTGTTTGTTCGCTTTTGGACAATTTTCATTTTTTAAACAATGCGGAGTTGGCTTTTGGATTGAGACGTACCTTATACCTATACCATACCTCCCTACTGTATCTTCTTTGCTTGGCTTGGAATTCTTTACCTTGGCATTCTTCTTTTCTTTTCTTCGCTCCATCGTAGTTGGTTGGATTTGTTTGTTAAGTTGAATTGAAACGAATGGAATGGAATGGAATGGATATCATTGATAAAACCGGCCCCATACATACCCATACCTACATACATGCCATGATATATGTATAAGTGCATTCATTTCTTTCATTATGCTCAAGCTTTTAAGTTTCATTCTTATTTGCTTGTTCGATTCTCCTCTCCTTTCTTTGACATATCTTACTTATACCATATGATTGCTTTCTGTTCTCTCTTAACCGGCCTCTTCCCTCTCCGCCTTTTGTTCTTGTCCACGTCCACTTAGCTCGCAATTTATTTTCTTCTCTCTGCTTTACCTTCCACCCTAACCCATTTCATCTCTGCATGTGTGTATGTGTGCCCTTCACATCCATCCATCTGTCTGTTTAGTTTGTATGTTTATTCTTTATGTATATCATGCCTTTTTACTTCCCTTTTCTTCTTTTCTTTATTTTCTCCTTTTTATAAAGCTTGTTTTTAACTTGAAGTTTATGGGTGGTATTCTTTCTATTATTACCTTTTATCTTTATATATGTATATGTTACTTTCTGCTCATAACAGTGCATTTTTACTCCAAAGTAGAAAATAAAATAACTAACTCTCTATAGAAATCATACACAGAGCTAAGTAAGTAAATGGTTTTATCTTTATATCTTTCTAAACGGCTTTATTATAACTCCTCCTTTATGGCAACAGTTAGTAGACTCATTTCTGGTGCCAGCCTACCCGTGTTTTCAGTGCATGAATGGCGGCGTAGTCCACTAGCTATGTCTAGCTAACTACACATCTATATGCCTAACTAACCAGTATATAAGGCACTATGTCCTCATCAATCTTCGAACATTGGTTACGTTATTCTTCTTGGTATGGAAGACTTTCTGAAATAATGTGTGACAGTGAGTGGCATGCTAGATAGAGGAGGGTAAGTAGGCAAGTAACCAGGCAAATGGAAGTGGGAGGTATCAGAGTAGTTGCAGAAGTATAATCATTACAGAGAAGAGGAGAGATGTAGTGTGAGATGTTTTGCGACCTCCCGGGAGGGTCGTATAATATATGATATCCTCAACCGATGTTAGAAGCAGCAGATAACCATTACTCGTCATGCGGCACGAACACCCAAGTCATTGCCTTTAGTGGAGCATAACTGACCCTTATCATCTGTTGTTCTTGATAATTGAGCCAGGGGCTGGCGTTATGCTTGCTTTCTCATCCCGTGCCAAGTTCCGTGCTCTCTATGCAGTGTACAGTCGGCATTCCTCACATTCCAACGTTCCCGAGTATTCCATGATCGACATCGTCCTCCCCGCCCCTCGCCCCATGTTTTCGTGAACTAGTTCCGGGCGCTAACGTGTTTCGAACAAACCATCCACTGTCATCCACTGACATCCAGTCAACGACTTACTCCGCACCGGAGAAATCGTTTACCTTTACGAAACCCACTAGTTATCCCATCCAATGTCCATCCCATCCCGTTTCCACAACACCTCGGGAACCGAACCAAACCAAAATTTCCCAACTCCCCGGCCCGTCTATCCAGGTTCTAGCTCGCTTCTAAAACCTTCCAAGCCAAGTAGGCGTTTTAGTCCATGAAACGGAAACAGGGGTTGTGGGGGTTGCAGAGTCTTGAGCACGCAGCAGATGACCTACAATTACCGAAAGCGGTCCGGAAGCTTGCCCCTGTTGGAGACGGATTGGCGGAATTTAGGGGCTGGGATGCCGAAAACTGGCCTGCGTTGTGGGCGGGTTCGCGGTTTCAAGGGCGGGGCCTGGGGGCCTGGGGCGGGGGGATAATTCTTCAGTCTTGAATCTCGGGAGGGTTTAAAAGGGCTTGCTTCCCTGCCCCGTGGCCATGGGTGAGGGATAGAAGATTGGACATCCTGGTGCATTGTTCTGCCTTCATTCGATTCTTTTCTCAACCTCAAGATGCAACTTACACTTCCTTTGGTTGCGGGCGTTCTCGCCTTTGTTGATAGTGCTGCTGCACACTGTACGTGGTCCCGTTATTCGTCTAACGTCATGGAAGTATAGCTGACCATACCAGACCGCTGGACGAGTCTTATAATCGACGGTGAGGTGACGGGAGAATATCAATATGTCAGGTTTGTCTCCAGTCATTCGCCTGTATAAAGATTGTTGCCATGGAGGAAAAAGGCTAACCCAACCGGCCGCCCTATAGATCAAACACCAACATGAACTCTCCCGTGACTGATGTCATGTCGAATGACATCCGCTGCAACACGGGAGGTCTGGAATCCGGGGCCGACACAGAAGTTGCAACTGTCCAAGCAGGATCGACAGTGAGTACCCTTCCACACAACTGCACTACGAAATCTTGCTGAAGTAAGATATCAGGTCGGCTTTAAAGTGGATTCAACCCTCGGCCACCCAGGTCCAGTTGCCGTATATCTGTCTGCCTCGGACGGCGACGTGAAAGCCTACGATGGCTCCGGCGCGTGGTTCAAGATCTCCGAGTCGGGCGCCGAGATCACCCCCGAGGCAATTACCTTCCCATCAATGGACGCCACCGAGTACACTTTTGAGATTCCGGCTGCCACTCGTAAGTTTTGGCCCCCCTAGTGCGTCCCATGTTTGTCGAGTTAACCGAAACGCAGCACCCGGAGAGTATCTTCTTCGCATCGAGCACGTTGGACTGCATGGCGCCAGCGAAGTGGGTGGCGCGCAATTCTACATCTCCTGCGCTCAGGTCAAGATCGAGGGTACAGGAGGTGGAGAGCCTGGCCCCACTACCTCGATTCCAGGAGCATATGCTGCGGACGACCCTGGTCTTCTGCTTAGCATCTATTGGCCTATTGTGAGTACTTCCCATTACAAACACTATTTTGTTAACAGAATGCTAACCCAACAATAGCCCACGAGCTACGATGTTCCTGGCCCAGAGGTCTGGACTGGTTAAGAGTGCAGTCTGGTAGCGAGCGCGAGGAGACGGTTACACACTTCCATCGTGGTGGGTTGGCTGTGCATGGAATTAGGCAGCGTTGTATGATTTATCGCATTTGCTCATATATGTGGCTGTGTCCCCCCCTGAGCATAACGGGGCTGGGCCTCAAATATTCCCTTCGTGAGACTGTCATATGACGTATATGAAATGCAGTTGTTCTTGACAGAAAATGAAGGCTCTTTTGCAGCAAAGTAATTGCAGATAAGGACCTCAGTTAATCCATATCCTCGTAGTCAACCTGGTCGGTTGGAGTTTTCAAGACTTGGTGATCGGCTGCATAGAACTCGATAGGGATAGGCCTCGGATTCAATGTCTAGATTCCGGTTATCAGCGTATGAATGGAACATCTTGGATTCATTCCCATGCTATGGGCATCCTAACCGCGGCTCTGGTCATCCGCTTCAAGCCTTCATCCACGTCGGGTCTGAGTTTGATGCCAGCCATAACTTACCCGAGCAGGCCGAGCAATGGTTTCCCATGACCTACAAGTACCTGCTTGTTCCATATGTTTGGTTTGGCTGTTCCCTTTCCCCAGATCCGCTAGAGCGGAAGTTAAGCCCGCTGATTGACAGTCCTCGTCTGTGTATCAACCTTGCACCTTGTGTTTGTACCAGCCGTCCCTTCAACCCCAGTCGGAGATAAGTTTTCAGAGTATGCCCCACGAGTGAACATGGATCCAGCCCGCCTTCTGCGCGTCCAGCCCACATGCACGATAAAGGACAACAGATCGTCCTCCGGGGAGGCCGGGATGGGACGAGTGTCTTTCCGTTGCAGGGGCTGGATCAATCATATTGCTTGTATGTCGTGCGCCTGCTAGTCTGCCATCACTGTTCCCGAAACCGCACCGTCTATAGATTTTGGGAATAGCGGGAAGTCGGAATGTAAGTTTGTCTCATCCATCACAGTGGAGTGATTATTGACCCCTTTTTTTTCCTGCAAGGCTGGTCTCGATCTCAATGCGGGGAAATATGTCCTCTTATCAAGCACCATTTCTACGAGTGTACAGAACACTTTTCGCTCTGCTCCCCCCCGGGGTAAATCCAGGTCGCAAGTTCGTCCCATTTGGCTCGCTTCGAGATGTATACTTCGAGGAGTATTTGCCGCGACTGCAGTTAGTTTCCAGAGAGAATGCTGCCGTGCGAGCGCTGGGAAAGACTCTTTCTATCCGGAGGTATGATTTAAAATGGGGCATCCCTCAGCTGCAGCCTTTCCCCTTTTTCTTCAGCCTTGTTTTCAATGGCAGAGCCTTGCATTGCAAAGTCGCCCACCAGCAGCGGCTGTGAGAGCGCGATTACGGACGACACCTCTTCGGATTGGGAGGATTTCACTGGAAGCGGACAGTCTAGCCTTGAGAATAACGAATCGTTGTTCCAGCGTGTCGATTCACGATCAAATTCTTCAAGGGTGTCATTGCTCACGATGATGATCCGCCAACAGCACAACAGCGAACCGCAATCTGGCCCCCTATCAGGGCGATCCCAACAACAAGAGCCCCCGACATCTGACTGCAATTCGACCGCAGCCTCACCGGATGACGCTGCATCTACGAAACCTGTCACGATTCCAATCTGTTGCAGTCCTGTAAGCTACTCCCCGCGCACAACTCGCCGGAAGATGTTGGCCTCCGAGTTAACCGGATCAGTCCGACGATACATGCTGGTCGAGCGAAAACAGAAGACAACCAGTACAGCCACAGTGTTTGAAAATCAACATGCTGCCCATCATATACCTGATCCACGAGGAAAAAACCAAAGAAAACACGACAAACTCCAAACACAAACATGGCCACAGGGGACTGACAAGAATTAGAATCACCATTTTGACTGCAGCTGTTCAGAGTATCATTTGAGGGGCTGGTAGTTAACAATGTTGTGTTTTTCCTTTTTTTTTTTTTTTTTGATTTCATTTTGTTTTGTGTTCTGTGGCGCTCTGGACATTGTACCCTCCATATCTGATGTATGAAGAATCAAGGCAGTACTGGACTTTGCAGAAGCATTTCTAAGATTCCAAAGCTGGGTGGCAAGAGTGCCACAAAATCAGAACCCAAGCCAAGGCACATCATAGGCCCCCAAGGTGAGGCTCAAAATTCGCCCGCATGTAATTGTACACCATAATATAGATTTAGAAGGTTTAGATAGTTGTGGTAGCCTGCATATCCCCTAAGGGGAGAGGTCAGGGTAAATGAAATCCACCACCACCTCCTGCTGTAACATGAAGCTGCAGACACATTATAGGCACATTACTATCCTTGTCTCCTGGAAAAACTGCATGCAACTTCCCCAGCAATTCTTCCAACATTCAATGTCCACCAGACCTCAATAATATTCCTTAAGCCTTCATGGAAGACGCCACTGACAGGTGTTGGGGACCTCTGTATCATAAACCCTCATCACTAGCTACAAATGAAGCTTTCCATCGCTCAGGGCCAGGGCTAAAAGAATGGGCCCCAGCTCTTCCATTTCCTTTGGGTTGTCAATATCCCACGGACCATATTCGTTCATCCTCAGCAACGATAATGGGGTGTTCGGCTTGGGTGAGTTGCGTATGTAGTCGACATAGTCTTGGTCATACTCGGCGACAATCAAGCGGATATCATGGCGTTCCTGAAGGATCATAATGCGCCTGGCAAAATCAGCTTAGCATCTGCTTGACGATATGACCTGTGTTGGAGATTAGGTATGAGCCGAAACTCACCGGAATTTGCCTGTTTGAGATGTCCCAGACTCGTGCTCACAGTATATCCATGCGGCCATCTGAGCCGTCGCTTGGTATATGATCTTATTCGTCTTGCCTCTATAAGTCGGCTTGACCTCCAGTATGATGAAGGATTCGGCGGTAGAAGGCATTGATTTCAGGGCATAAAGGTGACCATCAGTCTGGGCTTGGAAAAGGTAGTCGTCGCCCCTACCGAATTTAAACGATTTCCGCAGACCGGACCACAATGATCGTGTATCTGCACGGTGAAATGAGAGGCAGCCGAGGAGAGCAACGAGAAAATAATTGACGATTTGCTCATCCTCAACATCAGGAAATTCTCGCCTAGCCGTTCGGGGTGATGGCATGTACGTAGAAGCCAGAGGCGAGGGCTCATGGTCAGACTGCTCGTCATCAATATCGGCTAGGCGCAGCTCTTCTAAGTCAAGGATATCCTCGGTCGCAACATGCGTTCTGCTCGCTGGGCCGCCTGCTTCGAATCTGGTTCGGGTCTGTTTATGCTGCAAGGCGACTAGTGTTGGGCTTTCGGGTCCGGTTGGTTGTGTGCCTTTGCCGTGCCGCAGCCGCAGCGACCAGGGGGTGAGGTTGACCTTGTTGACCTCATTATCCTCAGCAATTATTTGACGGACTCCAGTAATCTGCTGCTGGACGGAATAGCAGAACGAAAATGAGCCGAGGTCTGGGACCGGCAAACTTGGCTTGCTATCGGCCTTCAATTCGTTCAGATAGGCCATCCAGTCCTGTCGTTTGGCAAGCCAATTCCTAGCTTCGGCAACTCCAGGTATCCCAGCTGCTGACTGTTTAGAATTCTTGGGAACTGCCCAATAGCTTCGGAGTGTGAGGTACTGAAGTTCTTGGATTTTTGAACCCGAATCGTACGCCGGCAGCTCATAGATGCTTTTGCCATAAACTCCCACTTGTCTGGCTCTTGCAGACCATTCACCTTCAGTTCCTAGGATTTCCAGCAAGGACATGGTCGAGAGATACCTGGGTAGTAAGCAAGAGTAGCACAAAGGCCATAAGGCATAAAACCTCTCTGAATATCTGTCCGTCTTCATGGGGCGTTTCCCCTCCTTTTAGGGTCCAGCAAATGTGCTATGATGAGTCTGGGTGACACTGGACCCTTCTCGGCTCCACGCGGAGCCAAACAGCTGCAGCAACTCATCCCCAGTCATTCGCGATAACTGGTCGTCGCCTGGAGTTCCGACGTGGCTCCTATCAACAGTACTACTAGTAGTAGAGGACCTGGCATTATGCAGGGCAAACACGTGACCGCCAGTACTGCCTGGTAACGCATCGTTGATATACATTCCCCTCCCTCCTCTGTTTTCTCACGCAATAACAATTCCCAAAGTCGCTTGCCCCCACGAGCAATTCCTGCGCATCTCAAACCCTGTAATCATGGATAAAGGTGCCGGTCCCTCCATACGCGTGAGAACCCCCCAGACACACACTAGAACGGTGATACAACTCGACCCTATCATTTTACAACGCAAGAAACAGCACTTCCGTGTCTTGAGGAAGTTGTTTCATGACCTCAAGTGCAAACCCGAGTCTATCTACTTCCCGGTGGACGAACTTCAGGGTTTTGGCATACAAGTTTCGCCATTGGACCTCCACTCTGGCCCCACGGCCACAAAACCGGGCGAACGTCAGTTCTTCCATCCTATCCCAGCATCAGAGTTTCGAAAGTTCCCCCAACCTCCCTACGAAGCCCCTTCGCTGGAGCTGGAGACCTCAGCGAAATGGCGTAAGAAGAACCGAATCGCTAATTCCCGGTCACTCAATGTTGATATTCATAATCACATTGCTCGCGAGCTTCCTGAAGAAGTGCGGACCAACGAGCATTATGCTCTGCGCTGCTTTACCAAGTGGAAGCGCATATTGTCAGTCTTTCATTCCCTTTCTCAGACGAAAAGGTCTCCCACCTAACCTGCATTTCATCTAGTGCTCCTGGCGACCAGAATCTTTTTGGGTATGGAGGTGGTAGTCATCCCGAGGAGCTGCTGGATTGGTTCGTCGGGGAAGCATACAGTGCCATGTCAAAGGAGTACCCACATCTGATCATTAGCGGTTTGGTTGGAATCGAGCCTGATGCAAGCGTGAAGGGTAAAATCGCTCGCAGTGAGCTGTTGATGTTGGTCGATTGCATGATGCACGTCATGGAGATACCATACCTCTTCTTCCACGCAATATACCCGGTATTACTCTACGTTATTTTTCTCCGTTTGTTGCCAAGTGTCCATTTCTAATGCGTCACACAGATCCTAGTGATGTCAATCTTCGACGGGAAAATTCGTTTTGTTCAGGGATACTTTGATGGGGAGGCCCTCTGCATCCAGTACAGCCAATTTCTTGACTTCACTACCCCCAACGAAGCGACCTTTGAGCTCACGCTTCGTTGGGTGTTAGCGAATCCAATTGGAGATACCGAGACTCCCATCAGGGATGCTGACGTGAAGCCAACGAACAAACTGCTGCAGACAGCTCGCGAAGCTTAGCGTTTGACTGGCAGTCCAGCGTTTTCGAGTGGGGACTAATGGGTGGGTTTTGCTTTCTTTGCAGGAGTCGGATGAAGGCCCTTGGGAATCTTGAGGTTTGACGAGGCTAGGGATGGAATTTTTTTCATCCATCATGACCTAAGTATCAATAGTTTGCGCCGTTGAATGCCAGACTTTCCTCCGGCAGTGCAAAAGAGCTTTTTATATTTAAATTCCGATTCATGCAGCCTTGGATTGTTAGCCATCTTTATGAGATCTCTATTTTAGCCATTAAGCAGCTAGTGAAGGCCACTACTAACTGTTTACATGAAGCTCAAGCCCAACCCCCTCTGGTTGATTGATATTGTTAAGATGCACTAAAGCTAGCTGGGGGAAAAAGGACTGGTGAGATCTATATTATCCCTTTCATAGGTAATGCTTTTGGGTAATGCTAATGAGATGATTCCTTTAGAAAACAATGAAGAAACAACCACAACTAGAGTCTATGGCTGCTGACCTTTCACCCTGCACATCTGAGACCTTTCATGAATAAATACTCCATACGGTACATAGATTAGTATCCAGGTTAGTATGCAAATTAGAAGGCAGGTTAATATATAGGTTAGTATGCAGGTTAGCAGGCAGGTTAGTAGGTTAGCAGGGAGATTTAGAGCTTCAAATTAAGAGAAAATAGGAGATGGGAGATGGAAAGAGGCTCTGCTCAGGTAGATAGTTAATTTAACAGTACTACTGAGTTAAAATTGTACTTGATGTTAAGATATATACACTGTTAATTCATTCCCTACCATCAAATATATAAAACATCTATTTAAAATTTACATTGTACATGATTTGACAGTTAATTAACTGTGAAATCATAATTTAATGGTCAGTTGGCAGCTAGTTGACTGTGGATCTAAATAGATGGTGGATCAACTGTAAATCCGGCATTGAAAAATGCCGCGAGACGACATCACGTGACTTTTCATTATCTCGCTGACTTCATTTCAATTGGAAAGCTAAGACAAATGATGATGGAGAGAATAAAGGCACCTAGCAAGGACTATGGCCCTTGTCCCACCGTCCATCCCAAACCCATAGAAAACAGAACCCTATGCTCTAAAACCTGAACTCCATGAACCCACAAACATGCACTGAACACACAATGCCAGTTACCCATTTACCACCCATTCGGGATTTGTTTTATTTTCCTTTTGTGGAATTGATCCCAAGCGGGTTTAAACAGCATACCCGCTCTTCCCCCGCCTCGACTGAGTGTCAGAGAACTCCGTCTCCGGCTCGCTATGTACCTCAACCTCCACCTCCAGTGTGCGCATAATACTCGTTGGAAGCGGTGCGGGTTCTGTATCCTTCAAGACAGCGAGCTCTGGGACTGTAAGATACTCTTCACTCCCGCTTCGCCTTCGACTCCCGCCCATCCCCACCGATTCGCTTGGTGATGGAAACCGGCTACCAATCTTCCCCGTTGCTGCAGCGCCGGCTGTGATGCGGACATCATACTTGCGCGACAGCCGCTTTCGTTTTTTACCATGTCTTCCATTGGGTATAGGGCGATTGTCCCCGTCATCGGGACGTAGGATGTCCATGGACATCAGGGTGCTGTCGTGGAGAGAGTAACCATTCATGTGATGGCTGTCGGGCACCCGTCGGCCTTTACGTCCGAATTTAGCATTCAAGCCGCCGTGTCCGGTGTACCTAGTTGGGTGACTCCCACGGGCCGTTCCTAGAAATTTGCGCACGATAGGCTTAAGTGTCGGGAGGGAGGCGGCGAGGATGCCGATGTTTAATTCCAGCCTGTGAGTTACAAGGTGAGTGTGCTGTGTAGGGATGGAATGGGTGGAACAAACATCATGAAGATAAAGAACAAATGGATATGCCTATTGTGAGTCGTTAGCGAATATTGTCCCCATTTCGATTTCATATAGTAACTTACCGCAGTCCAACCTCGGGGTCAACGAAAATTGATTGATAATGAGCTTTGGCTATACCGGCCATGCATGCCCTAGCAATGGGGTTAACATGCAAACTTCGCTCGAGATGATTCAAAACTCACACATAACCAAGACTGAAAATGCCGATTAACACAATCTTGTCCCTCCGGTTTATCTGGAGCTTCTTGAATATAAATATCGGCACCGTAGCGAAGAGTACGTCTGTGAAAATGTTGATTGCTACAGTTTCAGGAGCGAAAATATTGTCAGCAAGCGCCTCGTTCTTTTTTCACTTTCCTGAAATGGACGATTCCCATTATTGGATAGAGAGGGGAGCTCTCACAGGCATGGAACAGGCCGATGTTGGTATAGGTTTTGTCCGAAAAACATCTAGCCGTGTTCATTTTCTCCGGCGTCCAATATGCCTCTACCGGCACACAGCGGAAAATAACGGTTCCCTCACATGCAATCGTAAAAAGAGTCATGAAGCCTATTCACAGATACGGTATCCCACGTCGTTAGAGTCAACGAACATATGAGCAGATCCCCTCGGGGGTAATATTGGTGGTATGAGACGGGTTCTTCTGCACATTCGGTACGGAGGGATCCTCACCTATCATGAACCATAGGAACCGTCGCATTTTGCGCGAGGCGTGCGTTACCACCCGCAGCAGAAAAAGAGCAATGGATATTTTAACAGCACCAAGTCCAATCACAATCAAGACCGATTGCCCAAACGAAAACTTCTGTTGGGTCAGGTATTGTTCCTGCGTGACGTACTGGCGATGTCTACCCAGGCCATTAGACGTCTGGCCGATGATGCAAGCGAAACATCCAAGGGAAGATAGCTATGTGTCATATTTGTTAGATGGTATTTCCCAGAATCGCGCACCATTTGACGTCCGTCAAGAAGTAACACACCATGGTGATATGGATGACATAGTCATCGAGCCCCATCCGATTAAGCACCACCAGACGAACATACGTCCGGAACGCAACAACCAGTGCTGCAATACCTGTTGAGATACCAACTACCGCCAGCAGTGCCGGCGCGGTGCTGGTATTCGGTATTGATGGATCGAATTCAGCTTGCGGCGGTTGCGATCTAGCAAAATACTGCCAATCTTCCGCAAAAGATAGTAGGGATCCCATTGCTCGACTCCCCTCAGCGAGGGCGGCGGCAGTGGGGAGACTGATGCAATAAAAAAATCGATAGAATATCCTCTCTGTGGCCCCCTATTCTCCCTCCATATATCTATTCGTCATGGCATGCGATAGGTCTATGGAACGGAGGAGGTGGAGAACGGAGTATTGTACCCAGAGGAGGGGGGATGACAAAATGCAAACCACTTCGTACTTGAAGCAGCAATTTCAAGAAAACAAGCAACAACGCCCCCGACCGGCCCCGTGGTTTGGCAGATAAATTCCCTGCATAAATCCACGCGGCGCTTGGGAGTTAATATTGATGTTGGTATTAGCTGTTTTCTAACCATTCTCTCACTCTCGAAAATGGCCGGGACGGGGTCAGGCATGTTTATCTAGCGGCATATTTCCACCACAACTTAATGAGTAAGTGTTGGGGGAAAGGGGGTGAAAGGGAAGGATGTGTCTGGGGGTCCCTGGACCGCGGTTTTGACTTTCCGCCCCCTATCCCGTATTTACAATTTTTGTTATTGGCTCGGTCTGTCCCGATTTTCCAAACTCTTTCGCGCAATATAGTAAGTGTTTTTCAGTTTTGCCCTGTATCATTGGCTACTTTTTCGTTATTTTTGCTCTGATTAAAATCTTAGTATGAGCAGGATTTAATTGTCGTGCACGCGCTTCCCCACGAACTAGATCATGATGCTTGCCCTCGGCACAGCCTCGCCTAGACAAACTGCAAGCATTGCTGGATCCTAGGTTAACTTTTCGCCATATGTCGCCCGTATGAACGGGAAGCTGGAGTTCAAAGAAGTTACAGCCAACTTCAGCTCACTTTCAGCGAGGCGGGGATCATCCATTGTCACGGTAGTCAAAGTGCAATCGGCAGTTTAGGCACAAGCCAGATACCGAATTCCATCGAGATGTTCGGCCTCGACGATAATAAGACGGGTTGAGGCCTTTCATGTTCGGCAGGCTTGCTTCAGATAACGATCGCATCGACTTGGGCATCTCGTGCTGGGCCCTTCAGAGAGCAGAATTTGTCGAACCCACGCAAAGGAGGCGCACAATGCTTCGACCCGTAAAAACTTTATAAAAGTCATGGATACCCAAAGCAAGGGCCAGATGATCCCTCAGGGAATATATATTGATCAAGTGCCTGCGGCATTGTCACTTGAAAATCTAACAAAATATGCCCAAATGGGTGGGGACAAGCAATCTCAAGCTCTCGATCGGATTGACAGATCTCCAATAAGTCTATTTTTTCACAGCATTACTATTTTCGTATCGTCATCGCTATGTTTAACCGAGGAGCGGAACTTTTATCTGGACGCAAATCGGTGGTGGGAAAGGGACTCTTTAGCTTCGCAACCGAAGGAACAATTTTCCTCCACTTTTATCCCATGAGTTCGCATGAGAAAATTTCTGGAAACCTTGTCTTCATTGGCCTGTGATCTGGAGCATTGTTGCCTTGGCTCGGCTTGAGATGCAGTTTGGCGGGAGGCGAAAGCAACATGTCGTGTTCGACTCTTCAAGGATACCATGATTGAGAGCAAGGGTGACCTTGACAACGAATCTTGAGTACAACCAATCCTCGACGGCTACGGCCCACCTCATGGCTCAGCGGGGAAAGCGGATACGCCCACAGCATGAGTTTTGAGATCTGCGAGAGTCAGGGTTTGAGAGGATATTATGGCTGGCAGGGGACAGATTCATCCTTGAATAATACGGATAAAGCGCGAGCGGACAAACATGGCCAGGTGGGTGTTGAAATGTCAACTCTACCATGAGGCTTGATGCAATAGTCTACAAAAAGAACAGAGCATTTTTGATCGTTGGTCTTGACAAATCAGCCCTTGATCCACGACCATTTTCCCTTCGCAACATACATGTATCGTATCTGCTTGGGCTAGAGACATCTCGTTGAGACAGATCCAGCTGTGGAGTGGCGCCGGGTAAAATCGTGGCATTTTAACCCATATCCCCGATCACTTAGCATACGCTAACAATGCAAGCAGCTCGCATGATACCCTTCGACTCCGAGGCTTCGAGATGCAACAACTCGGAAGGGCTCACTCCATACAACATTCCAAATAGTCGAATTGGAGAAGGGAAATATCATAAGATTTGGCAGAATCTGCCACAACGAACAAGTCCAGCCCTCCAAACGATTCTGAAGTTCCCAAGCTTCATCTGGAGCGGCGCTGCATAAGCCTTTCAAAATTGCACTGGGTGTTTCATATTAACGATTCGGAATGGATGGCTAAAATTTAGCTTCCCTCTCCGGTTAAGGTGGTCGGCCCTCATCTCATCCTTGTTGAGGGACGAGAGGGCAATAATTTTGAACTGCCAGACATGATCCGAAATTTGACGGTCGCCCCTCGCGCA
This sequence comes from Emmonsiellopsis sp. PD_5, assembly GCA_032988985.1. Classification (NCBI taxonomy): domain Eukaryota; kingdom Fungi; phylum Ascomycota; class Eurotiomycetes; order Onygenales; family Ajellomycetaceae; genus Emmonsiellopsis; species Emmonsiellopsis sp. PD_5. The sequence goes on along the minus strand of JANTQI010000021.1, from coordinate 271,684 downwards.
AACGACGAGGATGATACTCTGTTGGCATGGGATGCTTGTTTTCAGGGATCTGACGAACATTTCCCCTGTGCGTTGTCAGCATTCAAGATTCGTCTGATTATGGTTGCATGGAAACCTTTGCTACATAGTCCGTCTAAGCGCGATGGCCCTTTCTAGAAATGAACCATCCACACCAAGCGCCTGCCATGTGGCTGTCTATTGGGTTATGATCCGGTCCAAACCCCTTGGTTCTCTTCGATTGTGGAATGCCAGCGAAGACACGATGCCGACAGTTACCCGCTTTCACAGCTCTATGCCTTACGACTCAGAATCGAGACTTCTGGCGCTTTTGATTCGGCCTCATCAATAGCCCGGGGCATGCCGACTCTATGTGAGCAATGCTTTCGCGCGAGATCCGAATCTCCTCCGATTGGCGGATGGAGCTAAACGTGGCATTTCATTTATCATGTTCCTCCTTGACGCTATAAAAACATGGTACCTGAGGCTATCTAGATAGCCTGGACTGCCTCTGGACCGCCCCGTTCTCCCTGTCCCCACGTTGTCTTATTAGGACGGGTCAATGGGTCTCATGAATTGGTCTGAGCTCTCATTTCTTTTATTATGAACATTGACTCTCCTCTTTAAAACACTTCCGGAACCCGGCGTTCCTTTTTTGTTTTTGACGAGCCAGTCCCGGTCGTGAGAGATACAATTTATCCTTTGGAGATACGTCAAACGCAGCAGCGAGACCCAGTTGTCCTAAATGCGTTCATTAACATTTTTACTGGCCGGTCTATCGGTATGTAGCCTGGTCACAGCAAATCCTTCAGACCCGGTAGATCGTCTATCAGCGAAGGCCCTTAAAGAACGAGCCAAATATGATAAAGGGCTTCCCGCCAACCCAGACAAGAAATGTACGGAGGAAAACACCATAGTTCGAAAGGAATGGTTTGTTCTCTCGTCAAACCTCATACATATATGTCTCAAAACTCACGGACTTCTTCAGGAGCGAGCTCTCTAATGAAGAACGAGTGGCATATACCGACGCCGTGTTATGTTTACTGGAGGAACCATCTCAATTGGATCCTACCGAAGTGCCAGGCGCGCGGAATCGATATGACGATTTTGTCGCCGTTCATATCAATCAAACCTTCAGCATCCATTCAACGGTGAGACTATGGCCACGGACATTCGCTATTTCCCACTGCTAATAGGTGCTAGGGGAACTTCCTAACATGGCACCGTCTCTACGTCCATGCATACGAAGAAGCTCTGCGAACCCTCTGCGGCTACAAAGGCTACCAGCCATACTGGGGCTGGAATAAATACGCCCTTGATCCGATAAACTCGCCGCTGTTCGATGGATCTCCCTATAGTCTTTCGGGGAACGGCGCATATATCCCACACAACGATAGTATCATCCAAGCGCCCAATATCACCCTTCGTGCTGGCGAAGGTGGCGACTGCGTAACAAGCGGACCATTTAAAGAGTATGTCAAATCTCCCCTCAATGGTTGGTTGGTCCATTGTCCCAAATATCTAATATATGGTCATTGCTTGTTAGTATGGTTGTGAATCTTGGACCCCTCATTGGCGTATTACAAGTCCCCGGCGCCGAACCTCAGGAGGGGAACGGACTGAACCACAACCCGCGCTGTCTGAGACGGGATATTTCCGTCGAAGCCTCTAGTGGCTGGACGAAAACCGAGGATGTTGTGTCACTGATCGAGGATAATGACAATTTGTTGGACTTCCAAAACGTGATGCAGGGTGATGCCAGAGTTGGTATTTTGGGTGTTCATGGAGGTGGGCATTACACCCTAAATGGAGATCCAGGAAGTGTAAGTCATTCTTAAACTACCCATCAATTAATCGCATTCCCTAAGGTATTGTTGGCTGACCGCTTCCCTTCGATTAAACAGGACTTCTTCACTTCTCCCGGAGACCCAGCCTTCTTCCTCCATCATGCGATGATCGACCGAGTATACTGGATCTGGCAGAACCTCGATCCGGCCAAACGACTCTCCGAATTAGCCGGTACAATCACCGTATTTAACGAACCACCCTCTCGTAACACAACGGTTGACGATATAATCGATCTAAACAATCTAGCTGAGGCAACGCGGATAGGCGATCTCCTAGACACCAACAGTGGTCCATTTTGCTATAGATATACATAAATGTTTGTTCCGAGGTTTACTTTTTTTTTCTAGACAAAGTAATTTCACCACTCTTGTTTCGCTTTTCAGTCAGAGTTGATCGATCTCTTTTTCCGTTCCGTATTGTATCTTATCCGTTGCCCGATTATATATATAGTGATATGTACTGGAGAGACCTTGACCCAGCTCATTTCAGTTTGGCTATCTCTTGGTTGTCGACACCATGACTCAAGGAAACCAATGACAGGCAGAGAATACGCAGGGGCAAAAGCCACACGGTCAATTTACATCTTTACATCCACCAATACATAAATAATTGATATCCAGTATGAATAAAAACATCTCAATCCTCTAATCCTTCGACCTCTTCTCATCAACCCACTTCATAAACAACCCCACATCCTTCACAACCGCCTTCGCCACACCCTTCTCCTGGAGAAACCCAGGAATCCATCCCCCAGAATCAGAACTAGTAGCCATCGTCCACTCAATCCTGCGTGGGGCATCGTCGCTCACGTTGCCCTCCTGGGGGAGAACATGGATATGCTCGACTGAGACATAGTTTGCGAAAATAACACCGCGGGGAACGTGGGAGGGTAGGGTTTGGTGTATGGGTAGCTGGACTGTTATAAAGCCGTCTGATTGTGTGGGGGTTGAGGATGGGGAGGGTAGGAATGCGCTTATTATCATGACGAGAAAGGCGCGCGGGGATATTAGGGCTGTTGGTTGGAAGGTGTGGGTTATTAGGGCCACTGAGAGGGTGGATTTTATTAGCTTTATCCAATCGAAAAGGTATTATTGTTCCGTCTCGATATGTGGTGGGGGTGAAGTTGAATTTTTGGTTGAGTTGTAATTTAATATGGAGGGATATCTTAGAAAAAAGGGGGGTGGGGGTATCGCCATCGATATTTCGAATTATATCACCGCGTCCATGTATATATGGACATATATATCTGAAGCAAAGATACGCAAATAGAGCAAGATATAAACTAACCCGAGGCCGTCACCCCGCTCCATCCTCCCTCAACCTCCATCGCATCACAATCCCACTTGGCAATCTCCTCCACACTGGACATAGTGGGCGCATACTCGAGTTCATTGGACAAGTGGTCGTCCTTCAGTAGTCTAACAAACTCCTCATAAGACGCAGTGCCCTTCGCGGGTCGATCATCGTGCACACTACGACGAGCAAACCACTTGTCTTCTTTATTCTTTGAAGCGAGGCTTGCAGGGTGCAGGGGCGTTTGCCGCAAAGTTCCGCTCAGGAGTTTCACCGGTGCGGTTGAAGGCAGAGAGGTGCGGGGTTTAGGATCAGGGGTGAACTCTTTAGGAACGGTAGTTGTAATAAAAGAGTGAGCCTGCGTAAGCGCAGAGTAAATAAATGGTGGAAGAGAGGGGCGAGTGTCTGGAGTTTCGCCGTCTTTTGATACGGGGAACGGGAATGGAAGGGCAGGATGCGTTGGAATTGATGAAGGGGGAAGAGGGTGGAGATGGAGTAGCGACGGTATTGCGGATTGAGACATCGTCTTTACGGAATGTATCATTGACAAGAGTTCGTGATAGTGATGGTGTGGAAAAGGAAGAAATGTTGATGCTCAGCCGAAGGATCTAGGGAGATTTTTAGAGTTGCTGACCTTGCTATGACGTAACCCGCCATACTTCTTGGCAGCGGAAGTGGAGCCGCTGTGGAGCAGGGGTGGGCCAATCCCTCGTGGCCCAAAAAGTTAAAAATCAATGTTAAAATAACATCACATCTCAGCATTCTTTTCAATGTGTATGTCCCGTTATTAACGATGCACCTTGTTAGTTGAGGAGCCAACTAGAAAATTACCTTAGCCGGGCGCCCATGCCAGGTGACGAGCTTGGATTGGTGGTTGACTTCTGCCCCTCATTCCAGCAGCCTTGGTGGCCTCACTTATGGGAAATCTCCGAGTCTGGTTAAGAGCTCTCAGCTATAAGAAGGCTCGCATTGCACGCCTCATTCCTGGGTTGTTAGTTCCCCACGTCATCCAGCCAAGTCCATCACGTCGGTATTCTCAGAAACCAACAGAAGGGAACAAGCCTACTCGGAGCCCGGTGGATACGACGGGCATATCGCTAAGTGCCCGAATTCAACAGGTCGAAGGAATCATCAGCTATAAATTCACCACCCCTTCTCTCTGCGAAGAAGCCCTCGAGACCGCAGGCTACAGAACCCCATCAGGAAATAGGAGCCTGGCGCAAGTCGGGGACGCGGCCTTGAAAGTCAGTCTCGTCCTAGCGGGACGTGCGAGAGGGGATTCTCGAGGTGGGCAAGCCATTCAAACCGCCATGGTAACGTGCTAATAATCATGGTCGATATAGTGGATATCCAAACTGTTTGCGACCAGACCGCGTCCAATTCCTTCCTTTCGGCTCGAGGCTTCAAACATGGGCTGGATAAGCATCTGATTCTCAATCCGTCCCAGAGGGGTATAGTCGCCCCCAGCGTCATGGCTACAAGTGTTGAAGCTATTTTGGGGGCGGTTTTTCTTGATAGCGGTTATGACTATTTGGTCTTCGATAGGGTGAGGAAGAGTTTGGGAATAACTCATTAGAGTGAGCGTTTGGTAAGTTTTGCCCTTGCAGTTTTCCAGATTGCTGTGATTTTCCGGCTAAGAGTATGACTTTGAAAGCGGGAAGAAGGGAGCGGACTCAGTAGGCGGTCCTGAATCACACGTGCGGTAACTTAATAAGGGTCTTTTCCGATTCTCGCGTCTCTGTGAAATATTGTCGATAACTGTCGGAGATTCTTCGCCATACCCTATGGCCATTCTACGCTGAAGGGCTAAATGAATGATCCAACAACTATTTCCTGATAAAATTCACCAAATAATTAAATTTCATCTCATCTTTTCGTTATGTCGTTATGTAATCATGAGTATATAAAGCTTCATACACGCCGAACTCCAGGCCCGACACTACCCGTCTCAAACAGTTCTATCAGGCCAGACCCTAAGGCTTCTTCCAAAGCCCAACGGAAAGCCATCCCATAAAGTTCCTTCCATTTCTTCGTTTTCCCAGGCAAAACGCCAGCAAATTCACCTCGCGCTCGTCTTGCAGCGTCAAAGTGTGCATTGGTTTCAACGGCGCCATCCCAACGGTCCTGGAGGAGCTTAAGTGGAGCTTCGCCTGAGCTGGACTTTTTGAGTATGGCTAGGATTTGTGCGCGGGCTGAACTGAGCAAACGAAGATAAGGACCCAGGTTGGGAATAGAAAGAAACATGGTCGTATCTCGGAATTTCCTCTGCCCTGAAGCTGCAGCCTCTTGTTCTGACGACAATACTGGCAGACTTGAGTTTTGTGATGAGGATGTTATTGCGGACAGTGAAGTATCAAAAGAAGGGCGTTTTGCCAGTGAGGACGGGGCAACAAGAAAACCAGCGCGAACCAGGGATGATGTTTCGTCCGGAGTGAAAATTTCAACTGAAACAGCGGATGTTTTTGTATTCGTACGCAAAATTCCGGTAAATTTTTCTACATGATGAGTTAGCCAAGTGTTGAGACTAGAAAGGCAGTATCTTCAATCTCTACAAACCTTTTAAATCAATATCTATAGATGAGCTATCCCGGACTAGTTGCTCCCAGTCTTCAACCAGAATCAAACAATCTCCCAGGCCAGTGATATTGGATCCCCGCCCCGGGATGAACAGCCTTCTTATCCGAGCAGAGTCAGCCAGCTCAACTATTTCTCGTTCCACCTTGGTCGGCGCATCCAGCAACATGTGAACATGCGCAACGGAAACAATAGGCGGCAAGGCACGGCGGAAGTTCAACACTTCTGCGATGCGAGTACTGTTCATTCCAGCCCTGCTCTCTGGGAGATCACTGAACATCGTATTTCGAATATATTGGATTGCTTGGATTACATTGTTTATACGGGTGGATTGCAAAATATAATTGGAGGGCCCGATATCAGGCAGGGAGTCTTCATGATAATCATCACCATAGATGGTCTCGTTGGCCAAGGCTTCATCTTCCTTTGTTGAACGGCTCTTGGGGCTCTGGAATGGCTTGGCCCGCGAATGGCGGGCGAAAGGGGACGACCGTTTCGAGGAGGGAGCACTCGAAGATTTTCTAATCCGGGAAGAGGGAGCTGCGGTGAGATGGAGTGGCATCATGGACAGGAGTCTCCAGATGGTCAGTTTGATATTGATATAGTTGCCATGAATGAATTCAATCTTGAAGAGATTGGAGGCCAGGCTGCGCTCTTGGCGTGATTACGTGATGGTGATTAAAGTTTATCACGTGCATCGCTGATTAGGTAATCGAGATAGCATCATCGACGTCTCAGTCAGTCAACCTCGATCATAAAACAACTTCAGGAGAGAAGAAAAGGTACACATCGCGTATCTACTGAGCCTGCGATTCTAGCAGCCACACCAGTTGTTCCATCTGGGCCTGTATTTCCTTGATTCATACACCAACCGAAACGGTCTTTCGGTATCCCAGCAAGCTCTGCCTCTCGTCATACCCCTTAAGCGGATGACGTATGGTGGCCAACCTCTGATATTCCCTGGTTTTGGGAATATAACAGACAGGTTAAGACAGTCAATGTCAAGGCTTTTATAATACAAGGCCCGCCATTCCCCATTGTTTCTTAATTCTGGCTTCCTTGACTTCTAGCAGTTTGCGGCGGTCCCTTCCCGCCTGTCCCAAAGTCAACAAACATTTCTTATAGTTCACTTCAGCATAGCGTCTAAAGTCTTATTTTATTCTATTTCATTTCTGAATCCATCGCCTACTTAACTTTACGTTACTTTCCGTCTACGAGCGTCACAATGACTATCTTCATCGTGTCGTTGTATGTGCTAATGTTTCCACACTTTGGCCCTACGATTGTGGCACTTTCTAACGCCTCTCTCCCTTCTACCCAGGTTTCTCCCATATACGATCGACTTCCATCTTCCCAAGGGGGCGCATCATAGGCGAGTGTCGAGCGCAAGACGCGCCGGTGAGCGTAGACACTCGGCGGACCTGCACAAGAAGCCATTGAGTTTCTTTCGGCACCACAGGAAGACAAGTTCCGGCTCGGCGAGGCCCACGGCTCTCAAAGAACTGGCGCAGCTTTCAGCGGCCGCCTCGAAGAAACCTTCCAAACCGGAGGGTGACCAGCCAGGCTTCCCGTTCCCAACCAATCCTGACCTTCAACTCGCTCCAAGCGACCCTGTCTCTCCAACCTGGGGTTCTCGCGGCGTATTCAACCAGCCCAAAGCACAACCGCCACCGTCCCCTGCTCCATCTGTTCTCCAGCACGGCATTAGCACGGATATTCCAAAGCCAGGCCCGGATAAGGCGCAAGGCCCAACCGAGCCGATTTTGGAAAAACAAAGTTTTGCCGACGCAATATGGACGATAGAGCCTTCAGAACAGGGAAATGGGGGACTGAAGAACGCTGTTCGCTCTGCAGTTGATGCTGGCTACCTCGAGGACAAGCTATGGGTGGGCACTTTAGGCATGCCAACTGATGTTTTGGAGGATCACACCAGGGATGAGATTGCAGAGAAATTGGAAACAGACCGCGATTCCCTTCCGGTCTTCGTGGATGATGGTGATTTTCATGGTCATTATCTTCATTTTTGCAAAACGATCCTTTGGCCCGTATTCCATTACCAGATCCCGGATAACCCAAAAAGCAAGGCTTACGAAGACCACTCGTGGGAATATTACGTCAGAGTAAACAAGGCGTTTGCAGACCGCATTGTTCATAACTGGAAACGTGGCGATGTTATTTGGGTCCATGACTACCACTTGCTCCTCGTTCCTAGCATGATACGGAAACAGATCCCAGACGCGAAAATCGGGTTCTTCCTTCATATTGCCTTCCCTTCTTCCGAGGTATTTCGCTGCCTCGCCGTTCGCGAAGAACTGTTGAAAGGCGTGCTGGGGGCCAATTTGATCGGTTTTCAGACTCAAGAATACTGCCATCACTTTTTGCAGACTTGCAGCCGCCTGCTCAGCGTCGAAGCCACGAATGAAGGTGTCCAGTTGGAGGATCGGTTGGTAAATGTCGGTACCTTTCCTATCGGAATCGACATCAAATCCCTGGACCGAAGACGCAACGAGCCAGATGTTCAAGAAAAGATTGACACTTACAAGTCGACGTATGAGGGCAAGCGCCTGATTGTGGCCCGCGATAAGTTGGATCATATCCGTGGCGTTCGACAGAAGTTGTTAATTTGGGAGTACTTTTTGAAAAAGTACCCGAAATGGCAGGACAAAGTACGAATCAGATCCTCCTCATATTGTTTTCGTCTACTAACAGCTGGATGTATTGTAGGCTGTCCTAGTCCAAGTTGGGCTTTCAACTGCGGAGCAACCAGAGCTGGATGCGACGATATCGGATATCGTGATGCGCGTGAATTCCGCCTTCGACCTTGCAAAACACTCATTGATCTTCTTGAAACAAGACATCACATTTCCAGAGTATCTTGGTCTGATTACGAATGCCGATGTTCTCATGGTTACTAGCCTTCGAGAGGGTATGAACCTTACCAGCCATGAATTTATCCACTGCCAAGATGGGAAGTATTCGGACAAAAAACATGGCTGCCTTATTCTAAGCGAATTCACCGGCAGTGCCTCCCTATTTGAAGGGCACGAATTGCTCGTCAACCCCTGGAATTATCAGCAATGTGCCGAAGCTTTGAATAAAGCGCTCGAGATGGGTCCAGAGGACAAAGAGAGGGCCTGGAGGAAGCTGGATGATGCAGTGACAAAGCATACAACAACCAACTGGTTCAGAACCTTTGTCGATAATTTATTCGATGCGTGGGAGGAACAATCGTCCCGCGATACTGTTTCCATTCCCAGACTGTCTGTGAACGAACTTTCCGCGAAATATAAGCAATCATCGCGTCGACTGTTCATCATAGACTACGAAGGCACGTTGGCATCATGGGGTTCGCCATCGAGTATTGTGCTGACCACCCCCAAACGCGCGGTCGATACTCTGAATGACCTGATCGACGACCCCAAAAATATCGTATACGTCACGAGTTCCAGGAAGCCCGAGGAGATGGAAAGACTATTCAGTCCCGTGGCGGGACTAGGCTTGATTGCTGAAAACGGAGCCTATGTACGCGAAACCGGTACGGAAGAGTGGATCAGGCTGGTCGATGCGGAGGAAACCAACGCATGGAAAGATGGGTTATCGAATATGATTACCTATTTCAGAGAACGGACCCTTGGCAGCTGGGTTGAATATCTTCATTCGTCTTTGGTATTCCATTATGAAGATGCCGATGATCCGCAAGGCGCTGAACGGACAGCTGCTGAGTGCGCCGATCACATCAACGATATCTGCGCCCAGCATCGTGTGCATGCCGTAGTAAACGATAAATTTCTGGTGATCGGACCTATCACCCCAAATAAGGCGACGGCCGCAGGTGTGGTATGGCAGACGATCCGCAGATCTAATAGCCAGATGCCAGATTTCCTGCTCGTTGTTGGAGACGGCCGGGAGGACGAGGTTGTATTCCGTTGGGCTAATAAACTTGGTCAGGAAGAGAAGATCAATAGTGTCTCGACCGTGACGCTGGGAACGAAGAATACAGAAGCTACGGCAACATTGACTCAAGGAGTAACTGGTGAGTACTACCAACTCAGGGGACGATTCATTGGCTGACATACTTGACCAGGGGTTCTTTCGTGTCTACAGAAACTCGCGGCCATTTCCCAGTCGGAGGGGAAAGTCGTCTGACGCAACCATTCGTTTTAGCTGTCGCATGCATTTGTAACCAAAACATCTGTACATTATTGTATATCTTATCCAGCATAAATAGAGGTTGCATATTTCTACGTCCTTCAACTCTAGCGGTGTGGACATCGTTACTAACTGTTCTATACGTATATTCTCTAAGAATCTATCTACATAAGCGAGGTATCTATATCTATGATAGCTCATCATACGACCAGCGCATCATATCTTACTCTGCGCAGCCCCATTCCCATTCCCATTACCCTTCCCCTTGCCTGTCCTCGGCTGCTTATTCCTCTGCGCACTAACAACCAGCGCAACATGATTACTCAACGCGACGACCTCGCCCATCTCATCCAGCAGTACCAGGTCCAAATCCATCCTCCCATTCTTCATTACCTTCATCTGCACGCGACTATACAACCACTCCACGCCTTCCGCCGGCAACTTCTTCTTAAAATCCACATTCAACAAGACAGTCGGATACCACGACGCGGGCGCCTTTTTCTCCACCTTCCCCTTACCCCCATTCCCATTCCCATTCCCACTCCCACTCCCCCTCCCCTCCTCCCACGGCCGCTCATCAAAATTCTCCAACATCAGCGGAAACATATCAACCAAATACCCCAACGACGCATCCGTCCACCGGCCCAACTTCCCATACGGCCGGAACCTTACCCACTGCTCGACCAACCCCGGCTGTCTCGTCCGACTAGTGAAAAACTGCACATGGCCCGCCGCCTTGCGCACGGCGCCAAACGCCATCTCAAACTCCCTCCACTGCCCATCCTCCCCGTCACGCGCGAGCTTCGCCAGATCGACCGTTTGCTGGCGGGCTGTCCCCGACGACAACGCGCGGGGGGCAGGCAACGATCCCCGTGCCGGCGCCGGATGCAGTTCGTAACTAGTCGTGAGGCTGGGCCCCTCTTCACCGGCGAAGTTGGAGACGGTGATGTATCCCGCGACCTCGTCGCGGACGGCGCCGTCGGGATCGCGCTGGCTGAGGGTGATGTGGAGGGTTGAGGTGCGGGAGCCGAGTTTTGTATCGACGACGGAGAAGGTAGCGGGGCCCGCTTCGGTGCGGCGGAGGAAGGTGAGGTGGATGGTTATGGGGCTGGCGGCGCCGTTGTGTAGGGTTGGGTGCGTGTGGGCGAGGTGGGTGGTGGCGACGGTGTGGAAGATTGAGGTTACGTAGCCGCCGTGCGGCACGGTGCCGATGCACCAGGTTAGGTGGAGGTGGGCGGAGTAGGTGTGTGAGGAGAGGGGGGTGATGGCCGTGGCGGCTTCGAAGGTTTCGGGTGTGGCCATGGTTGGTTGGGATTGGGGGGGTGTCTGTCTGATGGTTGTTGGACCTCTCTTTGTCTAAATATCCAATTGGCAATTGGCGATTGCCTATGGATGTATGGAGTTCTCGGTTAATCGACAAGTTAGCCGAGCAGGGATAGCCGGCGATCAGGGGTGGGCAAATTAAGTTTCGCAACAAGCGAGTAAGCTTGAATTCAAAGAATGTACTCCGTAAGACCAGGCAAAGTAAGCAGGGCAGAGAACTATAAAAATAACAGAAGAGAAAGGGAGAGAAACCAACCCTTCCCCGTCTTGAATATAGCCGTGCGGCTGGACGCCGAGTAGTTAGTTACCTCGGCATTCCGGACAGGGGTTTATTCCGCGATTAAAAAGAACTTGAACTTGACATCCTACCTAATTCCTCTATTTCCTGGGATCCCACACTCATCATAGACAGACTCTAACAATGAAGCGCAGGAAACTATCAATTTCTCTTTCCTGGTGATGTTCATACTTTCTTCCGTCAGCCACTGACTAATTACTCTGGCTGATAGCTTTGGGCGAGATTCACAAAATCCAGAATCGATGTCCCTCCGCATCAAGTTCCTTTACGACCATACCATTTTCTTTTCACAATGTCGTCAATCTCCGTTGTATACAGTGCGAAATCGGCTGACCTTCCTCGACCGCTGCCAACCAAAGAAGAAATCGAGGATTCTCGTGATATTCTCAGCGACCAAGCGGCCCGCAAAGTTGTGGGAGTTGGCCAACATTTCATTATCAAATATGGCCGTGGTTTAGATATTTCGGAAGGCGAAAATATGCTTTTCGTCCAGCAAACTACTACAGTTCGTGTACCTCGGGTTTATGCGCTGTATGAGGATCACGCAGATAATAAAAAGTACCTCATCATGGAGAGAATCGCCGGCAACAGTCTCGCGTCAGAATGGGATACACTCCAACACGACCAGAAGGAGGCAATCTCCAAAAAGCTCCGGGCATATTGGGACCAGTTACGCAACCTTAGATCCCCAGGTTTTTACTGCAGCCTCAACAAACGGCCGTTGTTGGACAGCATATTCTGGAGTGATGATTCCGACTCACCACCCCTCAACGGCCCCTTCGAGAACGAGGACCAACTAAACGCTGCCTTGATCAAAAAATATACATATAACAATCTTCCCGTACACAAGGCAGAGCTCTACCAACGCGCCCTCCCGTCTGTCCTGCGGGATCACCCACCGACCTTTACACATGGTGATTTTCAGCGAAAAAATATCTTACTGCAGAGATTATCTACAACAAGAGGGCGGCGCAATGAAGAGGTCGAAGGTGACTTTGAGCTGACAGTTCTCGACTGGGAATTTGCCGGTTGGTATCCGAGCTATTGGGAGTATTCTCGGGCGGTTTTTGCTTGCGGACGGTGGGATGATGATTGGAGCCGGTGGGTAGAAAAGGTTTTGGATCCTTATTTCAACGAGTGGGCTTGGATGGAGATGTTGATGAGGGAGCTTTGGTCGTAGATGTTTATTTACTGTACGTACATAATAAGAATATGCTACAGTAAATCCTGCAATTAACTATCGATTTCATGGCATGTTCAGTAATCTCTCTCTTTAATTATAGAAAAACCTACGAAAATCGGTAATTTCACGATCACGTGCACCCCATCAAAAATCTCACCTTGGTGTGGGCATGGGCAGGATTATAGTTTTTCCACACTTGCTTACTAAGAGGGGATGGGTGGGGCCAGTTGGGTGGTTTGCATGGTTTAGGAGGTAGGCAGGGTGATTTGAGAGGTGTGGGCAGGGTGATTCAGAGGGTGTGGATGGGGTGGTTTGAGGGGTATGGGCAGGGTGGTTTGGGCCCTTTGGGGGGTATGGGCAGGGTGGTTTGAAGGGTGTGAACAGAGTGGTTTAGAAGGTGGGCAGGGTGGTTTAGGGGGTATAAACAGGGTGGTTTGGGGGGTGTGAATGGGGTGGTTTAAGGGGTGTAGGCAGAGTGGTTTGAAGAGGGTAAAGGAGAGGGGGGGGTGCAAGCCCAGAATGAGTAAAGTGAGTGTCTGTATAAGAAAGAGTGCAAGATATATAAGAAGTTGCAACCTAACTATTGGTTATAGTATCCTCTTTGGTATATAGTAGTGCTATAACATAGTGACATGCATATTTTACTTTTCTCTCTTCAATAGGGTGTGGTTTTCAGGGTCACATGACCACTTCACATGACTGCATGTAGCCCTATTGTGCTGACCAGCACTACTACATACTATACCCCTTTTTATACTACTGCTTTGCCTATTTCCTGTATATATTATATAATTCTCTATAGTTTTCATACAATCAGACACCTTTGAATCACATCTGGTAGTATGTCTAAATGCTGACTGTTCATACAGTTAAGTAATATGGTATTTCACTGATGGAAAGATTTATCATACCATGTCATATGATCTGCAGGGATCACACAAGATGTTACAGATAAATACTCTTATAAGATGAAAATGTGGTGCCATATAGTATCATACAAGAATAATGTAGTTCTAGCCATGTATAAATAATGTGGCCCTGCCTGAACAGTGACCTCAGCAAATTTCAATGACAAGAAGAGGGGTAGCAAGCAATTTCAGAGGAGCTACTCCATCTTATCTAATGGGTATAAAGTCTCAAGAATGTCTGCTGGAACAAGAGACTGCTTATACATAAAAAACCTTTCCTTTTCTTCATATAAAACTCATTGACCTTTTAAACAGTCATACCAATCTTCCTCATGAACTGAACTGCTTCATCTAATTTAATTTATTATAAACTCTGAGTAACAGAATACCTCTATTGGAGTCCATGACCAGGGTCTGGGCAATATCTGCTAATAGGCTGGCCACTGGGACCATAAATTTTCATGCATGTTTGGTTTGGTTTGGTTTGGTTTCAGTCCCATATGTGGAATAAAACATGACCCCAAAAATTTAGAACATATTTAATGACTTAATTATCAATTATATGTATGTAAATGGACCAAATGAGTAAATTATAAGCATGAAAAATGACCTCTTTCTAGACAGAAACCATGTAAAATGACCAAGGGAAGTGTGATAGAAACAGGATCAGATATGATCAGAATTTCAGTACTAGTTTGATCCCAGAATGATTATGTAATAAGGTAATAATATTTAGTAACACTTATAAGTAAAGAAGGCTCAAATCAAATACTACTTCTCCATTAACATTGTCTTGTGAGTATATCCTCCTCCTTAGTTATGATCTCCTTGTAGGAACTATTAGTAATCTCCCTCTCCCTACTGTGCTTCATAATCATCATCTTCTTGATTGTGTCTCTGTGTAATTAACCCTGACAGTAGTAGTATATATTATGGCTTGAATTAAATTTCCATTCCATTTCCACACTGGCCAGGGCTATTGCCAGAACATCTCAAGCCATCTTTACAACTGTGGGGTAGATATATGCAATTACTGCTTAGACCTTAAGAATTTCCTTATTCTTAATGATGGTTGGACCATCATGAAGGTAACAATCAAATTCAGTTGTATAAGATGCTAGTCTAGTCTTCTTTTAACTGGTAATTAATAAATTAAGGTTCTGTGCATACTTACATATTAGCATAAATCTACCCATTTCCCTGATCCAACATTACCAAAAAGTGTTACCTACCTGGAAATTATCTTCTGCCATATCCACATTGCCAGGAGGTTTAACATTAGATGGTTTATACTGGCAATAGTTCTTGTTGTAGAATGATGGTGCAATATTAATGTATACCTGACATTCTTCCTTTGTCCAGTCTTCATCAGAGTATGCATCTGATTGGAGGGATGGATCCAGTACAGCTGTAACAGCATAGAAGTCCACAAATTACTGGTCCATCTTACTGTAATAAATGGAGAGCTTTGCCTTTACTGTCTTAATAGCCCTATATATAGCTTGATCCCATTCAGGAGCACCATAACTTTTCCCCAACTGAGTATTAAGGTGGTTAAATAGATAATTATATACCCACCATGCCTGGGCCAACATAGGTGTCTGTATCTATAAAACCACCTTGATCATTATATAGAAGGAATAGAGTAAATTAATGATGTATCTCAGCTGGGTCCATTCTAATCCTGAAAGCTTTAAGGATTAAATCTTTTCCCTTCTGAAGTCATTCATCTAGTGATTAATTGAATTCTAAAGCTGAAGCATCTGAACTACCATTTCATATGTTGAACTCTATTAGATCTTAACATTCTGTATCATCTTAAGTGGTGTAGTCAAGATAGAGGTTATTATATGTTAGGTCTTAAAGAATCATTACTTCTGTTTCAGTGAGGTACTGATTACAATGATAATATAGTAAATCTAATATACATCATGATTAGCATTTATTCTCTTTGAATAGAGCAGGAGTGTGACCAAATATTGTTACCTTATAAAGTGTTAAGGAGAATGTAACATTCTCATTCACATGGATATCCCTCTTGTCAAATGAGCTGACTATCATCTTATGTTCTACCTTAATGTAAAGTTCACTGACCAGTGCCTGCACTACCAGTTAAATAATATGAGTAATGCATGGGATATGGCCCTGATCCCCATCCCATTGATATCCAACCAATCTCTCCTTTAAGCTTTGTATCATTGTTGAATTGTTTTTCATATTATCAGTGATAATGGCAAGTAGATTTAATGAAATATCCCAGTAATCATTTTAAATGACATTATGAAGAATTTCTGCCAGGTACTCCCCAGTATGACTCTGAATTAAGGCCTTAAAACCAATCAGCTGCTCCTTGTACTCTCATTGATCATTAATGAAGTAACAGATAACCCCTAGAAATGCAAGATTATTTGTATTTGTCCATGCATTTACAGCTAGGGATATCTTCCTCTGCTATTTCAGCTCCAGCCCTAGTTCCTCCATGTCCTTAGTATAGTGGTGATTGAGGTTGTCTTACAGACTCATTTAATGGGGGATTTCAGTCAGAGGGTTTAACATCTGCAGTAGGATTCAGAATTCAGTGTTTTTAATTGATTGAAGTGGAAAGTTCAGAGAGATATAGATACAGAGTATTTGTTCATGAAAGACCTCAGGTGTACAGGGTGAAAGGTCAGCAGTAGACTCCAATTGCAGTTGTTTTTTCATTATTTTCTAAAGGAATCATTGCATTAGCATTACCCAAAAGTGTTACCTATGGAAGGGATAATATAGATCTCACCAGTCCTTCTAAAATATTATCATTTCTTAATTTTTGATTTCAGATGCATCCAACTGACTTGAGGTGTTAGATAATCCCACCAGGGCCATATCTGCTCTATAATGAATGAGTCTGAATGGCATCATAATGCTTGCAATAAAGAAATGGCTGTTCAGTTTCTTTCTCAGCTACCTGTTGAAACAAAGCCTAATACTCTGAGTGTGGTCAATGGGAAGGTTTCCATAGCTTTTACTTTACTAAGTTAAATATATAGCAATCTGTGGTGGACCACCAAGAGTGGAAGGGTAATGCATTGGCTTTCTCATAGATAATATATCTCTTTCCATTAACAGTAATCTCTGGAAGTTCAATAGATTCAGCCATTTAAGATAATGGGGTAGGGGGTGGTATAGTAATAAAATAAGTATGGTAATTTGGAGTTATTCTGCTACATGACAGGGAGAAGAAAACCCAAACCATGCTAGTGCATGTGAGGAGGCAGCCTATCTCAGATTCCTTCAATGAGGAGAATAGAAATAATTGAACCCAGATATTAATATTGAAATGATATTAATATGCCTGAAATATAACCTAGATATCATTATATTGTTACTGAAAAGTGTTACCTATAAAGCTTGAGTATTTATTCAATATAGTATGTAGATAAGACACTTTGATATGAATATATATATGGTATGTCATCAAAAGCATTGAGAAATATATATATATTTCAATGAGTAGGTACTGCTAGATTTCTACTGTAGCAATTCCAATTGGAAAATAGGGGTAAGAAAATTCAATTCAATCAATCATATTGCCTTATCCTCCCCCCTATCTCCACTCTGCTATACTAAAAGAGAAAAATTTAAAAAAACTCCTCCTACTCCTCCTTCTTGTCCTCCTCCTCATCCTCCTCCTTGTCCTCCTCCTCATCCTCCTCCTCCTCCTCCTTGTCATCCTCTGCCTCCTTGGACTTCTCATCATTTTCCTTCCTCTTTCCCTCTTCCTCTTCATCCTCTATAATTCACTCCTCATCCTCCTCATCCTCATCCTCTTCCTCCTCCTCATCCAAGATGAGGACAACCTCAAACTTATCCTCTGGCATCTCCTCTGATGGAGGCAGCTTCTTGTAATGGGCCAGATCAACCTGGGCATTAAAATCAGTCATCTTCTGATTGGCTGTATTAGCATTAACTCTAGCAGTAAGAAGATTAACCCAGTCAGAAAGCAATGTGACCTCTTTAATGTTCTGAATCATTAAATGCATGTAAGAGTAAAAAAGGTCCTCAACCTCATGCTTGCTACCAGTCTGCTAATTCATTTGATTATATTAGAAGAGTGTTACCAAAAAGTGTGACCAGAACATCTACCTCCTTTGCCTTTTTAACCTCTTACTCCAGAATTCTCTCAACCTGCTTCTAACAGTACTTTTTCTCAGCAGTTTTCTTCTTAACCTTCTTCTGCTTCACCTTCATCTCATACTACTTGTGAAAATGCTTCTGGTTCCAATGCTTTTACATTAGATCCTTTATCATCTTTTTCTCCAGCTTCTTATGCCCAGTCTCATTGGCCTCATTTCTAGTACAGATTAGCTAAATTCATATATAAATATTATTATAGATTGTTACCTATCATTCATTTCTGTTGTACAGCTTCTTCAGTGTGACATAATGCATCTTGCAGTCAGTCTTACCTCATTTAAATGCTTCCTTCTCAGTCCCCTTAAACTGGTGGCAACACTTGCAGACCTTAGTTGTGTGGATCTTGAAGGCAGGAGAAGACATTGTTGGTGATAGTAGTGGAAGAGGGCAATAATCATGATAGTGGGCTTGGGATATCAAAAGAAAAGAGGTGGAATAGTGGTGGGAAAAGAAGGGAAGAAAGAGGAGAAAAGGAGGAAAACAAAAAGGTAGGGCAAAAGGTAGGGGGAATTTTGTTAATCCAAAAGTGGGTTGTTTACATTTGATGCATCTATATTTGATATTCTTTGTATGGTGTTGCCAGGCAATTTGTATCAGAGATAGACCTAGGTGATGGTTACAGATTGCTAGGGTAGCTGGTTGCAATGGGAATTTCAATAACATTTCTTTTTCTTTCCCCTCCTTTTCCCCTCTTTCTTCTTCTTTTCTCCAGCCATTCTCTAACTCCTCTCCTACCATCCCAATCAGCTGTGTCTCTATCTCCCCTGCTCTCTATCTAATCACATTGATACCCCCCCCCCAGATTTGAAAATGCTGAAGTACTGCCCCCTCCCCTGTTAAATGGTGATGAAAAACAGTGCTCTCAGCTGCAAAGCAGCCTATAAGGCACATATTGCTGAGTGAGATGCAAAGTGAGATTAATACCACTGTAAGCACCCCAATGGCTTCAGAAACTGCTGGGTTAAATGCAATCTAAAGCTCTGCCATTACTATAATAAGAATAGTAAGTTATAGTAATACTTTTCAATAATGCTCAGTAGTTTATTCAGGTTAATAGAGTGGATTCAGGAGGTCCATTTTTACCAGAAGTTAGAGGAGCTGATTTTCACCAAGGTTGTGATAATGCATCTGATCCAGGAGATTAATGGCAGAAAGAATCACTTTCAGTGCTTAGCCCTTAATGTCATCTAGTTGGCTGTAAAGACAACCCTCACCATGCTTTTTAAATGTAAGTTAACTAATCTATTATAACTCTATTGATATATATACTAATAATTATATTATATAGGTGGAGTTAAGATGATGGCCCATGGCAAGCATTTAACCCTGAGGGTTAAAGATATGCATTTGGTGATGGAGGTGGCAGATGCATTGGGGTCTAAGTACTTCAATTAGACTGTTCTGGGGAAGCAGTTTACTGCCTGCAAATAGGGGCTTTATGTGTTTTGTTTTTTAATTAGTTTAGTATAGGGATTGGTTGGGGCCTGCAGGCAATGAAAAGTAATAATATTTAGTAACACTTACTGCTGCAAATCTCCCATTTTAACATAATTATGCATTATGCAGCAGGGCTGCTACTGGCTTAACATCACTAGTAGTGCACATAATTATAATTAAGTAATATTGTGGTATTCCTGGCCCCATTTGGTCCCATTATCTATATATGGGACCAAATGGGACTAGGAGTGAAAAGATAGACATATAATATAATTTATGAGTAAAATATTCATTTATAACATGATCTGGAACTAATTTATCTCTACTATAACATGATATAGTACCTATATTAAGGTGATTTTACATAAAAAGGGACTAATATATTAGGTAAAATGATAAGGGTATACTTTAGTCCTGGTCCCAACATGGTCCCAGTGGCCAGTCTAGCCTTGGCAGAAACACACACATAAAAAACACATGGTTTTCCTGCCCAGCATAGAAATCAGAGACCAAAAATTAATAAACCTTTATATACACCAACCACCTTTAAAAAGCCTATTTTTCACCTTGATTATATGAAAATGCCTCCTACAATTGATAAATTAACTGTCAAATTAATTATATAACTGCTGGAGATCAGTAATTTACTGGCTTTAATTACTTAAACCCATTCAGTCCATCTTTTAACTGTATATTAAATTCAATGGAGCCAGCACATCTTTAAAACACTTAGAGAGTATAAAGTTATTTAAGAAAGATCAGTACAGCTGACCCAGAGTGTGCTTTAAGAACTAAAGGACTTCTATGCAAAGTATTCAACAGTGTATCTGAATGAGATAGTTCAGTTCATAAAGAATGAATATAATATAGAAGTCAGCACTCCAACTGTATGAAAAGTACTAAAGAAGTTGAATCTCATAAATAAGAAGGTCAGTAACAAGCCTGTATATTCTCAACTTAACTGACATATACTGGGCCTCTCACTGGCAGGTTAAATGTATAGTTACTCAGTAAGATGCTAATCTTTATCAGGTATGGCTGGCTTAGATCTCACAGTATGAGGCTGAACAGTTCATCTTTCTTAATGAAAGTACAGTAAATGAATGTACAGTAGATTAAAGATATAACTGGTCATTAAGAGGCTTCCCTTATAAGATTAGAATACTCTATAAGAGGTTAAAACAGTGGTCTATATTACCTGCTATAATAATTGAAGGATATAAGGCCTATGACATCTTTCATGGATCATATAACACTGAGAGATTTAACAAATTCATATGGCTTCACATCCTATCTGAGTGCCAGTGAGGATACCACATTCTAGTGATAAATAACTGTAATACACACTGATCTCAAGAGCTTAAGAACATGTGTATAGAGGCTGAGGTTAAACTGCTGTTTTTACTTGCCATATTTACTGAATTATAACCCAATTGAACAGTCTTTTCATGTGTTGAAGGCTTAAATACACCACAATAGAGCTCTGGCCCAGGTTAATGGGCAGTTCAGTGGAAATTTTAAAGAGTTTTTACACTACACAGTGAGGAATTTCATGGGAAATTCTGATGCAAGAGGATACTTTTGATTATATTATATTAGTTAGAACACTATTTTACAGTATATAATTAAGAGAATTTACATTCATGTTGATTAACTGCATCTTACCATATAGATTATATGAGTCCTCTTTCTTTTCATCCTCTTCCTCCTTCTCTTCATGACATATTGAGTCCCCTATAGTAGGCCTGAAATTTGAACTGGAAGTACTTCTACTACAGACCTCATATTTGAACTCTCTGAGGTGTTAAAGCCAACCAGAGTCTTTTAAACCATTCTAAATCATATAGAAAATGCCCCATGGTATGTTTAACCAGTGTATATCCTTCTCAGACAATCTGTAGACTATATCCAACTCAAATACCTTTTATTCTAACACATGTTTTACCTCTCTAAGAGAATCAGCACACATTGGGCATCTGGTGATGAATCAGTTAAAGTATTCATCTTTAATCTGATCTGTTAGAGAGCTCAGCATTAGTATAGAACTGCTTGGTAGTAGAAGCTCAGGCTCTTAATGTGAAGGTTAAGGAGGTGGGGAGATTAATGGTAGATCTGTTGGAACTGCTGAATTTATATGATTATTTAACAGTTTCATAGGACTTGATATATTTAATGGATAAGAGAGATTCAGTGCAGCTACAGGCAGGTTAAATGGTAAATTAAACACTGAATTGAACAGGTCAAATGAAGGATATGGTAGATACAGTAGGTAGGAAGGCCTTCCACTTAATATCTCTGACAAACATCTTATTATTATAACATTCATTAAATTACTCATTCTATTTACTGTAGGTGCTGTAGGCACTGCAGGCACTACAGGCACATTCAGAGGAAATATAATCATTAAAGTGTTTAACTGTACAAATGGGTTTAAAGTCTCAGTTGGAGCCTCTGGCTTCCTCTTTAAGATCATTAGATCTCATTTAAGTAGTTTGTTAATCAGCCTGCAGTCTGGAACCTCCATCATGGTCTTATTATTCATTATATTAAACATTTAGATACTGATCTCACTGCTAACCACTGAAATATAGTTATCATATAGTAAGACCCAGCAAATTTTCTTCTTATAATTTCTATAGTTTAAACACTGACATTACCATTACTTCTGCAGCTTCCTGCTTAATTAACTGAGCTCATCCTTTTTCTTACATTTCATCTTCAATTTAGTATATTACTTAGTAATAGTAATAACTTATATGTTTTCTGCAGTGTTTTCATCATCTTCTATAATGTAAGAGGATTTTACTGGCCATGTAGGAGATTCTAATTCATTTTTAAAGTCTTTTATAGAATTTGTGCATTTTTTGAATGTTAATTTAACTAATTAAATGGCCTCTGCATCTGCTGTAACTGCAGTTGCAAACTCAGTATTAACTTCCTCTTTAAAAGATATCATTAATTTAACTCTGAAGCTGGTAGTACTATCCTCTCTATAGGTCTCTAGCAGTAGGTGAATTTACTTAACATTATATTATCTAATGAAGAGGAGAGTATCATTTATCTTCTACTTATTCTCAGTGTAAATTATAAATGTATGATTAAATATCAATTTCCTCTCTAAATTTTTTATAGTTTAATTTTTTATAATCCTGTTGAGCATAACCTCCATGAGTGCTAATGACATTATACACTCTATGAACATGGTCTTAAAGGTGGAAGATATAGGCATCTTCTGGCCTACTATCTTAATGTATTTAATGAGCCTGAAGGTTATTAAACCTTTATTATTATTATTTAATATTTAACTGATGGCCCCAGTAGGCCTTTCATACTAAGTCTTAGACTCTGAAGACAGCTGAGTCTCAGGCTCTGATGACAGCTCTGATGATAGCTCAGATAACAGCTTGAGGAACAGCTTAGGGGATAACTCTCAAAATGGTAAGAGGAAGGATTTAGACTCAGTTTCAGTCTCATTATCTGTATTTACAATTATAATGGCTTCTGGGTTATAGAACCAAAGCTGTAGTGACAGCATGAAAGTTATTAAAGCCACTGGGGGGGCTATTAATGTCCTTTCTGACACAGGCTTTCTCATTACAACTCTTTTAATGACCTTTACAGTAGCTGTATTGTATGGTGTTACCCTTACAGTGGCCACTATATTCAGTGTGGCCTTTATACTGCTGTAAGTGCCCTTTTGGTGCATTTTTCAGCCATTTGAATGGTGGGAACAGTTCACTGAGGTAGGCATCTTAAAAAGAGGTTGGTATAGAGCAATTATGTGCAAAAAATGGAGTCAAAATTGCCTGTTTAGGTAGGTAGAACAGTTTATTGATTTTTGGTCTCTGATTTCTATGCTGGGTGGGAAAACCACGCGTTTTTTGTGTGTGTGTTTCTGCCAAGGCTGGAAAAACGCGACTTTCGCAAGGTTTTTGAAAACGACAATAGATGGGCCACCTAGATCACATGATGCAGGTCAGCAAGGATCCATTTTTAGTGAGGTTGAATCTTCTGTATTCACCGACCACAATCCTCAGTGATCGTTCTGATCCGCAGACATGAACCATTTGAACATTTTAACGCGTCGTGCGCCTTCGAGATGCAACAGAATCATTGCCAGCAGATCAATACGCACTCGCCACAGTGGTATGTTCCTCGTATCTTGGGTGACCGCTTGCCCCTAACTTGAACTTTTGTAGAAGTCATGGATCCGCATTTTGCAGACGCCGAGCTTAGCAGAAACCCGTTCTACAACTATACCTCAGGAAGATGGCTCTGGGACGAGAAAAGTCAGCTCCACAAGCGTCATCAGCCTTTTAACGTCGATCGGCTAAAGGAAGTCGCTGCAACGTGTGCCAACGCCAACACTTGCGTTAGCATGACCAAGCTTCCAGAGGGCTCTTTCAACAAAGCCTTTCTGTTGACCATGGACAATGGTGCACAAGTAGTTGCACGGATTCCAAATCCTTACCTGCCGCCAAAAGTAGCAACAGGCAGTGAGGTTGCAACGCTGGACTTTCTACGGAACGAACTCAACATTCCCGTTCCACAAGTCCTTGCTTGGAGCTCTGAAAAGGATCAGCCTGTTGGAGCCGAATACATAATCATGGAGAAGGCACCAGGCCAGGAACTCAGCAAGATTTGGCCTTCCATGGATGTATCAGACAAGGTTGACATTGTCTCCCAGCTGGTTAACATACAGGCGAAGATCTGCTCCGTCGACTTCAAATATTATGGCAGTCTATACTACCGTGGTCAAGCCAGTGGTCACCATGATATCCCTGGGATTCCTAGTCGCTTTTGTATCGGGCCTTCCTCTGCATTAAGATTCTGGGAGGCCGAGCGGAGGACTTGTAACAAATACAAAGGCCCTTGTAAGTGTCCACACTATGATGAAAATGCGATATGTTCACGTCTAATGCTTCGCGCTTAGGGTCGTCCCCAATCTCATATGCGGAAGATGTAGCAAAGCGCGAAATCAACTGGATAAGCCAGTTTGCAACTCCTCGTGACGTCTCTGACCCTTTGAGGCAATCGACGAGCCAAGAATCCCCGCGTTGCCATCTTCAGCTTCTAGATAAATACTTGAAAGTTATATCGCAGGTCGTGCCATCAGATCACGATGTGTATAGATCTACAATCTGGCATTCCGACTTGCATTTTGGAAACATCTTTGTCGAGAAGAATCAAATTGTTAGCATCATCGACTGGCAAGGCTGCACGGCTCTCCCGCTGTTTCTGACCTGCAAAATACCGAAATTCCTCAGGCTCAATGGCCCACTACTTTTCGACCTCCCCCCAGCTGCAGGCCTTACCGCTCAAGAGAAGAAGGAAACCCTTTTCAGGTACCAGCTTACCCAGCTTCAGAGCTTTTACTGCTCGAAATTTCGGGACCTAGACAACGGTATCTTTCGAGCCATGTCCGATGAACACGCCATGACTCGTCAACAGCTTGTTGACTTTGCAGGCTCTACTTGGGAGGATGATGGCCTTCTTTTCTTCCGGGAGACACTACGTCAAGTGTTGGCTGATTGGAATGAGATCGCAAACGGAACCGACTCAAATTGCCCGATAACGCTCAGCTCAAATGAGCTCTCGTCTCACGCCGCCGAACGGAAAGTTTGGGATGAATACAAGGCCCTGTTTGATTCTCTCGGTATTCCGATTGATGGCTGGGTACACTTGGAGGATTTTGAGTCTGCGGCGGACACGATGAGAAAGCTAGTGACAGAGATAATCGCCACTGCTGAGAATCAGGAGGCGGCGCGGCGTGCTATGAGGGCTTGGAAACTGACTGATCAGAAATCTACTGTCTTATCTAGCAGAGCTATGGATATTTAACGGCCGTTGTCGGTCCAATGGTGGCATTGGCCCTCATGTTGCGAAGGGGTTAAGCCTCGCACTATTTTTTGGGGTACAATCACCCGAGTTCTTATTATTTTCACCTCCGAGGTGGAGGGACAGCCTGAAGGCGGGAAGCAATGGTAATAAGTGCGGCTAGGCCTTACTGCCAATCCGCTTGGGGGTTTTGCACCGCGCATTAGCGTCAGCCTTTCGTGGACTTTCTATGCAGCCGACCATTTCTGGATGTAGTCCATGTTTCCCCTGTTGCTTTTAGATTTGCATGGTCGAGTTATAACCGCGCACGCTTTGGAGATTGCCCTACCCAGTTTCCAGCATCTCTCCTGTCTTATCGGGCGGATATGCTTAAAGCCCTGATGTCTGCCTTGATGAAGGAGTTCAACAACCCCGCTTCAGACCTGATATCTATCACGAATCGGTGTACGTATCCCGTCCCTGTGGAATTTCTCGAGCGAAAAAAAAAAAAAACTGACCCAAGTGTCAATAAGTTACCGGACTCTTTAGAGAAAAGAGAGCCACCGAGCCATGTCCATTCCCAAAGGACCGCTAGAAAAGTTCATTGCGAGCTTCAACGCGATTAGAGCGAAAGCAAAACTGGCTCCCGAAAATTCTGGCGGCCGATTATGGCCAACGCGAACGACTAAAAACGATGGAAAGGCCAACTTTCGCGGCGATCAAGGGTCTCAATATACCAATGACCCCGACACATACGATGTCAATATCCAGGCGAATAGGAACGCATTGAATACCTCTGTCAGGAAATTTGCGGAGAAAAATCCCCATAAAAAGCTTTTTAGCTTTCCGATGAAGAAGGATGATACGGAATAGGACATTAAAAGCAAGATGCGAGAAGCTGCAAGGCGAGAGGGTTATTTGTAGCTCAAGATATGGGTGTGCGCTTGGGGTAGTACCTACCGATCCCAATGGTTTTTTGTTTTCTGTGCAGCATGGCTTTAACGGAACTCCATTACTCTTTTCATTGTATGGATGCTATTCTCTCTCCTGTGGATCGAGGCACGAAGGATGATCATACCGGGAATCCGTACTGAAGAAATAAGGGCAGGTTATATCTATAAACAAATCTATTACATATCTATCCCGTCTATAACCCATCGCAGCACAAGAACTCCCTCAATACATAACCGGGCCCTTGCACCACCACTATGCTAAGCGCTGTACGGAGAGCATAGCTGACGTAAGCTTAAGGGCCTGGTTACATATATACTGCGTATATACTACAACTTCCCCCCTCCCACAAGCACCCAAACCCCATACGCCTCCGCACAAACCACCTCCCCCATCCCCCCCTGCTCCTCCTCCTGCACCACCACCCCCCGCATAAAATACTTCCTCCCATCCCTCGCCACACACCACGCCTTCACCACCGCCGTCCCGGGCACAACAACCTTCCTCCGATACCTAATATCCAACTGCACCGTAAACAACCGATCCCGACTCCCCCTTGCATCATCAAAGTATCCCGGGATATGCAGCGAAGTAGCCAGCGACATGATCTCATCGAGTAGAGTGGCCGTGACGCCGCCGTGGGCGGTGTTTGGGTGGCCGCTGAGGCCGGGGTTGCTGAGGGAGAGGAGGGCGAGGAGGTCGATGGAGGCCGAGGGGGGGTTTGAGCGGGGGGTGGTGAGGGCGGGGGGTGGGAAGGGGGTTGGTAGGGTGTTGGCGGGAGTGGTGGGGTGGGATTTGCGAAGGGTGAGGAGGTGAGGGATTGTGTGCGGGGTGTTGAGGGTGTGGGCGAAGAAGGCGTCTTCGCCGGTTGTTGGGTCGGAGGTGCGCGAGGAGGTTGGGATGGCGGTGTGGGTGGGGAGGCGGAGGAGGGGGGCGGTCCAGGGGTTGGAGGTGAAGTGGGCGAGGGTGGAGGGGGGGATGTTGGCGGCCGGGGGGTCGGAGTCGGAGGACGCGGAGGACATGGCGGAGCTGATTGGAGCGGAGATTGGGCGGAGATTAAAGGAAAGGAAATGAGGAGGTTAGGTTACACGGGGTCGGGGGATTAAGGAAAATAACAACCCCTCAACAATCAACAATTAATATCAACAAGAATAGAATAGAATATGGAATAGAGAATAGAATAGATATTAGAACAGTGAGAATCTTTTGCTGAGCCGAGGCACGGGATGAGTAAGCAGCATGTCACGTGGTTCGTCTATCTCTGGACCTCACCTGGGCAACAATGAACAATGATGGATTTCTCCGATGAAGACATATTGATCTGTTCATCCAACTGCTGCTATGGAAACACATCTTCCCATTGCCACGGCTACGGTCACTCTCTGAAGATGCCAGAGATGCCAAGTGCCAGCTCAACAATTGAACAATTGAACCCTGAAGCTAAGTGGACGGCCATCGACGCTAAAAACGCTTGATTGGACCCCGGACTTTGAGACGGAAAAAGAAAAGAAAAAGAAAACGAAAAACAAAATGCTGGCGGTGGCGGTGAGAATGGTATGGATTGTTGGGATAGACAAGGGAGTAATATACGGAGCAGGGAATTGTAGATGTAGAGTATTATCTTCTTCTTCTTCTTCTTCTTCTTCTTGTATACGGATATTGATAGTAGCAACGGCAACAGATAAGCGGTGATTGGCAAGCGGATAGTTAGCAGATCTCGGCAGTAAAGAGGTGAATAATGAGTGAAATGTGGGATGTGTCAAGGGTTTCACAATGTGCTTAGCTGTTTCAACATTCATATATATAAAATATATAGATAAGTACCCTCCATGTATTTTCGGCGGGCAGGTACCTGGCTGCAAATAATGTGCAAAACCCGCGGTTTCCCAGTGCGGTAATTTGCAAGTCGCGGCAGGCACAACCTCGTTTTTTCCTGTTTGGGACAGTCGGTTTCTTGTTTTTCTTTTTGTTTCTCCATTCCATTCTCCATCTCAACTTCAACTTCATTCTCACCTCCAACTTCATTCCATCTGCATCTTATCCCACATCTTACAACACTCCCACAACACTTCGCTATCCCCCACCTTGGTCACACACTTGCCATCTCTCTCCAACATTTCTCCAGCAACATGCTGCTCTCCGTCTTCCTCTTCGTCGTCTCGCTGCTCGTGTCTGGCATCGTCGCCCAGGACGGCTTCGACCCCTCCAAGGTCAAGGAGGACCAGAAGAGTCCGTACCCCACCGCGCAGAAATATCTTTTCTTTGCTGACTTCTCCAGGCGCCTGGTGCAATGCCCAGCGCTCTGCCTGTCCCCAGATCTGCGATGGCTTTACCTCCAAGAACTACTGCGACGCTGTATGTCTCGCGCGTATCAATTCAGAGTACCAAGCTGACCGTCTCTAGGCCACCTTGACCTACGAGTGCAAATGCCAGGACGGCAAGACTCCCGACGTTGCCAAGTACAAGAACACCCTGCCGTTCTTCATCTGCCAGGAGACCTACGTGCAGTGCATTGCCAGCCACCCCGACGACCTGACCGGCCAGCGCAAGTGCAAGGAGAACCAGTCCAAGTGCGGCTCCATCAACCCGGCCAAGGAGGAGGACGAGCCAACCACCACTGCGGCCAAAAGCGAGCCAACCGAGACTGAAGCCGCTGCAACCACCAAGGCCACCCCATCCGCCACTGAGTCAGAGCCCGCGGCCACCAGCAACCCCGCCGCCACCCTTCGCGTCCCGCAGGACTCGTCGATGGGCATCATTGCCGCTGTCTTCCTGGCTTTCAAGCTGTTCCTGTAGGACAACACTAACTTTGGTAGTGGGTGTTTGTTGTACTGTTCCACGAGAGGAGAGAATGGATGTGAGGGGTCGCATCATAATGTTTGCACGGTCGAATTGTAGCGCTTATCTGTTTCAGTCTTTGATTTCATGGTTAAGGAGAGTAGATTATGGAGAGTAGCTGTAGCAAGCATAATGAAGAACGATGATTTTAAATCTTTAGATGCCTGTGTCTGTGTAGCCGCAGATCAATGGAGACTATGACGCAGGGCACCGGCTGGTACTTGCGACAAGACAGTAATATCGAGGGCACCGCATGTAAAATACTAAATATAAACCCGTAGAGGAATTCCCCATTGACTGTAGATACAATTGCACCTCTTCTCCCTATTTTTCCGATTTTCCCTGATTTTGCGCGGGCCCAACACTCCAATTTGCGGTGTTGTCACCACCAAAAAGATACAAGTTTCGCCAAGCCTCCATCCACACATTGAAATTTCGCTCTCCGCAAATTCATCTTCAACCTCAAAGTTCAACCTGATCAAATCTTTCTCTCCAGCCAACCATCCTCACTTGCACCACCACACCCACCCCTCACGATGGCTGCTCTCCCCAACACCCTCCTCATCGAGGGCTCGTTTGCCGAACTCGCCGACGAGCTGGCCCAGTACATCGACACCCTCCGCAACACCCAAGAGAAGGGCCTGCACGCAGAGGTCAGCCCGGCCCTGGACGGCCTGCGCGCAAAGGAACAGCTGGACCATGAACCTACTCCCGCGCAGCAGAAGGAGATCCTCTCGCAGAGGGATGAGGTGCTGAAGAAGATTGTCGTTGCGGCTGCGGCGTTGAATGCTGCTCCCGAGAAGGGTACACCAACACTTCAAACCTTTGAATAGAGGGGATATGTTGTATATATATACTAACTATTTGATAGAAATCACCGCCGCCTACAACCTCCTCATCCACCTAATCCGCCAGTCGTCCTCCGTCAACATGTTCCTCCCCCGTATCTGCGCCTATCTCGCCAAACCCTTCACCTCCGCCCCCCAGCACGGCTCCTCGCTCGTCCTCTCCGTCCTCGCAACCGTCTTCAACACCCTCGCCCCCGCCGATGAGGGCCGCTACCACGTCTTCCTCGCCATCCTCGGCGTGATCCGCTCCACCCCCTCCGCCAGTGCCTTTGCCGCCCTCAAACCCCAGCTCGACAAACAGCTCCCCACCTGGCTCGCCGCCTGGGAACTGGAGGAAGACGACCTGCAACGCCTGCACCTGGCCATTTCCGACGCAGCCAAGGAAGCCGGCGACCGCGAGCTGGCACACGTCCACCTCATCGCCGCCCTCCAGGCCATCCCCCCCTCCGACTCCGCCAGCAAAGAGGCCCATGACATTGCTCTCCGCGCCCTCCTCTCCGCCCTCACCCTCCCATCTGTCTTCGACTTCACCCCGCTCACCTCCAGCGACGCCATCCAGTCCCTGCGCACATCCGAGCCCGCGCTCTTTGAGCTGCTAGAGATCTTCGCCGCTGACACCCTGGACGCATACGAGGACAGCATCAAAACCACCCCTCTCGCCTCCATCCACAACCTCGCCGAATCAGCCGAGATCCTGCAGACAAAAATGCGCCTCCTGACCCTCGCCAGCCTAGCTGCCTCCACCCCCTCGCGCTCCCTGCCATACGACACCATCACGTCAGCCCTGCGCATCCCGCGCGAAGACGTGGAGAAATGGGTCATCGACACGATCCGCGCCGGTCTCGTCGAGGGCAAGCTCAGCCAGCTCAAGGGCGAGTTCCTCGTGCAGCGGGCGACATATCGCGTGTTTGGCGAGAAGCAGTGGGCCGAGGTGCAGGGGCGGTTGATGGTTTGGAGACAGAGTTTGGAGAACGTGTTGGGCGTGGTGCGGAGTGAGCGGGAGAAGTTTGTCCGGGATGAGATGGCGGCGGCCAGTGCGGCGGAGAGCGGACAGGGACAGAGAGGGGGGGAGCGGAGGAGAGGTGGCGGACATGGACATGGTGGACATGGACAGCAGCAGCAGCAGGGGAGAGAGGTGGAGTTGGTTGGGGCTGATTAAGTGATGTTCTTTTTTCTTTTCATTATTTTTTTGTTTTGGGGGTTCTTCTCGCTATTAAACGGACTTTTTTTTCCTAATTGTTAACAAACTTCATCATGGCTTTAATGTTTATGGATTTTCCTTTTTGTTAGAGGGTGCCTTTTCCAAGTCTACTCTGCGTCTCAAAAATTGTTATTGTTTCCATGCATCCATTTCATCTCATTCTGCAGAGCATAGATAGACCAATCAATCAATCAATCCCATCAAAATATTCCAGCAGTTTATTCTTTTATCCCCAATAACCCCCTTTTATAGGAACAAGTACCTCCCCGCCAACATTTGCGGCAGAGGTACAAAGCTAACCCGATCGGGACAGTCACCAAACCGCCTCGGAACAGGAACGAAAAAAAAAAAATCTTCATCAAGAATCAAGATAGGCAGATAATAAAAAGAAAAACTTTTCTCACCCTCCATTTACCCCCCTTTTACTCGTTCCCCCGTCGACAGGAATGCCGCGTCTGCTGTCCCGTCTCGCCCCGACGACCCAGTCTCTTTTCACACCTTTCACACCGACGACACGTCTCCCACTCCACCGTCCACATCAGCTTCAATCCCGCCTTTCTTCCACAAAACAAAAACCCTCCTCCTCCGACTTCAAAATCCTCCCCTGCGCCATAATCCTCCTCCTCGGCAGCGCCTCCTACATCCTCCTCGTCAAATCGCGCACGCCCAAAAATGTCGACACCACCACCACAACAACCACCTAACCCCACCACCACCCCCTCCGACAACACAAACCACACCGACACAACCACAATCCCCCCCTCCCTCCCCCCCCCTCTAACCTCCACCAACACAACCCCCCTCTTCACACCCCCCGCCACCACCGTCCTCTTCATCCTCGGCGGCCCGGGCTCGGGAAAAGGCACGCAATCCCAAAACCTCGTCCGCGACTACGGCTTCCACCACCTCTCCGCCGGCGACCTGCTCCGTTCCGAACAAGAACGGCCCGGTAGCGAGTATGGAGCGTTGATAAGGCATAATATCCGTGAGGGCATCATTGTGCCGATGGAGATTACGGTGAGGTTGTTGGCGAAGGCTATGGGGGGGGTTATCAGTTCCTTAAAGGAAGAAGCGGGTGGGGATGGGGAACCCAAGGCGAGGTTCCTAATCGACGGCTTCCCGCGCAAAATGGATCAGGGGATCTTCTTCGAGGAGACGGTTTGTCCGTCGACGGCGACTGTGTTTTTGGAGTGTGGTGAGGAGGTTATGAAGAAGAGGTTGTTGAAGAGGGGGGAGACGAGTGGGAGGGATGATGATAATGAGGAGAGTATAAAGAAGAGGTTTCGCACGTTTGTCGAGACGAGTATGCCGGTTGTGGAGCATTATGAGAGGGAGGGGAAGGTGGTTAGGGTTGGGGCGGAGGGGGGGGTGGGGGAGGTTTATGCGAGGATTAGGGAGGGGGTGGAGGGGAGGGGGATATTGCCGGTGGGGAAGTAGGGGGGGGATATTTTGGGGATGGGGATGTGCGGGCACATGTTAGGGAATTGTGGTGGATGGGGAAATTTAGAGATAGACTGGTTTTTGTTTCTATGGGTATGATTTGATGGATGTACAGGGGTAGAGGATAGAAGGGTGGATGGATGAATAGATAGATCGTGTCTATTTGTTGTAGATGATTCGATCTGAATGTTGAAATATTCTCGTCTCATTTATCTCTTATCCCTCTTCCCTTATGTATCTGCATACGCAAAGGGGCAGGTCCCGGTGCCATCGAGAGAGACGTGGTAGATATATATATTGATAAACAACACCGCACAGATACTATCAACCAACTACCTTCACAGTGGATAGCTATAGTATCATCCATTGGATTGGACCTATAACTCACGGTATACAATATCGAAACAAATAACATATTAATGGCATCTTACTCTGACTCCATGGGGTCGATAGTGTCCGCATATATCTATACACCCATCCCCCATCCAAACTCAACCGCCTTCCAAAACCACCCTCGTCGCCTTCTGCGACAGCATAAAAGTCGCCAACACCGGAAACGCCCCCGGCACCCTCGGAAACGCCGATGCATCCACAACCCTTAGCCCACGCACGCCCCGAACCCGAAACCTCGAATCCAGCACCGCGCTCTCATCCCCCTCCGCACCAATCCGACACGAGCTCGTCGCGTGGTGCGAATACACCTGCGTACGTATATAATCCATCTGCGCCTCGTCTGTACACTCGCCCTCCCCTTCCTCAGCGGGGCATGGGTGGAGTTCCGTAAACGGCCCGACGGGCGGGGACACGGCAGTGAACGCTGCGCGGGATACCTTGATCGCTTCAAGCATGGCGACGAGGTCGACTTCGTCTCCCTCGCCTTCGAACATGCGGAATTGGATGGCGGGGACGTCCTGGGGGTCTGCGGAGCGCAGCGTGACGGTCCCCTCTTGACTGCGCGGGTTCATCAAGGACAGGTCGCACGCGAACTGCTTCGGCCCGTAGTTGGTCGGGAAGCCTGGCCAGAAGCCCTCGAAGGAGAAGGCGCCGCAGAACACGAAGGTGTCACGCGCGTCGTTGCGGGAGACGGAGCTCTTGCGCATGAAGTTGAAGGCGCCGGCGGGGGACGGTTCGAAGTCCTTGGCGAAGAGGACCAAGAGGCCTGCTTCGGGGTTGTCGGACACGTGGGCGCCGACGCCGGGGAGGTCGACGAGGACGGGGATGTCGAAGGTTTCTAGCTCGGCTTTGGGGCCTATGCCGCTGAGCTTGAGGAGCTGTGGGGTGTTGAAGACGCCCGCGGAGAGGATGACTTCTTTGTTTGCGTAGGCGCGGAGCGTCGTGCCTTTGGCGGCTTTGTTGAAGCGCGGGTCTGCAGCGTATTGGCTCTTTCCAGAGAGATATTCGACTCCGATGGCTTTGGGAGGGGAGCAGTTGTCGAATAGCACTTTTGTGGCAAGGGATTCGAGCTTCATGGTTAGAGGGTACCCGGCGGGATCTTCGAGGGTGGCATTGATCCACTCTCGAGGATTGGATCGGATACCCGTCGGTGTGCTATGTCTGACACCAGAGAAAAGCCCCAATATTTGATCGCGGTCCGGCTCGACGCCGTTTGGATCTGCCGTTAAGAGTGCCTCCAGATCATCAGGACTGGCCCCTGTGGCGATTGCCATTTGTTCAGCAATCGCGTTGATGTTTGTGCCTGTGCCTATCCATTTGGTGGCATCTGGTAAGGAGGTTGCCAGAAAGCCGTCGAACCCGTGTCCTGCGCTGCCCTCCGGCAGGTATGTATTGTTCTCAAGCGAGACAAAGTATTGGCGCATATTTTCGGCGGTCCACGAGTCATCTCCCGTGAGTTCTGCAATATAGTCCCAATCTGCGTCATTCGGAAGATGGGCTGCAGCCGCATTGTGCATCGCGCAGCCTCCAAGTGTCCCCGCACGCGGGTAGTAAACACCCAGTCTCTCCGCATCGGCAGGCGGGTCCAAACCCACGTAGAACGAATTATCAGGATTTCGGTAGGTGGTATGCAGATACCTCGCCTGCCGCTCTGGATCGGTCGTGTACTCGACGAAAAAGTCCCATCTGGTAAGCGGGTCGTTGGCGGCTAGGCTGTACCTCTGCGCTTGCGTGACGTTCACATTTTCACCCTGGTCGTCACCAGCTTCAAGTATGAGAACTGAATGTCCGGCTCTGGCTAGATTCGCGGCCAACGGTCCGCCTCCAGGGCCGGTTCCGACCACGATGTAATCGTATGTCTCATCCTGCGCAGCAGTGAAGCAGCACAGGTGAAGTGCAAGGAGGCCTCCTAGGAATGTTGTCACAGGGGATTGTGGTTTCATCTTCACAGGGCGACGGTTTTGGCTGTTAAAGGTTCCTTCGCGTTATCGAGAGCAGGAAGAGAATTCAATCCGGATTGAATCTTATCTTCCTTATTGTTACATAGATCTAGGAGGAGTCAACAATTGAGGTGATTCAGCATTGGAATGCTGGGTGTGCTTCTCCCGTAGATGAATGCAAAAGATCGCACTAATAATCGAAGCGCAAATGTGCCTTTGGGGTGTTGTTATGGTTTTGTCCGGAGGCCTTCGAGTCAAGCGAAGGAAGGAACTTTGGACAAAATTAGGTCTATCCGGTCCGGACTTCAGTGGCAAATAGGGGTATATGTTTGCCCGGTTTTTCAGCATGAAAGCAGATAGCCAACGAGATTTTTAGATTCCAGTTAACGGGTGTATCTTTGGATAAGCAGAATTGGCTGGCTATGGCTGGTCTTAGCTCAGCATCCTGTCGGTATACAAACGTTTACCGGGAGAAGGAGGGGACAATATTGCCATGGACATTTAGATTGCTCAACTAAAAGTCATAATAGAGGCGAATGAGAAAGCCATCCTGAGGCTGGAGCTTGCTCCATATCAGCAAGCTCATGGCTAGACTGTAAAATGAGAAGGAAACCATTGCCCGCCAGAGCAGCTAACTTGGTAAAAGCCTGTTTCTGCGGGATGGGAATATCCGCAGAATATCTCCACTTTCGATGTGTAGCACGAGGGTGTTTGCATGTTTCCAGGAGACCGTTCCAGGTACGAGTGATAGAATGCAACGTATGGTCCTTGGACTCATAGGGGGAACAGTTTTCTTGTTTCTATC
The DNA here is from genome assembly GCA_032988985.1 of Emmonsiellopsis sp. PD_5. Taxonomy (NCBI): domain Eukaryota; kingdom Fungi; phylum Ascomycota; class Eurotiomycetes; order Onygenales; family Ajellomycetaceae; genus Emmonsiellopsis; species Emmonsiellopsis sp. PD_5. The sequence goes on along the minus strand of JANTQI010000021.1, from coordinate 236,265 downwards.
CAGGGCGCAACATGGGTATCCCTGGTGAGCCAAGAAGGATGGAGGAATGGACTGGGAGTAGGACCCATAATGAGTCCAACTAGAATATAACGAGGAGCATTTCGATGCCAGCGATTCAAGTTTCCAACAACCCAATTGACCTCAGTGACATCTCACCAACACGAAGGCTGGACTTGGGCAGAAAATGAATAAATTGGTAAGGACGAGGATAGAAAGCCCAGATTGGCCAGCATAAACCAGCAGAAACCAGCGTGGTGAGCCGTGAAGAAATAGGGAGACAGTTGGTGTGGACGAGAAGTTAGGATAGAAATGATGGTAGCGAGATTTTAGGCCTGAGGCTGACCAACCTTAATCCGACTGCTGAACTTCAAACATCAAGACCTTGAATCAGACATTCATGATTGACAATTTATGACTGAGTTTGTTATTTATTGCCGGTTACACTCCGTATTAATATCGAATCACTCAACTCGGAGGCGGTGCTGGGCCAGATTGGCCGCACACTTCAGCCGCCCATTCGTCCACCACCGCGCTGTTTGGATGATATATGTAGGACGGTGTGATGTCTAGGATCCCGCTGGTAAGGAATGCTTCATCCTTTCAAACCCATATGCTACACTTATGTGTGTTTTCTTCGGCCAGACGGAATGGAATCTCTATTTTTTCCCGTCTGGTTCGCTCGACTTTGGACAGACCATCCCCAAGATTGTCATTCTCCGGCATCTACGGCTTGAATAAAAATAGAAATATTGACCCACGGGTGAGTGGCCGCTAAACTACGGATAACTCCCCATCCATCCTCCGGGCTCCCAGTCGCTCATCCGGCCAAGCGGACCTAGCCACTGTAGCCAGTGGCCACCCGTTGTGACGATTCTTGATCTCGGGGATCTGATTGGAGGCAGCAATTCAAAGCCCAATCAACCGTCATCCTTCGCGGGATCCTTCCCATTTCTATATCGGGCCTTTTCCCATTATGCAGCGTTGCCCTAACCCGGCTGATGCGAGAGTATTCTTCACGATGGTCCCAGCGGCCCGAGAGAGAGAGTGGGTGGGAAACACAAACCTTTTGTGTCCCTTTTGTTTCTTGAGTAACTCAACTGAGCGTGAGACGATGCAACCACTTTATGCAAACTGCAAGGTTCTTCACTCATCACATCACGGCCCGTGGCCAATCGCAGCAGTTTTCCAGCCCCCTTGACCGCAGCGTCCTGGCTCGACCTAGCCATCTAATTGGCACGTTTCGCTGGGCCGTCTGCCGGGGTAAGGAACATGCACGAATGGGAGCAACCACAGCGAAACATCATGCGTGATGCCACGGTGATGGCCAGCTTTCTTCCATCGGTCGATCGCTTTGGCGTATTTGGCCGACGTGATTGGGCTATTCTTGCATCCTTTGGCGCCGGGTTTGAGTGTCACTGTGTCAGTCGACAATGCCATTGGCCAAACGTCATTGTCAGGGATCCCAATAGCGCAGAGGATCGATATGCGCTCAGGCCAATCCCCGCAGGAAACAATGAAGAATACGCCACCCACAAGAGCATCGTTGGGCGGTAACTGAACAATGAGAGGGGGAGATGTGATCTCATTGGAGCATTGTTGAGACCAAGCGGAATGGCATTCTGCCGTGAAATGTAACCGCCGAGAAAGAGCAGATTTCGCTGCCGAAAGGATCTATCTCCTGGTACTGTGGTGACCGTACGTGCAGCTATCCCGTTGCGCGAGCTGAGGGAAATACACAAGAACAACCCCGCTTCTGTTCAAGAGCTTCGCTCGCCTTCTCTCCGGGCTCTTTTCTTTCTCCTCTTCTCTTCTCATCAGCTAATGTATTGAAATATTTCAATACTCTCTAGGCCGGCTAGAGACGTACCTCCCGTCAATGCAGTCGGGCGCTTAACTATTGCCATTCCTGCTGAGCTCGATCCTCATTGATCAGTTGTCTGATTACATGGAGCTAATCTGACAATCCTCTTCGCTCTTCTTCCCATCTTCCTGCTCTTCCTGCTCTTCCTCTTCTTCTCTCCTCCTCTCCACCTCCAACACCTTACTCGACCACCTCATTTACTCCCCGTTTCTCTCTTTAATTCTTTCCTCTGCGGCTGGTTTCGCAGATTTCATCACCTGTCCTGCTTTTACGAGCTGGCTCAGCTGAAGTTTTTATTTATTTAAGGAAGAGAAGAAGAGGATTGCTCTGCTGGTAGATATCCACAGACTGGCGTTAATTTGAGAGCTGAATGTTGTCCAACTGTCATACGCTCCGTCTCGCCTTGCGAAGGCATCTAATTGATATATCAAGTTAGGTATGCTCAGTTCAAACCTACCGCTGTCCACCAGCTTGAAGATGCTGATAGTACACAGATTTCCGTCTCAACTGAAAGTCGGCATAACATTCCTCTCTCAGATCCTACCTTTCATTGCGCCTTGATTTCCGATATTTCGAATTCTTCCAGCGTTTTAATTTGCACACCTTGTTTGAAGGACCCTGGAGCTGGCCTCTTGGATCAATACCTGTCATCGTGAACCTGTGAACATTCAAGCGCATTTATCAAGTGCTTGATTGAACCGAGTTCACCCCAACCGACCCTCCAAGAGATAGCGTATTCTTGCTATGTCCAGTTCGAACTCTAACGGCGAGCACGCCGATCAGGATTACGAACCGGTTTCTCCCATAGACATTGTCCGTTCTACGACACGCTCCAAACCTGTTGGACTTTCAATATCCGCACATCACGATCTGAATGAAAAGGAGGAACGCCCCGCAGCTCCTAGTTTAAAATCTCCCCGAATTGCGCGATTTGCTGAAGCAACTTCAGTTCACTCTCCAATCGACCCTCCCGGACGATCCCCCTTTGCTGACCCGCCCAACATGGCCCAAACCGAAACGAACCAGGTCTCGGACCTGGGGTTTGGCTATGTGTCGGAAAACCAAGCAAACCACCATTCGAATTTCCCCGAGCAGCCCAATGGGGCTCGACTCAATCCCCCAAATTCTCCTCTTAAAAGCGCGCTCAAGTCTCCTGGCACACCCGGCCGTTCGGTAATGCTCAGTCCAACGTTCCGTGAGGAACAAATTCTTGAGCACCATGAAAAGTCTACCGAAAAGGAAAACGCAAAGGATCTTGTAAGTTGAATGTGTTGTATTCCGCTTATCTACCTCTGTTGTATATTTGACACTTGCTAATACCCAGCCTAAACAGAAAGTAAAAACCCGCGTGCGAATGGCGAAGATGTTGCTTCGTGGCGTAAGCTTCGGCTGCAGCTTGATCATCCTTTCTTTGCTCGGAGCCAGTTTCGTCATTTTCAATACCACCAAAAACCTAGCCTCTCGCAACGGTCTGTTTGCATGGGCGCCGCATACCAACCCATGGCCCCAGATCGTTCTCCTTGTGGTCGCATCCATCTCTCTCATCTTGTGCATCGTAGTTTTTATCGGCTACTGTCGCGGTGGCCACAGGCGGGCAGAGAAAGTAGCGGTTTACTATACGGTTTTTGGAGCGTTTGTTTTCGTCTTCACCGTTGTTATGTGGGTTGTTGCGGCTGCCGTTCTGCAGAATAGCAAGCAGAGCAGCGACAATAAAGACCTATGGGGATGGGCGTGTGTCGACAACACCCGACGCCAACTATTCAAAGAAGATGTTCAATACGGCCTTGTATGCCGGATGCAGGTAAGCATTGATCGCCTAATAGTGAAAACTGCACGTAAGCTGACCCTATTTTCAGGACTGGGCACTTGTGTGCTGTATCATCGAAGTAGTTATCGAAGTCCTCGTAATCAGTATTTACGCCGTCGTGTTCTACCGATTCTACTCCAAACGCAAACTACGAAAGTCCATGGACATGCGCGACAAAGCCCGATCTGACCTTTACCTTGCCCAACTGCGCTCCCAATCCGCCCCCAACACTCCCGGCTTCCCCCGCTCACCACCCATGAGCCCCATGTCTATGCATCGTGGAGACCCCCTGTCCGCTGCCGAAGAAGGTGAACACTACGCCACCCAATTCGCAACCCCCCGCTCCCCCAGCGCCGCACACTTCTCCTCGCAACGCCCATTCCAACTCCGCCCCCCACCAATCCGAGTACAAGATGCCACCCCCAGGCTCTCGCAGGATGGCTTTGCACCCATGTCCCCGACCACGGTTGAACGCATCAACCACCACGTCGATGCGGCGCCGGGTGAGCAGAAATACGAAAGTGTGCCAATCCCAGGGTCGTACGCGACGCCACTTACCAGCCCTTCATTCGCCCCTGAGACGCAGGCAAGCGATGTTGTGCCTGGCATGGCAGTGACGACGGACCGTATCGTACAGTCTCGCCAGTCGTGACAAGTGACGCTATGAGCTTGGAATGGCGATTTTTTTGTACTGTACGATATTTAACAAACGTCCTAAGACTGCATATAACTGGGTGTGGTTCTGCAAGTTGAGGTATGCAGGGCACTATCACGGGATGGCGGCATAAAAATTGCTCCTGTATTCTCGAATGGGCAATTCTTGCATCTACCAAGTATTCTCCCTCCATTTGGACTCATGGAACATGCCGAGCAAGATGTTACGCGAGAGCGGGGGGTGCATATTGGCGTTATCTCCTTTTCCGGCTGATTTTTTATATATCCAGATCTAATTACGGAGTCTATGTTGGTTTCATTTGTGGATGTTGCAAGAGAAGGAAGTGGCTAAGCACAGAATGTGTTCTCGGATTTTCTTTTGTGGGGAATTCTACTAGCATTTTTCACTCCTTTTGATTCCAGTTGAGAGCGGTTGGTGAGATGGATGGCAAGTGGGCGGACAGATCTTACCGTGGCACACTGTCTATATACCTATTTATTAGTTTATTTGATCTCCTATAAACCTTTTACTTCCTGGGAGTTCCACTTTTCTTCTGGATCATGTCCAATTGTGACGATGTCGCTCTCTATTTGGCACATCCCGTTATCTCGAGTGGAATATGTATTGGGTGATGTATCTAGGTACGCAGTACGCGTTCGATGGAATAAAAGAGTTAGTTGGAACACTGTCCTTCTGAGACTACTCTCACTGTCTGAATATATCAACTACGTTTGACCTCAGGGCCCCAGGAACGACATTAAGGGCTTGTATGATCATGTGATATAAAGGGGTAATGACTACGTGAAGCATGGCATTGAATAGAAAACATGCGCCGATTCATTCCGGACACAATTCAAGCACCTAGCAGACTGATAATTTCCTATTGCTTATGATACGATGACCATGAACCCACCGTGGCCGAACGGGCATATCATATACCTGCTGGAATATGCAAAGAACTCGCTCTCTGAGCAACAGAAACTTGAATTCTAAGCAAGCTCAATCGATTCGAAGCGTACACCATAAAATAAACACTAAATAGACAAGGTATCCAACCGAAAGGAAAACCCAACGTAACCATCAAACGCTGAAGCAGCCATATACAAAAACAATCTCTCCCTCCTCCCCTTTATCTACACTCTCCCAACCTCACCAACGCCACCGTCCCCCATCCCCTACGGCTCACCTGGCCGAACAATCCCATCAACACTACTCCCACTATCCCCATTACGGGCTCTAATCCTTCCAACAACGTCATGCTCCTTATCCCAAGCGGCAATCTGATCGTTCGGCACCTTAACGAGACGATGCGTAGTCGCGCCGTTTTCAAGAACAAGCACATCCTGGCGAATCTGATAGTTCTTCAAACGGGGGATGAGGTGGATCCAGAGGTAGTAGTATAGAGCGCAGATGATTATGCTTTTTTAAAAAAACCGTGTGGATTGGAATTAGCTGGCTATCATATACAGACAATCCCTGGAGAGACAAGGACCATGGTAACTAGGTATATCTGAGAAACCGAACTCACATGGCAATCCCAACAAAGCAATAAGTCGCGTAAAAGAAGCTGACGTCTCCGGCATACAGGCCGCCCTTGGGCGGGTACCAGGGCATAACGAGCAGGAAGGCATTGGTCAGTAACCCGATTAGCACGGCGATGTCCCAGGCTTTGAATTCTGTCTTGGATGCGCCGATGTTCTTGCGCTGGCGGCGGATAAATAACAGTCCGGCCGTCATGCAGAAGTAGAAGACTGCGTCTGGGTAGGTTTTAAGATCGACGACTGCGGTGGGGGACGGGAAGAGTTAATTTCTTCTTTAGCCAGCCAGCCAGCTAGCCATAAATGTCGACGGTTGTGTTAATCAGGGGCACTTACCGAAATTGAATGCATCGCCAGCGGGAGGGGCGAGGATCATGAGGATTGTCGCACCCCATTTGAGAGCATATGGTCCGAGAGGAGTTCCAAAGGGACGGGTGGAGGCCCAGAACCTGGGGAATGGGACGACCCCTTGTCTGCTCGCAAGTCAGCTGGTTTTCCCACCAATTTTGTTAAAGATGCGGTGAACCATACCTCCCACATTCACGAATAACTCGAGAATGTCCGATAAGTACGGTGATCAGGTTCCCAAAGGCGCTCACGACGATCAGGAAATTTAACCCGCGAGCCGCTGCGGTAGATCCAAACACTGCGGTGAAAAACAGGCTTGCCGCGATCTGCTCGGATTCTATAAATACATGTTTTGGGACTGTTGCTCCCGGTTAGTGGTGATAAATGTGAAGATTCCTGATGAACATACCTGCTGCAAAATAGGCGATGTTGCAGAGCATGTATAAAACCGCAACAATCAGCAGCGAGGCTGGCGCACTTTTCTTGAGGGTTTGGATCGGATTCTGGCCAATATATGCTTCAGCACATCTCCGTGGAAGGGGTGGAAATTAAAAAATTGCCTGCAATACTTTGACTTCATTCACCAAGTTAAATGCATTTTGGTAGCCACTGTAGGAAAACGTGATCTTTACAAGAGCATTGGTGATGCCATAGGCTTCGCTGGATGTCCCTTCGAATGCGTCGCGGAAGTTGGCTTTGGGGTCGACCACCGGGGTATGTCCTCCAAGGACAACTAATCCCGTTATACTGATACTGATATCAATTGAATCACATTAGTAAGTATGAAAGAGCGCTATGTCTCGGCTATATACGTACAAAACCAAGGTCAGAACCTTGATTGCACCAATGGCGTTGGATGCGTAGAGGGAAAGCTTGTTGTTGAAAATAACGCCTGGCTCTATTAGCGGAATGGACGACGATATAGATCGCTGGACTCACAAAGAACTGCGAAGGAATATCCAGCAACAGCTACCCCTTTTAGCTCCCAAGCAGTGGGTTCATGGTCTGCCATCCGAAAGATATATTCCGCAAGGACTGTGCAATAGTTAGGCGTGCGAGGATTCAGGGATAGTCAAGGGGCTTACCGATGGCATTGCTACTGCTGAATGACAAGATCACTGTCTGGATGGCAAAGGCGGTTGGGAAGAACCATTTTGGCCTGGGGAAAGCTTGCTCTAGGTATACCACCTCGCTGCCAGATCTGCTTGGGAAATATGAGGCCAATTCAAGATAAACAGCCTGCGCACATGCAGCAATCACAAATCCTATAAACCAGTAGAACAAGCTTAAACCAATAGACCCGACATTTGATAGAATCGAAGCAGCTGGACCGCACAAAGATCGTTAGTGTTTAGTATTCAAGATTCGAACTTCAGTAGAAGAAGCTTACGCGTGGAGAACACGCCCGTTCCCACCATCTGTCCAATATTCAGGAAGATGACGGTATAGGTGTGCACCTGATATCCAAGCGGAGATCGCGCTTCGACGGGGGCGCCTGAAGCCTCCTGAAACGTCGGGACGGCGTCATTTCCACCTTTCTCTCGAACAAACTCCAGATTTCCATCGACAACAACAGTTTCCGTCGATTCGTTTCCTCCGACAGTAAATGGGTTCTTGGTCGTATTGGAATCCATTGTTCCTCAGGACATCATCCTAAGCTTTATATGTCGCCGGGCATGCGGGGGGGAATGTGCGCGTAGATGTCGTGTCATTTCTCAACTGAGTGGGACTGGCGATATAAAAATCAGAAGGGAATCCATAATCATCGTGCCACCAAGCAATGTTATGGCGACATGGGAATTATCACGCAATAGATTCCAACAAGCCTTGGTATGCATGGTTTTGAATCGGACATAGGCTGTCATATCAGTCCAAAGAGGCTTGCTCCAGAACCCTTGCGGGAAGCAAAATCATGGCGAGAGGTCTTGGGTTACAGTAGAAGTTGCTGTCAATTGCATTAAGCATGGCATAATCCCTCCGCGCTGTGCAACTAATAGTAACACCGTAGGCAATCTCCTGCTTTCCCGTCATCCAACGGACGACTAAGGCCATGGTCCACACTCCCCTAGTAGCAGCGAAGAGGGTCATTCTAAGTAGCGATTAGTAGTTACTCTCTAGCCAAGAGGGGGTTATCGGGTGATAAGACAAAAAGAAAAGAAAACCTACCTGCTCAGACATGAGTGATAGGTAGGGATAGGTATCAATGGCATGGTTTATATCACTCGGGAGGTCTTCCAAGATAAACGAAGAAGTCTAGTGCCTTGTTCAAAATGGACGATCCCAGACCTCTCGCCAATCATGGTGTATGTATGTGGTGTTTTTTCTGACGACATCCAAGGATCTGATGATGAGGCCTTCAGTGTAGCACTACCTTCCTTGGAGGCATTGGACGAGTTGCTGACTGAAATGTATTCATGGGTTTCCATTAGGGGCTGAAATCAATGTCTGGGAAATTTCCTTGGTTTTCGGTTATTTTGGCGATAAATAAGCCAATTTCACGAGCCAGTCGTGAAGTTGTATGTCAGCAGAAATGCTGCATGATTTGAAGCGGGGTTTGATATACTTCGATCAAAGGTAGTAAAATATGCAACGGACAAATTAAACCAGTGAAATAGTCCTAGAAAGCAGCATATTAATCTCGTGGGTTGTTGGCATATAAAAGCCTGCCAACAAGACCCCAGGGTTCAAACTCGAGCTTAACAACTTCGCCCTGCTTCCTAGTAGTTACCGGTTAGTACCCAATGACGAGGAGAATATTTAAGATGTATCAATACTTCAGCGCGTCGGATAAACGGCCGACAAACGTTCAAGTTCCGTTGACCCCTCATCGAATAAGCTCTATCAAATCACGAATCACGCAATCCATCTCCAAACTGATGATCGGATGGTTACAAATCCCCGACTTGACTTCTCAGATGGCGACGACCCCTCACGACGGCGTATTTAAAAGCTGCCGACCTCTGGGCTGTCTGGTGAATGTTTTCTTTTCAAGTTCTGCACAATTCTCACACATCAGGTAATCAGGCCCATTAAGGTAAACATGGCTACAGCCTCTCTCGCTCCCGCTCGACATGGCACCCAGCCAGACATCGCGTATGCCCCTGATTTCGAAAAGTACCAGGCGAGAACAAAGAGACGTCTAGCCACCGAAAAGATTGATAGTTCATTACCACCAGGATTTCCTGAGAAATTGGTGTCCGACCTGGTATGGGAAGGCAAAAACATCGAGGAAAATTACCAATGGGTTTATGAACTCAACGAGAGCCAGGTCGGCGAGATCGAGACGGCATTGGCTAATTTCAAATGTCAGAAATTCCGGTTTCCCCTCCAATAAAAATTGATGCTAACCAGAAAGTTTATACATAGCCTTGAATAAGCCGCTTGGATATGTCGACAAGAATACCTTCCCGCTTCCAAACTTACATCCAGAGCTTAGGAAACTATCCAGGGAATTGCACTTGGGCCATGGATTCGTTGTCCTTCGTGGTCTTCCAGTCGACAAGTTCAACAGAGAAGAAAATGTGATAATATATGCGGGAGTTTCATCCCATATTGCACCTCGACGGGGCCGTCAGGACAGTCGTTTCCAAGGTGTCCCCGCCGACGTGGTACTCGCCCACATCAAGGATCTCAGCAATACACCAGACAAGGCAAAGATCGGGGCCCCGGCGTATACCACTGATAAACAGGTATTTCACACAGATTCTGGAGACGTGGTATCCCTATTCGCCCTGGGCACAGCCGCTCAAGGCGGGCAGAGTAAGCTAGCAAGCAGCTGGCGGGTGTACAATGAGTTAGCAGCAACACGGCCCGATTTGATACGGACACTGGCGGAGGAGTGGGTTGTTGACCGGTGAGATGTCGACCCTCGAACACGAATATTATTACACATTGCCCTCCATGAACGGTCGCACAAGCAGCCAGTCCAAGTCCCAAGCTAACATATCGCGTGTAACAACGCCATAACCAGTTATGACGGAACCTCTTCTTCCCACCCACTCCTGTACTACCAACCCAGCACAGCAACATCTCCCGAACGAGTCGTGATCCAATATGCCCGTAGACACTTCACCGGATTCCAAGCCCTGTCACGCTCAGCCAGCATCCCGCCAATTACAGAAGCGCAGGCCGAAGCCCTAGATGCAATGCATTTTCTGGCGGAAAAGTTCAGCGTCGGCCTGGATTTCCGCAAGGGAGACGTGCAGTATATCAACAACATGAGCATCTTCCATGCCAGGGATGGATTCACTGATACTCCTGAACAGCAGTAAGTGGCCCTTGCCCTGCCCTGTTCAGCATTCGCGTCGGATCGATCTGAAGATCGGGACGGAATGACCTTTCTTAAACAAAGGAACTCAATGTCTGAACGCCGTCTCGTTTTTAGGCGGCACCTCTTGAGACTGTGGCTCCGTGATCCCGAATACGCGTGGGAAACACCCGAGCCATTGCGGGCGAGATGGGACGAATTGTACGACGGGGTTCAGCCGGAGAATCAAGTTTTCCCACTTGAGCCCGGTATCCGGAGTGCGTCGAAAGGGTCGGTATCGGGGGCTCCTGCGGTAGGTTAGGAGGGGAAATAATCAAGTCGGTTTTGTTTTTAATTTCCAGACGGGATGCAGAGCAGCGCTGCTGGGGATTTTCTTGAATTCACTGTCAAAGTTATATGCCGTAGTGGAATGTGGAGAGTTTATGCTTGGTTGATTGCCAATGTCAATCTCAGGGTTCAGCCTATTCCAGCAAGCCGTGTGTATTTCAGGCCAGAGATGCTCCATATAGTGAATAGCGTCTTTATCCTTGGAATGGTCGGAGGATGAGGCGCGTTAAAAACAACGCGACGGATCCTCGGATGTATGATTATCCGGTCAACTCGTAGACCCTCTCTCCTGAAACTCAAACTCTTAGGGGGGGCAGTTAAAGCGGTGAGAAGAAAGGCGAAAGAAGATATATGCATGTTGGAACCCTATGAAGCAAGTATATAAAAGGGCAGAAAAAAAAGGGAAACAAAATGACAGATAAAAATGAACAATAGCGGACCGGTAACCCCTAATCACCCGCAACTATCCAAATCGCACCGCCAAACCAAAACCAAACCAAACCATCTATGATAGGAAATCCATATTAGGTGAACTGCGCAAAACACACAGGGACGCGGCCTGGGAGTTAGTCAAATCAAATGAGCTAAACCTCCCCTTCAATGACTGCACCAACATCTTTAGACACAAAAATTTCTTCCAAGCCACCCCCTTGCCACCCGTCCATACCCCCCTTATTTTCCAAGACAAGACCCTTCTCGTTAGCTAAGTGGAGCAGGCAGATAAAGCAATAAGACGTGCTGATATCGCGGAGAGTTTGTTCGGGGTATGAAGATTTGAGGCCTTGCATGACGGATGTGAATCGTAGCTCTTCGCTATCTCCAGTTGAGTTGGTGATCTTCGAAGATGTGGGGGTGGGCATTTCGGTAGGTTCTGGGGCGGATGTAACTGCAGCTGAAGGTGATGCGGAGCTAAATGTTGAAGATTCTATTAATTGGTCGCCCATGCCCTTCCACATTTCTTCTTTCAGTCTCCGGACGTCGACCTTCTTTGCTACTCGGGCGTAAGCAACATACTCGGGTCGGACACGTCGGCCACCTTGGGTGACAAGTTGGGATCCGAAGCCACCTGTAAGTGCTCCACCAGGGGTTGCTGCAGCGTTTAGCAAGGCAGTGAGGCCGGATATACCACCGGCTTCACTTGTAGAAGCGCCTGGGGGCGCGTTGGGGTCGAGAGAAGGAGAGAATGCTTCCCTGGCATCGGCGAAAGGAAGGTTGTCATCATCATCGTCTCCCATCGGAAGCCCATGTGGGAATGCAAGTCCTTCATCATCAGCAAAGAAGTCCGCATCATAAGCACCAGCAGCGGCGCTTTCGTCAATCCCAGTTTGCTCAGCACCTGGTTTATGAGCGGCCCAAAATGCCTCGTCCATTTCGCCACTGCTGGATGAGACGTCATGCTGCCGCCTGGTGTTATTTTGTCGTCCTCCAAGTGACCGAATTCCCATCCTAGCCTTCGGTTTTAAGAATAGACGGAGGAGTTGGCGTGAATTAAAATGTTTGTCATCTGGAAGAAGGTTTCTACCCTTGGTTTTCCATTGCGTTTTTGGAAGAGAAATCGCCGAGTTAGAAGCTGCAGGGGTGTAGATCATCTCAGCAAGGGTTGGGTCGAGTGGTGAAGCAAAATCAATTTCGAAGGGTTCCTTTTCTTTGCGTATTCTGGGAGCCGCAGTTCCCGAGGCTGTGGCAGTGGTTTCCTTGATTCGTCGGATCTTCCAGTGCTCGGGTCCGGCCCAGTTCTTCTGCAAGGCATTATCGAAATAGCTGAGGATGTTCTCATGTTCTTTGGCTGCGGGTTGGTGGGAAAGCGATATCGTATATGGATCATTCTCTCCTGTGCCAAATCCGTCGCTTATATCATCGCCATCAAGGCCACCGTCCCCATCAACACGATGAACTTTCAGCATGGGTTCTAGTGCAGCATCTCTAGCCCATACTTCACCACCCTCCCCGAAACCCGTGTCTCCCCCTAGGTCGAAGCCGGTGATAGTGGCATCATCGTCGTCAAATCCAATGGCGATATCATCGTCCAGCATAATTCCAGAGGTATCTCCAACCCCCGGTTCTGGCCCCGATTTGTCCTGCCGCCAATCATCAGGGGCACGCAAGAACGGGATATCAAGCGATCCACTAGGGTCACCGAGGTCGAAATCCTTGAGCGAAGGACAAATGTCCTGCCCATCAAGTCCGTCGATATTTGAAAAGAACTTGTTTGCCAACGGCCCCAAGTCAATATCGACGTTTTCATCTCCTGGTTCAGCTGGCTTCGGTGGTGCAGATGGTGATCGAGGTGCGTCCGAGTCAACTGTGCCCTCCCGGGATTCGTCCCTTCTAGAGGTCCAATCTCCCTCCGCAGTGGCATCTCCTGCGTCGTCGCTACTATCGAATACAATTCTACCCCGACCATCAATTGAGAGGTGGTTAAGCAAAAGTCCCTTTGCCCCACCTTCATCGAAATCTGCGGAGGCCTTTTTGAAAAGAGGATCCACAGCAAATTCCAGTTCAAACTTTTTCAGCTGGAGCGTTGAAAATGATGGAGCCAAGGTGTTTTCGTGCGATCGAGCCTAGGGCAGGTAAGCCTCCATCAACAAACTTTTTTGTGGCCTATCCTTACCTTCTTTCTTGATTTCCTTTTCACGCCATCCTCTCCAGTTTCCTCCTCATCGTCATCATCTTCACCCTCCCCGGCTTCTTCGTTGTTTCCTTGCCGTTTCTTATTATTGCTATCGGCCAATCCGCTGAGCAACTTGCCAGTCTCCGTCGCAACACTGTCCACGCGACTGGTATAAATCTTCACACATCCATCGAGAGTGCAACTAGCCTTTTGGAAATTAACTCCATCGCCTTCCTTAAGCAGCGACATGTCATGGAAATAGTCAATAAGCGCAAAATTCCACGAATTGGCAGCGTTGATCTTATTATCCGTAGCCATCTTCATCCACTCTTCAAAATTGGCCAGGATGGGCACTCGTTTCATAGGCGTCACTGCCCGGCCATTGATAATCTGCCGCCCGTCGGAATCGGTATCTCTGCCTCGTGCGCCTGAGCCGCGTGGGGTTCGCGGACTGATACTGGATGCTCGTTCATAGTTGTTTATCTTGCGCATGGGCGGCATAGGCGTCTCGACGGCCGCCTTTATCTGGTTCATTTGGGCATCATGGAGGGCTTGGCGAGACTGGAGACGCGCAACCTTCTCGCCCACATCGTCGTTGAGTGGAATCCTATAGGTGTCGCAAAAGTCAACATCAACTGTTTGTAAACATCCGTGTGCCTCGCCTTCCTCCATCGGCGCGCTTTCCCATTTGGCATTCCCCAGGTCTTTCTCGACATCTTCTAAGAAAGGGTAGGGCTCACTTCATCGGAGAATTCTTGTGGGGAGTCGTGGCCTGCTTGGACGACCCGCGGCCATGGCCCTTTTGCGGGGGGTTGACAACTCGAGGCATGGCTGCGCAGTGGTAGTGGGGTGGGAGGGATAGGTCGAAGAGGGAAAAATGATGATATCGGTAATATTTATGACTGCATGTTCGTTCTACAGCACGATATAGTATATTCGATAAGGCGTATGGGGGTGTTAAGCCGATATCGATGGAGGTTCTTCGTGGCAGTTCGTCTGTTTTGACGCGAAGTTGAGTTTGGTTGTCAACATAAACATTCGGCGGGCGACACGTGCCAGCTGCGCATTTCTGCTGATGTCATCATCACCGCCAAGACCTTACGTAATCTCTGCGGATATCTTCCGAGAATTGACAGCTTCTGTATAAAAATGATAGAGCCCCTTTTCAATACGACAGGATGTCAAGATCATGGGCATTGCTTTCTTACCGCCCCATAGAGCGTAGTTGTTGTCACATATTCGCCTCTCCGCTCTGTCTACGGGAGAGGGTTCGAACCATGGTCTTTTGCTTCCCGATTCCCGCAACCTTAACTTAGAACATGGAGGTAAATATTTCTTCGTTTCTACCATAATGGATCTGCCCAAGCATCTCATACAGAGAGATGGTCGCCTTTGGGAATAACTAATACGAGCGGTTCAACCCATTCTAAAGAATTCTGTCCAAGGATTTGACGAATTTCTTAAACCCGCTCTTCTCATCCGCCGCACCTTTGCTCTCCCCACTCCCGCTTCCACTCCTCTGTTCCACATCTTCCCCAATTGGCACACCATCGACAGCTTCATGTGAGTCGTACACTTCATCCGGTAAGACAGCACGTTCGATTTGGGTTTCATTGGCTGGGAAGATGTACGAGAGTGCGAGATATACCACGCTCGTCCCGACGATTCCGAGAAACCAACCGATCTGATAGGGATGCACGCCTACACCCGGGTCGACACTTTTGTTAACCGAGTTAATCAGGCCTGGTAAGCTGGGAGTAACCCCGACGATGAATGCGATGATAGCGCGCCAGTTAATGCCTGCATTGTACCAGTAGATGCCTTCGGGCTGATACAGTGCAAGAGAATCGTATTTGCGTTCCTTGATAACCCAAAAATCAAAGAGCATGATGCCAGCGATTGGCCCCAGGAAGACCGCATACGCAGACATGAAGTTCAGGAAACTGCCAGCAGATTCGAGAATCTTCCAAGGGACCAGAATCCACGAGATCAATGCACAGAGCAATTGGCCGCGTCGAATGTTGAGGAACCGGGGTGCGAGGGCGGTCAAGTCGTTTGCTGCTGAAAGGGAGTTTGCAGAGATATTCACGCCGAGAGAGGCCAAAGCGAAAGAGGCGGCAGCGAAGAATTTACACGCGCGATTTTCCCATAGAGAAATCACAACATTGGGGTCCCAGGGAATCTCAACAGTTCCATATTTTGCTTGCGCGGCAGAGGAGACGGAAACACCGATGAATGCAACAAATGTGAAGACAATTGGAAGCATTGGGACGTATAACATTTGCCATTTCGCGCTTATGCGACAGTAGCGAGAGAAATCGGCCTGTACACAATAGTTGTTCGGGTTAGCTTTACAAGTTTGGTCCGCCCAATTTAGCCATCACTATTTCTTTTCGAATTGAATGTGGTTTGTAAGGCAAGGTAGGCTATACATAAAGCTTGAACTAACCTGGTTAACACTCAAAGTCGCATAGTTCCCGATAACCGAAGTCAAATTCGCCAAAAATGCCCAGCTATACGCTGACCCGGAAAGCGTTGCCTTTTGTTTAAAAATCTCCCCTCCATCAGTCGATCGGAATGCCCATATCAGCATCGCGATCCATGCTATCGGCACCATCGTGGACTTGGCCATGAACAGCCATCGCAGGTTATTCGGGTGTATGCACAGGAATGGGAACTGCAAAACGAAAAAGATAAAGTATCCGATCATGCCATTCGTTGTTATCCCCTGACTTTCGGGTATATCGTTTGGCAGCGTGAGGAAGCTTGGCCAGATGGCCCCAATCATTACTCGAACAGCATTCCCTCCATTGACGTTTTGGATCGCAAACCAGAATACGGCGAGGATAACACGGGAGATGATAGCGACGTATGACCCCCAAAAGCCCCAGCTTGCCCGAGCAAGGACCGGGAATGGCGCATGGTAGATAACTCCGGTTGCGCCGTTAAAAGCGATGGCGAAGGAGACGATGAAGAATGCCAGGGCGACGATACTGAGGGACTCCCGCCAAGACAGGCCAACGGCGATGATGCCGCTGGCGAACTGCCATGCGGAGATGTTGAAAGAGTCGGAAAACCAGTAAGCAACCAAGCTAGTTACCCCCCATTTCCGTAGATGCCGGGGGATAGGGTCGAGGTCGCGATTCGTCCATCGTGCGTTCCCGTCAGCAAAGGCAGACCTGGGCTGCTCAAGCCGGAGAGAAGGGAGTTGGAATTTCATACTTCCCAGAAAAAAGACCGACGAGGGGCACGCAAGGAATGAAGAAATGCTGCAGTGCGCGTCGTGCTTCTTTATACCACCCGGGTTCCAACACACTTGCAGCTGGAGCTGGAACCCAAGGATCGTATTCTGCAGCCATAGCTAGCGATATCATTAGCTAGTTGACAACCAGACGAATGACGAGGCAGCATCCCGGACGAATTGATATGCGACAATGCCAGATGGCTTGTGCAACTCGGCGAATTCGGGGCACTGATAAGCATAGCAAACATGGGCTGATAAGGATGCTGCTACCTGGATAGCTTGGTTTGGCATGGAGACTCCTCCTATCAGAGCGCTGCATATACGACGGCACAGGTTGTCGCGTTATCAATTGTGGTTCGATTGGATCGCTTCGTTTTATCCCGTTGCAGTAATCAGTTGGGGCCATCTGCGGCATAGTTCTAAAACTAGGAAACCGGTGTCCATCACCCCCAATCTCATGGCTTTAGCGCTATCAAGTCATAAGGCAGGGATGGGGATATTCCTCGGAAGTTTATGTGTGGTTGATTTTTTGATAACATTTTTTGCGTTGTCTTTAGGTTATCCTTGTCTGAATGTAAATCGAATGCTCCTCTCTATACATAAATGTCGCGTGCGCGGATTCTTCCTTATGAGTATATTGTTTTCCAAAAGGACGAGCTACCAGCTGCTTCGACCCTCTGCCGTTATCGCTTGAGATCGTTCAAGACAATAACCCCCGCTTAGCGCGCGGGGTAGGCCTGATACCCCTACCCTCTATCAATCCTAGCTAGACACAGATCAGTCTCGAGAAACTGCCGAACAGTCTATCAGTCCTTCTGTACTCCACCCAAGCCCTCGACATTGTAATCTCTGAATAGCTAATATGTGTGGAGACAAGCCTGTTGCCTTTCTCACCTACCTCTAAGTTCGAGCATGCCAGCGTCACGGCACCGTTTCCAGCAATTATCAGACGTATCCAACTAGCTTGTAGCATAGTTTTTCCAGGAGGAGATATTATAAGACCCCAAGATTTCAGATAGAAGAAACGATTTACGATCCCCGGCCAAGAACGATACAGGCCCGGAAGCAGTGTGCTGTGAATATATTCCATTTCACACATCACTTCAATCGGGAGTTATAATATTTTTTGGCACCTGAATGGCTGAAACAGCCTCGATGTTGTGGCATAACATTCAAAAGCGTGATTGTAGTTATTCTGGGGTGAAACTGAATCTCGTGTGGTTGGGCATGGAAGGGTCGTTCCCATTCAAAATCGATATTGGAAATGGAGTTTCCATTCTTTGAACTCATTTTTCTCAGACGTGCTCGAAGGACAAACAAATGACAAACTCTTTGATAACAAGGCTCAGCCAGAGAAACATTCCATGGTTCAAATGAAGCAACTGTTTCCCTGTGAAATCGGTAACTAGGCGGTTGTTTGGATAGCCGGGCATTTCGTGGTATTTTATAGTCAACGGATGTTCTTATGCTTTTTGGGTGTGGGCCTCGTCAATTTATGTTCTCCAGTCGGCTGGTTATTAACATTGTACGAGCTCAGACATCAATTCAAGGAGTTTCCTCGAATCACGGCGCTCATCTAAATATGCCATCCTGTGCAAAGGCCGCCATAGGGAACTTGCGGATAACGTTCAAACGGGTGGAGTCGCAATGAACTGAAGCAGGAGCAGGAGAAATAGCATTGCTCCTATGCTAAGAAACTGGGTTGAAATTGAACAATATCAAATAGGGGATTCCTTCACTTCGCTCGGGGCCCGAATATGGTCGATTGGAGCCGAGCGTAACGCTCCTTTCCGTGTCCCAAGACCACAATTCATCCAGAGTTGGGAGCTATGCGAGCGATGCAGCGGACCATGCGTAGGCACATGCAGTTATGGCATCTGGACGTTGGAATCTGCGAGTACCATGAACTTGCATGCAGTCATCCACATCTCTTGTGCTTGGCGACGTAGAGCCTGTTGCGTGGGCATGCATTTGTGATTCTCGGGGTTTTAAGCCACTGCCCAAGCTAGTCACCCGTGGATTCTAAATGTTTGACTCTTCAATATACCATGCGTTGTTCTGTCTTTCAGGCCAGTCAGTAACATGCCCCAACAGTTCAAGATCAAGGGGTTTCGGGGAAAATGCAGCAGCCCGTCAAGCAGGGAAATTCCAATGTCGTGGACGTGGCATGATAGACGTATCAAGTTGAAAAGCTTCCCACTGGTGGAGTCTGCGATAATTCCTTGGAAATTGTATACCGGATACAGGATTGTTGTCGTGAACAAAATATTATGATGTCAGCAGCCAAGGAAGTCCCGTGACCGCTGCGCCTCAATTGATGAGTCAGCAACTGCACCGCCACAATATCAGGTTGCGACGACGTCAACATCGATCCAAGCTGTGAACATCGCTTGATCACAGAGTACTCGTACGACATGTTTTCACACCCGCCCTAGCGAGCTATTTTTTACCTTTTATGTGGACGGATACCATTCTGTGCTCCCCCTTCCTCGCTGTGGAGAAGGACACCCTTCCTCAAGCTCGACATCCCTACCCATGATGCATCCGCAATGGCTCTGTTGCCGCCATCACTGCTCGCCAGAGCACCGACGCCTCGCAAACTAAAGCCCCGTTATTCCGCGAGATCATTTTGTTTGATCCTCCTAGCCGTTTCAGTTCTAGCAGCGACGAGTATATTGTTGGATACTAGTTCTGGACAGTCAGAATTGCTTGGAACATCACAACTCAGGAAACGGCATGACTTTGGACTTCAAGGACTGGTTTCCAGAGGGGAGGACTCGGACGAGGTATGGATTTTCTGCGCACGAGATGGCTCTACATATATATAACCTGTATACTGATGTGTCATTCTATCCAGTGTCGGCTAGTCCACAAAGCGAAAGACCAGTGTGACTTTGTCCGTACCCATTGCGCCGACCACGAAATCGGCCTATTTTCCTACCTACGACTGTACTATTGCAAACTTCCAAATGCCAAACCAGTCGCATTTGCTATTATTGCCATATGGCTTGCGGTACTTTTCAACACGATCGGAATCGCCGCCAGCGACTTTCTATGCGTCAACCTTAGCACTATCGCAAGCATTCTCGGAATGAGCGAAAGCTTGACGGGCGTTACATTTTTGGCGTTTGGAAATGGCAGCCCCGATGTATTTTCGACATTTGCGGCGATGAGCTCGGATAGCGGCAGCTTGGCCGTCGGTGAACTTCTCGGTGCAGCAGGTTTCATCACAGCCGTTGTTGCCGGTTCGATGGCCTTAGTCCGACCGTTTCGGGTTGCGCGGCGAAGCTTTGTCCGTGATGTCGTGTTCTTTATTTGCGCTGCTAGCTTCAGCTTGGTTTTTCTCGCTGACGGGAAGTTACATGCCTGGGAATGCGCCACGATGGTTGTTTTCTACGCCTTTTACGTCGTGGTGGTTGTTACCTGGCATTGGTATCTTGGCAAACAGCGCCGCAAGAGAGAGCGAGATATGGCAGCAAGAGCACATTTTCATATCCCAGAGAATCAGGAGCTAGAGATTGATGAAGAAGAAGACGATGACGATCCTATTGCCGGGCAAACCCAGCCGCTCCTTCGTGGTCCTTCAACTGAAGATTTCGACGCTTTGGAGCGGGGCGATGTTCCTGCCTGGAAAGTAGAAGATGTCGACGAAGATGCAGACACCCGAGATTTAGCACAATTACAAGGGAATATGCGACTGAGTCGCCCTGCGCGAGGCCAACGGCGACCAACCATTACGCCCATCCGTCCAAGCTTAGTGGGTGCTCTAGAATTCCGCTCTGTTCTGTCCTCGCTCCAAAAGTCCAGATCAATTCAGTCGGGCCCTATACATCTCAGAAGATACTCGGATGAATCCGGGTTTCCGGAGCCACAGACTGACACCCAATCGGATCGGCTAAACCCACGCCATGATCCTATCTCCACGCGGGCACGAGCTGTTTCGGCGAACGAACCGCGCCGCTGGAGAGGGGAGGATGAACCGCTTCCACCGAATATTGATGTGCTACAGTCGACTCCTCCAGAGACACGACGTGCTGTACCAGGTGTCCAACCTTCGTCACAGTTCGTACGCTCAGCAGGTCTGACTGCTTCTCCTTCCTCCTCGGGTTTCCCCTCCAGGTCCGAAAGCCCCACTGGTGCTGAGCGTTCGGGGTCTCCCAGTCTGCTGGCCCCTCCGGAAACCGAATTTCACTCGCCAAACTATCTATCCGATGCTACAACAATTTTAGAAAGAGAAGCTTCGCGGGTGTCGCCACGGAGCCATGTTCGGGATGGATCTCAATCAGTCTCTCGACCCACATCAGGAGCATTCAGTCCGACCACTCCTTTCCCTCAATATTCAGATATAACTTCTATCCGTTCCCAGTCCCCTGGTTTGCTACCTCGAGCAGCCAGTTTATCTGCTGAGTCAACCTACACGCATGACGCCTTTGTCGACTCTCCAATCGAGCACAGACCCATAAGCTGGTGGCCTTATAATATCCTCCCATCCCCCCAAGCCATAGCAGCGGCTTTATTTCCCACATTGTACGGTTGGGGAAGAAAATCAGGGTGGGAGAGATTTCTAGGCGTTGTAGCTGCCCCCTGCGTGCTACTCCTGACGATCACACTTCCTGTGGTTGAACCAAAAGAACCGGAACCAGAAACCCCCCCGGAACCAGAACTTAATGGATTGGCGCAGGACGGACCTGGAGACCCACATACAGAGACGCTGTTCTCAGACCCAAGTCGCACAATTCCTGATGTCAGAAGAATATCCGTATTACCAGAGGCTGATGAGCTTGCCGAGGCAAACGTCATAGATTCGAGGGCGTCGCTCCTCACAATTGACACCCGCCGTCGGCAGGACTCTGAACTACCTGTCCCGCCAACTCTGATTCAGGCAGAGGAGGATATGTTGCCTGTTCCAAAAGAGTGGAATCGTTGGCTCCTTGCAATCCAACTATTTACTGCTCCATTTTTTATCACGTTGACTGGCTGGTCGAATCTTGATAGCAGCCTTAGCCCCCGAAATCTCCTCCTCCCCTCGGTCGTGTCCCTCCTACTCTCCGGCACCCTCGTTACCATCCTCATCCTCAGCACCAAGACCAGCAACAACACCCAAATTCCTCCACGGTCCCGACCATTCATTGCTTTCCTAGGTTTCGCCGTAGCAATCGCATGGATCTCGACTCTGGCTTCCGAGGTAGTGAACCTTCTCAAGACCATTGGAGTCGTCCTTAGCATCAGCGACTCCCTACTGGGCCTAACCATTTTCGCAGTCGGCAATTCCCTTGGCGATTTAGTGGCTGACATCACCATTGCACGTCTGGGATACCCCGTCATGGCACTAAGCGCATGTTTTGGAGGGCCAATGCTGAATATTTTACTTGGTGTGGGGGTTGGTGGGCTATACATGACATTACATCCAGGAAAATCATCCTCCTCCTCAATAGCAGGGCAGGCAGTTTCAGCTTCAGGAACCTACCGCATCGCGGTCTCCAGAACACTTCTTATTAGCGGTGCCACCCTGCTGTTTACGCTTATTAGTCTACTGATCGTCGTACCCATGAATGGATGGAGGATGGATCGGAAGATTGGCTGGGGCTTGATAGCCTTGTGGACTGTGACTACGGTTGTGAATGTGGTCATGGAAGTGGTTTCTTGAAACACAGCCATTTTTTTATTTTGATATCAGATTCTTCTCTTCATGATGATGCATGAGTCTCTTTTCTTCTCTTTTTATATTCCTTTTTTGTTTTCGGTGTTAGAGCTTCATAGGTTACCTTTATTGTGCTTTAGCCTTTCCTCCCCGCCCAATTTTGAATTCAAAATGCCTAAATTGGTACTAGGTCCTTAGAAATCTTGGGGTATGGCTGTTCGATATACATGTACATACATAAATACCTTTGGTGGTATCCGAGCTTTCCATTCCAATCCCTATTTACACACTCTAGCCACATCCGTTATTTCTCACACTCTTCCCCTTATCTCCTCATTTCGCAGTGGCAATGGAAAGCTACCAAGGTACCCATACCCAATAATAATCAGTTAATGCAGATATGAGCTGTGTCCACCATTATTACAATTACTAGATTTTAATCTATTCAAAACCCAGAAAAGAAAATACAGAAACTAAAATGTGCTTTACTTTTACTAACTGAAGTTTTGTTAAAAGTTACACATCTGTTCACAACTAAGATGGATAAACAAGCTGGGTAAGTTGCTTCTCTAACAAAGGATAGATGCACATACCGGCGCCCAAGCCGATGCCGATTGTGGGGCGGAGGGCCGATCTGCCGTCCACCCGGTGGTGGGGTACATAGCGGCGGATCTCCAACTCGTTGCAACTTGCGGTAAGCCGAACCCGATCAAATATCATTCTTTAGAATGGTGCGTATAAGGGCGATCAAACTTTAAACCAACCATTCTGAATATATGTAGCTTCCACAAGCTTCTCTAGAAGTGCCTGGGTGGGGGAGACAAATGGTGTTAACACGGATCTGCTACAAAACAGAAGAGTGTATGTATGTACATGTACAATTATTCTTTCGTCCCTAAACATCCTGCCTATCTCTAGCCCAGAATCAATATGTTAAATCTACCTATTAAATGGGGCAAACTCCTACACATTAATAAGGGGGGAAACGCCAAAATCCGATTCAAATTGACCATCATAACACGTAAAGCAGACACACAGGTTGAGACTCGCATGGTCCTGGAGCAAGACCGTGAGCCAAGCGCCGCCGCGGCGGGCTTATGTATGCACATTTTCAGAACACCTGCATTTATCCTCCCTGAATGTTTCTTTTGTTCTCTCTGCGTTTTGCCCGGCTAGAGCTAGCTGCAGCCATCAGAACGTCCATTTCTGTTTCTGACACCTTCCCCTTGATCTCTTCCAAAGCCATCAAGGTTTGTAACTCCTCCTTGGCCGTTTCCACCTGTTCGTCGGTAGGCGCACTGTCCCTGAAAAGGCCGATAATAATACTGGCGCTCTCAGGCCTATCCACCCAGTCCGGAACCGTTTCTAGCGATTCGCGATGATGTAAATAATAGCTGAGGATGGATGCGAAGCTCTCACGGGCTTTCTGATCGCTTGACTTGTCGCTCATGTTCGAGACGGTTTGTACAAGAACGGATTGATCAATAAGCTTTAGTTTGTTCGGTGGGATGGTATCCTTCGCATTAAGTAAGTCTCAGACCATAACAATATCCTATGTGGAAAACTTACATCTTAGGTGGTTTGGTTGTCCAATTTTGGCCTCGGAGAGGAGATGGCTTCTGGTGGGGTAAAGAGGAGAGAGATGGATACATAACGTGCCGCTCAGTAGACTGTCACCAAGCCGCTAGCGATGGAAGGGAGCGCGGGTGTTTACCACCTTGCATTAAATCGCTTGATAATATCATCTTATTAGGTCGACACTACGGCAACGTCTATCTTGACATATCCTCCTTTCAGCCACACCAGGGATGTCAAGGAAATAAAATATCACAGTTCAAATAGCTTATCGACGGGGTAGCAATCTTTAAAGTCCTCATTTGACTGAGATATCTTGAGCATGGTAAGCTCACCCATTTCGCGCTGCTCCTCCTGGTCCAAGAGCCGTATCCGGTCATCAAACGAAGTAAAGGGTCCGTAGTATTGCCGGTCGATAAAGGCCCAGTAGATTTCATCGAACATGGAGCTGTATCTAGCCGCTAAGCATATCCAAAACAACCCAGTTTCCATTGAGTGTTCCATCTGCGTAGATAGACGCTGAGACTCCAAGAGATTATGTTGCTGTATCAATCTCTCTTCGGATTCCTTTAGGGCTTCCAAAAAAAGACGGAACCTGGGAGTATACCGGATTAAAAACTGACTCAGATCCGACTCCCAGTCCTCCGGGCTTTGCAACAAAAGCCACCAGGGCGCCACATATGTGAATTCTGCAGGAGCAGCATATGTAAACTCCCAATCAATAACTCCCGAGACGCGGAGTTTCTTCGGGTCAAAAAGGACGTTTGAAGGGCGGAAATCGTCACAGTACAGCCGGAACGGTCCCTGGCGATCTCCACGGAAGATATCCTTTACAACCCTGCGGAATAAACAGCGAGCCGTGAATTTCTTTCTGCAGTCCTCCTCGCAACTAATAGCGTCGTTTCGTTGGAGGCGAAGATGGGAGAGCTGCAGCTGGGCAAGTTCATCAAAGTAATCTGCCGCGGACTTGAAAGTGCGCGAAGGGAAAGCTTCTTCGGGCAAATTTGCGGACGCCATGAGCTCGTTCATGTTGAATGTGAGAGGTCGTCTAGCGACAGTAAATTTCCCCTCGTTCTCCTCCAGCGCCCCGATGGCATGGAATTCAGGTTTAGATAATTCAAGAATGAGCATAGCCATTTCCTGGTAAGCTTTCTTCAGGCTCCGATCGCTCAGTTGCGGGTTCAGCACAGGTCTTCCTTCTTTATGCGCTTTGAGGAGCTGTGACAACGGGTCTCCTTCAATAAATGGCATCACAATATACGGGCCCGTTAAGCAAATACCCGAACCGAGCACTTCAGGAACAGGTATCGAGGTGTTGCGGCGCAGGTAGTTCATAGTTGCAACCTCGTGTTCGACCTTTTCCCTGCGAAGAATCGCCTTTCCGAGAGCGGCAAAACGGACGATGGCATGGAATCCATCTTCATATTTGACTCTGTAGCATATGTTGAAAGCACCGTTTTTCCATCGACACGCAGCCAAGGGCTTGCCAGGTCGATGCTTCAGCGCAAGTTCCATGGACAGGATTTCCGGCGATTTGCCCAGAAAGAACTTCAGCCAAACAGTGAATTTCATCTCTTGGTTCTTCTCGGCGAGGTGGTCGAATTCCATCTTCGGCGCATGTATCGAATGAGTTCCGTTTCAATTGATAGAAAGGGCACACATAGATCGTTAGTTGAGTTAGCGGTGATCCATGGATGGAGACGGGTGCGTGGGAAATATGGGTGTCACGTGCCTCGATGTCTGGCCCATTCCAGGAAGAAATGAATTGACAGTTTATATTCATTCTATCTTCTTAACATCAAGTGGAAACTTCCAAGGTTAACCATAGTGGTTGAATTGACCACTCAGAGCATCCCCACCCAAGCACGCAGTTCTGAAGGTAATGTAGTGACTGTCAGTTCGCCGTCGTTTGAAGGTCAGTTCATGGTTTTCCGGGCCATATCGTCATCGCGATGTTCGAACGTCACGCTACCTCCATTTACCACTGGGCTTTCGTCTTTATCCGCCTTGGAGAGTTGTGACAAGAGGTTTCCTTCAATACTAATAGCAAATAGGAGAGTGATGGCATCCATCTCACTTTCATCCTCCATCTCTTCCTCTCTCTCTTCCTTTCTCCCCTCTCCCCCCCCCTCTCCTCCTAACGCATTGTTGTAACGCGTCCTTCTAACGCGTCGTATCATCCCTCAGCCTCAAACCTCAGCCGACATCCTATCATCTACCTCCAGGGATTGATGCGCTACTTGCTTAGAGTTCATCTTTACTATTCTCTATTCTACCTTCATCTGATGCACTGATTACCCAGTGTTCATCTTTACTATTTTACTATCCTCTATTCTCTGATTCTATCTTTCTTTGAATCCCGTGTCTCTGCACGCGTCAAGTGAGTACCCATATTGACTGGCACCACATACTCAATTCTAACTGAGACTAGATCCATTAATTCCAAGCCTCCTCCTTTCTTTCTATGGAGTGATCTTCATATCAGGCAGATAAACTTCATTATAACCGGGAACTCTCCCAAATCCTGCCCCTGAATCCATCCACGGTCCTATTCCTTGGTGCCCAAGTAACATTACCCTCTCATCTTGCAAAATCCACCCAATGTAGCCTCAAACCGGAACGGATTCTCGCAAATCAAACATAGCCACTTATAACACATATCTCCTCTAACCAACCGCCATCCCTATCACCACCTCACCAGGAAAATGGCCACATCCATCCCGTCCACGGGCCGCCCCACCGGTCCCTGTTACCTCCCCAATCTCCCCGTCGAACTCGTCCTCGAAATAGCAAAGCACCTCGAACCATCCCTCTCCGAACTCCTCCTCGAAATAGCAAGGGAAAACACAGACAAACCATCGGTCTCCGAACTCGCCCTTGAAATAGCAGGGGACAAAAAATCCCTCTCCAAATTCGCCCTCGAAATAGGAAGGGACAAGCCAAACCTCTCCAAACTCACCCTCAGAATAACAAGGGGCGAACGAACCCTTTCCGAACTCGTCCCCAAAATAAAAAATCGCCTTAAACCATATATCTCCACCCTCAACGCCCTATCACGCAGCTGCAAGTCCCTGCACTCGGTTGTAGACCCCCTCCTATACGCCTTAGATGCTGAACACCAACGCCACAACGGAGGCACTTCCCAGGCAATCAACCACGCGATTGAGGTGCTCAACATCCACACCCTCCAGTACGCGCTCGAGGCTGGGGCCTCAGTCAGGAGCATGGATCATCGCATTACATCCACGTTTTGGCAGGCCCTGAAGAAGCGGGCTTTCCTTGTTAATAATGATCAGAAGAAGCAGACAGAGGAGAAGCAGAAGAAAGTGGAGCTACTGGATCAGATTATCATGACCATGATTACTGATGGGGATGCTGATTCTGATGAGATGCTACACTGCCATTGCACAAATTTGGATGAATGTGAGCTATTTTTATGAACCCCAGTCAGGTATGCAGCAGCCTATGATATGGAGGTCTTTGGGGAGATATTGGTTAGAAAGGGGGTAACTGTGCATATAGATGTACATGCACTTATGCACACCATTTTCAACAGGATCTGGGGGAAACAAGAGTGTGGCAGTGGAGCTTGTGATGAGGCTTGGTGGGAATGCCAACTCATGGAGTTTAATTACTCACAACACACTGTTGCATGTGCTTGTACATTTGGGGAGCAATGAGGAGGAGACAGGCTGGATGGAAGTAGTAGTGAAGCTTCTTATTTAACATAGTACAGAAGTTAATGCTGTCAATGCTCTTAGACTGACAGTGCTGGGACTCACCATGGACATGTTGACAATGAACATAATCAAAAGGCTGAACACCAGAGGGGAGGGGGCAGCTGTATATTAAGTGGGGCAAACAAGCTACAAATCAGAAAAACATTGTAAGAGTGCTGTTAAAGGAGGACATGGATACATCCCTCATGTAAGAGCCAAGGGATGAGGAGGTGGCAGGGCTGTTAAGGGGGGTCCATGAAGATGTTCTGAAGAGCACAGGGCAAAATATTCAATTTTTACCTAGGGATTCTCCTGTGTGTTTATTGGTGGAGAATGGGGTGGCAGGACTCTTTATGTTTGAGTTGGGGTGATCCATGGACGGAGTGAGCAGAAAGGTTGGGCGAAATATCAATGTCATACCTATACGTTCGAACGTCACCACTGCGTTCCGTATAGATCCGACGCAACCTTAACTAATAAGTATATTAGATGGAAGTAGGGCCGAAATGAAGATAACCAATATCTACTCCTACCTACATATTTCCCTGACCGTAAACTGCATAGCAACCTTCTCAACCTCCTCCTTTTTCATACTCCTTCAAGCTTATGCCGGGGATATCAAATCCGATATAATCACGAACTCTGTCCCAAATTGCGAGCCTGACTCCTTTGCAAACCAACGCACAACCACATACAGCATATACATACCCCCTCCGCCCAACCCTCCATCCCACCAGGAAAAATGGGCCCCTCCACCCGGTCCATGGACCCCCCTCCCCCTCACAAACCACCAATTTTCCTCACCCTTCCCAATGAACTCCTCCTAGAAATAGCAAGGCAAATTGGACCATCCCTCCGCACCCTCCGTGCTCTAACCCTTACCTGCCGTGCATTATACTCCTTTATCGACCCACTCCTGTACGAGCTAGACGCCAAGGAACAACGCAACTGCATCGTCGGAGGCCCTTCCAAGGCCATCGAACATGCGATCAAGGTGCCCAGCATCCGCATCCTCAAGCACGCGCTCGCAGCCGGTGCCTCAGTCAGGAACAAGCACAGTACGTCCGGGTTTTGGCTGGCGCTGGAGACGCGGGCGGCCATTGTTAATGGGGCGAAGCTGAGAGTGCAGCTGCTGGATGAGGTTATCATGTTCATGGCTACAGAGGGGGATGTGGATGTTAATGAGAGGAAGCAGTGCCATTGCAGATATGAGCATGAATTTGGGCCATGTGGGTGGAAACCGGTGACATATGCGGTGGTCTATGGGATGGAAGAACTTGCAGAGGTACTGATTAAAAAGGGGGCGCGCGTGTGCACCGGTGCGGTTCTGAAGACAGTTTGCAGAAGGCTCCAATGGGGGCAACGGCCCAGGAAGGGTAAAGAGTGTGTGGAGCCGGTCGAGATGGCAGTGAGGCTGAGTGGGGGTGTGAATTCATGGGGTTCAAATTATGAGACGCCGTTGCACTTGCTTGTCTTGCTGGGGAGGGACCCAGATGAGACCGGTTGGATGGGGGAGGTATTGAGGCTTCTCATAGGGCTTGGGGCGAGTGTCAATGCTATGGATATACTGGGGGAGACGCCGCTGAAGAAAGCAGTGGTGAGGCTGATGAGTGGGAACATTGAGTATACGGAAAAAGGATTGACTAAAGGGACCAGAGAGAGCCTGAACCTGGTGAGGTTATTTTTAGAGCATGGGGCGGATGCGTCCCTCGTGAGAGAGCCACAGGGTTGTGACCGTGTGGTCAGCATGTTAAGGGAGATCTGTGAGGATGTGTTTAAGAGTACGGGGCGGAAGGTTGAGTTTTTGCCGCATGATTCTCCCAAGCGATTGTTGGGGGAGGATAACGAGGCCCTGTCCGCATATCAGCTGTCTCTCCCAAGGAATCATGACACTAGTTGCAGCGTTTGGTGCACCTCTCGCTGCCGCCGTTGTGGGTGCAACTCAGGCTCACCGCAACGATATTCTCGCCACTAGTTAGCATAAATGTACCATTTGTATGGGGAACTCGTATGTGTTCCCCATATAAAAGGTACCTAGTGGCAGTTTTTGCCCACCCACAAGCGATGCAGCAAAAGCTACAACCAGTGTGACCATGCGCGCGGAACGATTAATCTAGAAAGCATGGCAGGCCATGGATAGGGAGAAAGGGTGGACTGGATGGCCCCCCTGAACGAGAGGAAACCACATTTGACGAACTTCATAAATGCGAACAATTTCCAACAGACTAAAATAAAAAAAAATAAAAAGGAGAGAAAACCTATACAAATAGCTAACATCTAACTATGTACGTAGCAGACACAAGTCTAGCCATCAAGTCAATAAAACTCACCTAACTAACTCAAACTAATCAAATATATCAAACTACCTACACAATCAACAACCAACAAACGTACAAAATCAAGCAATCAATCAATCGTATTAAAGACACAACACAGACTCACAAATAATTAATTCACCCCAGAACCTTCCCTGCCAACGAAGACTCACTCCGATCCTTTGTCTCCACCTTCCTCAACCCCTTCCCAGCTTGGATAGATGCCAACAGGGCACCGCGATCCGCACCCCCGGCCGGAGCCTTGAAAGATGGCGCAGGAGCACCCGCAGCGGGCGGTGGGGGCGGAGGTGGTGCACCAGGCGCAGCACCTGGGGGAGGAGGGGGTGGGGGAGGGGGAGCTCCAGCAGGACCCGGTGGAGGCGGGGGAGGAGGTGGAGGTGCGGCGGAGCTGGGAGCAGGTGGAGGAGGTGGGGGAGGGGCGGTGGGTGCCTCACCAAATGGCGCAGGGGGAGGAGGGGGAGGTGGCATTGTGGGTGCGTCTTGGAATTCTTCTTCCTCATCCTCTTCTTCCGCAGCTGGGGCTGGAGCAGGTGGTGGAGGGGGAGGGGGGGCTGCTATGGGACTAGCCTGGACGGGAGTAGTGGGCTTAGATTCGGGTTTCTCATCTGTTGCGCTGAGGGGGCGGGGAGGGCCCATCGTTCCGAATAGGATGCTTGCGAGGTGCTTGGCGCTGCCGCCGGCGGGTCGATCGTCATCGTCATCAGAGGAGTTCTCAGATTCAGCAACAGACCATTCGTCGTCTTCAGGTCGGGCGCGAGATTTACGCTCAAGAGGCCCGGGGATCGGGGATGGTGAAAAGGCAGGCTTTGCAGCCTCCTGTTGCGCGAGGCGATGGAACGGGTTGGTTGATTGAGTTTCCGCCTTGGGAGGTGCAGGCGCGGCAGCTTCGGGGGCCGGCTCCGCTGGCGCCGAGAAAGTGGATGGCTGGGCGTCCGAGGTCTGGCTGAACTTGCGGAAATATGGGTTCTTCGACTCCTGTTTGGCAGATTCAGGACTGGAGAAAGCGCTAGCCACGGCGGGAGAGGTTTCTGGCTCTGGCTCAAATATGGCTGGTGGGGTTGGCATCTGGGGAACAGGTGGAGGTGGGGGAGCAGCAGTGGTTGGTGTTGGCGTGCTGTGCTGTGGTGTGATGTCGACAGGACCCTCGTCATCAGAAGATTCCTCTTCGTCAAGGCCCTCGAGCTGACGCTGAAGCTCTCTCTCCCGTTCTTGAGCAGCCTCCAACTCGGCACGCTGAGCAGCGAGCCGTGCCTCCTTCTCCTTGGCTTCCTTCTCGGCTTGTTGCTTGCGACGTTTCTCCTCCTGCTTCTTGATCTTGCCCTGTTTAACCTGCTCCTCCAATGCCTTGAGACGAGCCTGAGCGGCTTCACGTTCCCTAGCCAGCTCCTCTTCTTGTTGTTTGGCCCCAGCTCTGTAAATCCATTAGCAAAATCCAGTCACACAAATGGGATGGATATCTGCACTTACTCAAGACGACGACTCTCAGCTTCCTGCGCCTCATGCTCCTCCCGCAAAGCTTGCTCTCTAGCCTCCTGTTCCGCCTTGGCGGCCTTCGCAGCACCGTCCACCTTCTTAGCTTCGGCATGACCAGCGCTATCAGCCCTGGCCTTCCGCGAAGGAGGAGGCGGCGGCTTCTTTCCAGTAGCTTTGACTGGAGGACCATTCTGCTCCTCAGCAATGCGACGCTGCCGTTCTTGTTCTCGCTTGGCGTCTTCCTCCTCTGCTTTTCTCAGTCTTTCCTCTCTCTCACGCTTCTCTCGCTCCTGGCGCTCAAGCAGTGTTTCACCGCCATCCGAACTGGGCTTGAGCCCGGCCGCAGCCATTCGCTCAGCGATACGTTTCTGTGCGCGTTCCTTAGCAGACGCTACGCGATCTTGATGAGTAAGGCCAGCAAGGGAAGAGGATGATCCCGTGGAAACTGGAGACGGGCGTGCTGGTGATGGTTCACCATTGGGCGACGCATTATCGTATCTATTATAAGACCGGGATCGCGTGGTGGCCGCATTTCTGTGAAAGCTTAGCATTCGTAAATGAATAAATAGATAAAAGGGATGCTTACTCTTCCTTCCGAACCTTAGCAGTCCTACTGCCACGCTGGAGGTCATAAATGAAGTCTCGGATCTGATCCTCAACTCCGAGGGCCTCTTCCCATCGTCTCCGCTCATGCTCACGAGTAGAGTTTTCATCAACTTCCTTAAGACTATCCTCAAGGCTACGGGAGAACTCCTTAACGCTTTCCTCGACGTCCCTGGTCATACTGTCATTCCGTTCGCGCTCAGCTTTGACATTAGCAGTTTCTTCCTCAAGCCGGCGCGCAGCAGATCCATCATCATCGGTAGATGGTGGTGGTCTTCCGGCAAGCTCAGCTGCTCTGGCCTGCATTCTAGCCCGCGCGCGAGCCTTGATACGGTCCGATTCCGTGAT
Source organism: Emmonsiellopsis sp. PD_5 (assembly GCA_032988985.1). Taxonomy (NCBI): domain Eukaryota; kingdom Fungi; phylum Ascomycota; class Eurotiomycetes; order Onygenales; family Ajellomycetaceae; genus Emmonsiellopsis; species Emmonsiellopsis sp. PD_5. Next base: position 203,912 of record JANTQI010000021.1, on the reverse strand, counting down.
AGCACCACCAGGGCCGGTTCCAACGATTGCGGCTGCGGTGCTGGGGTGAGCTTTGGCATCTTTGAGGCGGAACAGCTCGAGCCTGGCATCAGCGATACTGCGCTCAGTCTTTCGGACATTAGAGGCCAGCTCAGGTAGTTGATCTTGATAGGACTGCAGCTGTCGTCGTAGAGCACGCTTTTCGGCCCCGGCGTCAGCATTGCGGAAGGCGGCCTTGGGATCGGTGTCGATGTCATCTTGAACACGCCTAATTCTCTCCATGAGAGATTCCGCTTCCCTGCGATCCCGTCGGTTAAGCGCCTCTTCTTCCTCGGCACGGTTCTGGTCTTTGAAATCGGTGGCATCAAGCATGATTTTCGTCTCACGGATCTTCTTTTTCAGTTGCTCCACGGAATACTCATCATCAGTCCGTTCCGAGGATGGTGACGGGGTGGGCGAAGGGGAATTGCCACCGCCACCAACACGACGACGCGCACTCGACTTATATCCAACTGCATCGTCATTGTTCTTGAATACGGTCGCATCTTTCCTACCAAACCCAGGCGACGTGGATCCGCTGCGGAAAGAATGGTCCTTCAGATAACTAACACCAGTCCTTTGAGGTTGCAAAAACGCGCCTGAAGATTTGCGAGTTTCAGCGTCCTGAGATAGGAGCGATTTAACGGTTCCAATGGAATCATTGAAATTCCTCGTCGACGGGGGAACTAGCTCAGGGGGCAGGCGATTTGGCACGGGATACCCATTCAGTTTCCGGTAAATCAAGTGCATGGCAACCGCGAACTCATCCATATTAAGCCTACCCCTATTATGTGGGTCTGAAAGCGTCCAGATCCGCTCAAGATCTTGCTGGTTCAAACCGCTCTGGCCCATAATTTCGATAGCGACATCGCCACCGATAAATCCCTTACCCAGACCATCCCAGGCTTTAAAAAGCTGGTCGTAGATTTTCTTCTCATCCTTTGTAACAGCCCATGGAATTGTGGCGTTTCCGGCAAGTCCTGCAGTTGTGAATCCGCCTTCACGACCGGGTTGCGGCATTAGACGCTGTTGCAGTGCTTCAATATTTGGCAACCCGGTTGCTGGAGCATTAACAAAACCCCATTGGCCCGGAACACCGGTTGGCTGGGAATTTAGTGGAGCAAGGCCAGTCTGCGATGGGGAAAGGTTCGAGCCAAATCCTGTTGGCATGGGTGGCATAGGGGGTCGTGGTCCACTATACCCGGTTGCTTGCGGATTGTTCAGGAATCCGGTCTGTTGCGGGCGGAGTCCGGTATTTTGACCCGGGAAGCCGGTGGGCTGAGGCTGGACGATGGTGGGAGGTTGGAAGCCAGTTGCCTGGTTGTAGAAGCCCGTTGGTTGCGCGGTTAATTGGGATAGAAGTTGATTATTTGAAGGTTGTTGCGGTTGAGGCTGCTGCGGCGCTGGTGGCGCGGAGGTGTTTTGCATGAGGGGCGCATCGAAATTCGGGACATTGGTGCGGGGAGTCGAAGCTGGTCTGTCGTCCGGTACCGCAAAAGATATAATATCCACCATACTGGAAACTTCGTTGGCGATTCGCTCGGGCAGGGCGGATGGAAGTTCTTTGCCGGTCAGCCGTAGGTTACACAGGTACATGGCCAATGCAAATTCGGGGAAGAGAAGGCGGCCTGATTTCGTAGTATCCGAGAGAACCCTTCACCAAGTCAGCAAATGCTTATATCCCCCTCCGCAGTGTATAACTCACCAAATCCTCGAGAGATCGCTTCCAGGCAACTTCGAACGTAATAAAAGGTCCTTGGCCATCTCTCCTGCACAGACTATCAGCACTTAAACCCGTCAAGACAAAGAATGACAAAACCCACCATCCAACGACTGATTGTTCCCCACCGCAGACTTGAACAGCTGCTCAAACTTCGCCTGATCCTGCGCCGTGATGAACGACAGCCTCATATTCGGAATCTTTGACGCGCCGGCGGCATGCTGTGTCTGCGGCGTGGGCGTCGTCGAGCTTCCCTGAAACGACTGCGCAATCTGCGCCGAGGTCTGGCCGGTCGGGCGACCTGGCATCGGCGGGGGCGCGGACACCTGTAACTGCGGCTGCTGCTGCTGCTGGTTGGCTGGAGGCTGGCTCTGAGGCGGAAAGCCGGTGAACTGAGGCTGTTGGAAGGAAGACTGGAATGGCTGCTGCTCCTGGGCCTGCGACGCGCCGGGAAAGCCGGTTGGTTGGGGCTGCATTTGCATTTGCATTTGGTTACCTGGGAATCCGGTCGGTTGAGGCATGAAGGGGCCCGGTTGGGATTGTTGCTGAGGTTGGCCAAATCCGCCAAAAGGCTGCTGTTGCTGCTGCTGTTGCGGTTGTTGCGGCTGGCCAAACGGGGGCTGCTGAGGAGCCCCCGGACGGCTACTGTTGCCGCCGTAGAAGGAATTCGAATACATGGGTGCTTGGGAAAAGAATGCTCGACGCTTGCAAAAGAAAGGAATGGAAAAGAAAAGGAAAGGCAAATGAAAAGGGGTGGGAGTCGAGGCAAGGCTACCCTCAGCTCAGGACAGGTTGGAGAATCGAAGTCGAAGTTGAAGTTGGCGATGAGGACGACGACAGGGGACGCGCTAGGCCGAGAAGGGCAACGCGGCGAGCGTGCTGCTTACGTCATCGATGGTTCTCTCTATCAACCAGGAGAAAAGTGCTCACGTCTAATACATCTAGTGATGGTGGTCAATTCAGCTTCGAGGGAGGCAGTGTATGAGCACCAAAGTACGATGAACAACAAAGTGTCATTAAACATGCTCTCATTCGCAGACAGCGCCCACAAGTCGTGTTACTTTGGGATGCAATGGATACATACATCGGTGCAGCGCAGACAGAACCGAGCAAAAATTAGAAAAAACAAAATCATATCTCGAAATCAGACGTATTCCGCCAGTTAACGCCAGCCTCATTCCCCATACATGGGTTAACGAAAAAAGAAAACCAGTGGTAAAACAAATCAACAACTTAATCAACGCCAATTCGCCATCCTATCCCAGCGTAGCTCGCAGTGCGCTATGTGCTTCTCATCATGAGAAGACAGTACAGTCAAGGAATTAGATACCGTTCTGGGCGTTCTGCTGGGCGTCGGCTCGAACCATCTTGCGTAGTTCGAATTCCTTGGTGAACTCGCGGCTGAGGGAACCAAGGTCCTTGACCAACTCGTGGCAAGCGGTGATCACGGCTTCCTTGGGAGTGATCTGGCCGTCGGTCTGGACGCGGAGGATGAACTTGGGGACCAGAGGGTGGGGGACCTACGAGGATGATAAATATCTGGTTTGGCTGGGGGCGTAAAAATGGATAGGACATACCTTGTAGCCGGAGAAGAGCACGTGGGAGCTGTTGATGAGGCGAGAGCGGATCATGTTTCCAAGGGTGTGATCCTCCTTGTTGAAGGTGAAGATGGCGGTAGAGGGGATACCTAGTCATTGTGGCAATCAGGCGTTAATCATACAGTTGCGCAAATATCAAACGCTAGAATATCAGACGCTAGTAGGAAAGGGGACGGAAACTTACGCGTATCAACCTCAACTTCAACCTTCTTCTCGCCAGGAAGGAGAACGAAGGACTCGAATCTAGTTAGATAGCAGTCAGTCAATCAGAACGAGATGTATTAAAAACGAGAACAGGACTAAACACGGGGGAAACCGAACGCAACACAGGAAATGGAAGTTGTGTTAACAGTCAACAGCCTATGTGCCGTAATAACCACGCAGGCAAAGCATAGTAACAGGCAAAGCAGCAGGTATCACCACAGGCAGTGCAGACAGCTGGATGTCAGACCTTTGCACCGAGTCCAGCGCAGGGCGGACTTTGGTCTTGCACGGATTGTGGCGGTAGCTGGCCGCAGAGGAGTCGAAAAAGGTGCGGTCGCGCTCACGATCGGCGTCACGCTCCTTGGGCAGCTGATGGCCGTCCATAGCAAAGAAACGCGTGGGGGGGTTCTTAAGAAGGGATACAATCACGTTGCGGATGAGGGTAGGAGGTGGTGAAGTCTGGGGAGCAGCACTTTGGATGGAAGGGGATGGTGTTGACGGAGAGAGGAACACAACAACAGAGAGAGAAGAGATGAGCAGAAAGATAGGATGAACAAGCCAAAGATGAAGCTGGTTCATGACCGCAGTCACATCATCACGACACAGCACATCTTGCTACTGTATTTGAGAAAGGGGGTGTGCTTCAGATATAATCCAGATGAAGGCTGGTGAATGCATGTCCGCACAAACAACAGAACATCAAATCTGATGTATCAAAACCCAAAAGCAGGGAAGGCAGTAATAAAGAATCCCTTACCTCTCAGGGGCGTTCATCTTGAACTAATATGCGCGGAACGGCCAGGGAAATCTCAGGGTGTGTTTTGTACAGAGGTTGATATCAGGACACCGTCTGCTGTGTTGGAGCTGCTGGGGATAGCTGCTATGGGAAACCGCTATTTGACGCCTGGCAGAGAGCCCCCAGACAGTGAATATCCCGATATCAAGGATCCTCTGGGGAGGTCTCCAAAAACCTCGGCTCCAACGATGGGCCACAAAAAGAAAAAAGTGAAAGACAATGTCTATCCGGCGAGTGAGAGGGAACGGCAGGATAAATGACAGGCCTTTAGAACATAAAGTAAAGCAGGATATGGATGTTTGTAAAAGATGTGAATTTTTTTTAATAGATGGATAGCTGTTTCTCCGCGTTTCTTTTTTGATATTGGCCCAAGCGGCAAAATTGCGAGTCACGTGGTATTCAACCTTAAAGCACGTGACTAGGCTTGGCATGTCGGCTTGGCATGTCGGCTTGGCATGTCGGCTTGGCATGTCGGCTTGGCATGCTGACTAATCCATCCAATTACGTCATCGCCTGTTGCCGACTTCCCCCGCGGCGGAAACAAATTGCCTAAAGGGGTAAGGAAGGAAACCTCATCTTGGGATCAATTTAGTTTGTTAACCTTCTCTTCAATGTATTTCTGACTGATCTCACGATACATCATTAGCCATTCTCAACATATGCAAATCTACTCGGCCGACAGCGGACTACGGAACCCTGCCCTCAAGTTTGCGGTTGTTATAACGAATCCCAGCCTGATTCTGGCCTGCAAATTGAGTCATATGTCGGACAGAGTCCGAGGATATTAGTAACCAGCTCAGAATACAAACTGAACAATCCATTGAATCGATTCAAGATATTTAAGTCTGTGCCTGCTCCCTCGCCCCTCCTCCTCTCCCCGCCGCGGTTCGATACCAGTCACTCACCATTGTCCAGGAATATTCCAAACACCATCATCAAAACCAGAGTTCAATACCAACATCCGCATACCTATCCACCACCATGCCAGCCCTCCACAACCTCCACACCACCCTCTCCCCCTCCACCCCCGCCGTAATCTCCGCCCCCATGCACCTAATCGCGCACGCGCCTCTCGCAGTCTCCGTCTCCGCCGCCGGCGGCCTCGGCTTCCTCGCAGCCGGCTTCTCCCCCACAGGTCTAGAAAGGAACCTCTCCCACGCCTCCTCCCTAATCGCCTCCAACCCATCCCTCCACCGCCACCAAACAGACAACAACAACACCCTGCCCATCGGCATCGGCTATCTAATCTGGAACACCTCGCTCCCCTCCACCCTACCCATCTTAGCAAAATACCCCCCAACCGCCGTCTGGCTCTACGCCCCCAAGGAGCCCGCACTTGAAACCCTAGCCCTCTGGGCCCGCGAAATCCGCATCGCCACGGCCAACCGCTCCAAGATCTGGACGCAAGTAGGCACCGTGGCCGAAGCCCTCGAGACCGTCCGCGCCGTCTCCCCGGACGTGCTGGTAATCCAAGGCCAAGACGCAGGCGGCCACGGCCTCGTGCACGGCGGCGCAGGCATCATCTCGCTCGTCCCGGAGGTCCACGATGCGCTGCGCGCGGCGGGATACGGGGACATCCCTCTCGTTGCGGCGGGTGGGATTGCAGACGGGCGCGGCGTGGCGGCCGCGCTCTGCCTAGGCGCGCAGGGCGCGGTGCTGGGAACGAGGTTCCTGGCGTGCTCGGACGCGAAGATCGCGCGCGGGTACCGGGAGGAGATCCTGCGGGTGGCGGATGGGGGGGTGAGTACGGTGCGGACGAAGTTGTATGATGAGTTGCGTGGCACGAATGAGTGGCCCGAGAGGTATGATGGAAGGGCTGTGGCTAATCAGAGCTATAGGGATATGGTGGCGGGGATGGATGGGGGGGAGAATAAGCGGTTGTATGAGGAGGCGTTGGGGAAGGGGGATGAGGGGTGGGGGGATCAGGGGCGGTTGACGACGTGGGCGGGGACGGGGGTCGGGTTGGTGAGGGAGGTAAGGACGGCGGGGGAGATTGTGGAGGGGATCGTGGGGGAGGTAAGGGGGATATTGGGGAAGAAGGATTAGGTAGGGAGTTTAATGGGGTTTGAACTTTTGGTAGGATAAGAGGGGGGTTAGTTAGGGGGTTAGTCCGTGTAAATGATCACTTAATCAGTTCCCTAGCATAGCAAGCATCTTGTACATATGTAAATGGTTGAAATGTATTTTCGCATTCTATTAATTCATTTCACACGTGCATATATATGGTATGTATTCTCATCTATCTAGAACTATCTATCTGTGGGTCCATCAAGGACCATGATAATAATGATGATGATGAGACAGGCAAATAAGTAACAAGATCAAAAGCAATTGATGAATTATAAAAAGTATCTCATGTTATCATCTCCCCGGAAAATCAGTTCAGGTTCCTATCATACATGTCGTTATTTATATAATAATATCAAGAAACTCAGAAAGCAAGGGGTTGAGGGGCGTTTAAAGAATCAATCAGCCCACTCATATAAAAAAGAAACCAAAAACAATAAATACCAACACCAAAAATCACAAAAGTCAAAATATAAATAAGTAGATAGATAAAATAAAATAAATAAATAAAGCAAAAAAAGAAAGGGAAAAACAAGAATAATTACAAAAATGCAATGCCACGTTCCCCCCTCCCCTCCCTCCCCTCCCTTTTCGCTCTCCACTTGAGTCTCCTCCGTTTCATATCCAGACAGACGTCAATCTCCCCTCCCTCTCCCTCTACCTCCCTGACCTGCCCTCTCTCCGCATTGCGTATTACTGCCATTCCATCCCAATCAAGCCAAACCAAACCCCTTAAATAAACAATCAATCAGATTCTCACGGCCAAATATCTCCCTCCCGTCTGTCGTTTTGTTGTTGGCTGAAGTTTCGCGCTCGTTCGTCCGTAGTTATTCATCCATCCACAACCATCCATCCAAATGGTCAAACCAAGACCCCCATCAATTACTCAAATCAATCCAGTCTCAAGCCCCAATCCCCAACTAAAGGACCTCCACCTCCCTCCAAAAACGAACGCGATCCAACGAACCAACTACTACCATCCAAAACCCCCCCCAATTCCAACCCCAACCCCACCCCTACGCCGTCGTATGACTATGAAACAACTCCCCAAACGGCGTCCCCGCCTTCTTAAACTTCCAACTACTCTTCTTCTTCTCACGGTTCTTCATCATCTCCGCCCACCCCTCATCATCATCCTCATCATCGCCCGCGTTGGAATTACCACTACTGCTCCCCATAATACCCATACCCATACCTATAGCAGCTGTGCCGGCGCGTAACGTGCTGACGGGGCGGGCGGTTGGTGATGCCCCCTGGCCGGGCGCGAGGCGGTTGGGTTGTTGTTGATTATTGTTGTTGTTGTTGTTGACAAACTGGCCCGCGGGCGAGGTGGTGGAGGTTAGCGACATGTTGCGGTTTTCGTCGTTCCAGGGACGGAGGGTTGAGGCGGTGAAGGTCGAGGCGCGCATATTGTGCATGTTTCCTGGTTCGGCGGGTGCCATGGAGACGGGGCGGTAGCGGGAGGCGGTGCCAACGTTGCTGCGTTCGGAGGGGGCGACGGAGGGGGTATAGCTGGGCCCGGGGCCGCCGAGGCCTTGGATGGGTGGGAGGAATGATTGGCGGGTGTTCCATTTTGGGTCGAGGAGGCTGAGGGTTCGGTGGTCGACTTGGGGGGTGTTGGGGGTGTTTGTTGTGGAGAGCATGGAGGCGGGTCGTTGCTGCGGGCCGGGTGGTGTCATGAGGTTTCCGTTTGGCATTTGCATTGGCATCATCGGCATCTGTTGGCCTGGAGGCATTTGCATGCCTTGCATTTGCATCATGGATTGCATCCATTGGATCTGCGTTTGCATCATTTGGGCCATCTGCGCCATCTGCGCCTGGGTTTGGTCGCCGGATGGGTTCATTGGTTGTTGGGGCATGCCGCCTGGCACGTTCAGGAAGGGTTGTGGTCCCATCTGGTTCTGCGCTCCGTTCATCCCTAGCATCCCACCAGGACCTTCGTATGGACCGCGCCCGTTGGGACTTCCCCTTCTCATCGCCTTGGCTCGTTCCTCATTTGCTATTACGCCAACCAATCCACCAGGGGGCAGACCTGGTGGTGCCCCATAAACCGAGGGCGTCCCTCCACCCAGCGCTAACGACTCGCGATGCGACGGATTTACGAGACCGGCACCAACATTGTACGGGTCGCGGGGGAGGTTCCGCGCAAAGACAGGCAGACTGCCACGGGCTGCTGTTGGTTGCGGCGGCGCCTCGCCCGCTAGAGAAGGTGGTCCCGGAGCCCACGACTGCATTGATGCGCGGAGATTGGGGTTTGAGATCGAGGGATTTAGGACGCCGGGCGGCCGCGATTTGTTCGGGAAACCATGCGCTGCGAGGATCGCAAGCGGGATGTCGTCGTCGTCTTCACCATCGCTCACCTTTCCATTATTTGTAGGAAGGTCAGGGCCCAGAAAAGATGATCGAACTCCGCCATCCACGCTACCACTCTGTTCCGTAACCAGCGGTTTGGCCTTCTCCCCAGTAACTTTCATCATCTGTTGCCTATAAACCGATAGATGGGCCTCCTGCTTCCTCCGCTGTTTCGCCGCCTCACGAGCCTTCTCAGCCTCATCCTCTTCGTCGTCGTAAGCATCACTATCCCCATCGGATTCGTGGGCACTAGCGGCATCACTCTTCCTCCTTGTCATTTCCTTCTGCTCTCGGTAACGCTCGAATTGAGCCGGGGTCATTACTTTATTAGGTTGTTTGTCTGAATAATTAGCGTTCTGTTCGTATCGTGCGGCTAGGCTGGCCTGAGCAGCAAAGGAATTTGCAAGGGTATCATCTTCAGGCGGAGGAGGAGGTAGAGGGTGTTTTGTAGCGGCATGCTGTTGCCACCTCGGGCTTGAGAAGGGCTTGGCCTCTACGGGCGAGAATTCCGAAGTCCGAGTCCGTCTGTGTGCGGTGGCGGAATTAACCAGTTTCGCGTCCTCGTCCTCGAAAGTAGAAGTACGTTCGAGATGCACCGTGTTTCTGTATTGTTTAGGGCTAGACACGGGCAATCCACCATTTGTTTCAGGAGGCACCGCGTTGAAGGCAGGGGAGCGGTCCTCCTCCCTCATTAGGTGGTCTTCGGAAGTCTGGCTGTCGTTGGAGTAGGGCGAGGGGTCGACATTTCTGAAATGGTCAATTTGGAGGGGTGACAAGTTCTTCTGGGTATCTCTAGACGGAGGCGGAGGAGAGTTATATGGAGACTGTAATAAACAATAGAATCAGCACTGGTCATAACCTAGAGCAAACAGGGACTGCATACATTTACCCTGTTGACAGTGACAGGACTTGGAGATGACGGCGCAACCTCCCTAGGCTTCTCTTGTTCCTTGTCCAAGCCATCAAACATATTTCCAAAACCCGTTGAGTCACCCATACTCAAGTCAGTCTCTGGCAGTCTGGGAGGGGTCGCAGTACTTGTAGTACTGGTTGTCAGAGCACGGTCTCTGGTGTTCGAATCCCTCGACCAAGGTGTAACGGGGTCTGGTCGCTGGATTTTAGGGGCCTTGGTTCCGAAGGAGAATGTCCGACCAGCCGATCGAAGGGAGAAGATGGAGTCGTGCACTGGAGGAACGGGGACATCTTGGATGGGGATATCGGTGGAGCTAGGCAAGGTGGACGAGGAACTGTACTTGGCGGACGACGAGGAGCTATCGTAAAATCGGCCGGTCGAGGCAGACTTATTAGTGCCTCTACTTCCACTGGAACCAGTCAATTTCGCGACCTGTGTCCCCCGGGGGCGGGTATCCAGCACATACCGATTTTCCGCAGAAGGGGTGGTGTCTACGGCGGCAAAGATGTTATTTGCGTAGGGGTCCTCGGAGGACCGGTTCCCACGGCTGCCATCACTATTGCTGGAGTTGAGCGTGGTGGCTCCATCGAAGGACTTTCTATTAGCAGCGCCAGGACGCTCAAAGACCCGGAACGAAGGTTCGGGGGAGGCTATCTCTTCCAGGGCATTTCCAGATGATTTCCGACGAGCAAACCCCTTGGGAAGCTTGATCGGCATGGAGAAGGGGATATCTGGGCTGTCAGAGGGTCGAGGGGGAGGGGACAGCGAGAGGGAGGCAGCCCAGAATGCAACAAAGGGCTTCTTCTGGATGGCGGGCTGGTGTAGATCTCTTTTATTATATACGGGCGTGACTCGGTTCCTAACTCAATTCATGGATGGAACCACGCGCTGTACCTCGCGACGTCGAACCAGGGAACCACCACCACTCGAGCCGAGGAACCAGAATCGGATCAGCTAGCGGTCGAGGAGCGCAATCAGGACATGGACAAAGAGGCGGATAGCGGTGTCTGTTTGTTTGAACGGGTGTGCACAGTCAGCGAGAGGAAACGAAGGTGAGGGAGAGATCTTGCAGTCGAGGTGGGCGGCAAACGCCAGACCAGCAATGGGCTGACAGACTGGCAGACAGACTGAGAGACAGCTTCACCTCGGAACTCGCACTCGCACTGACACTGACACTGACACTCAGATTCAGACTCACCGTCCACAGAGCACGCACGGGTGACAGCTAGGGGCAGCAGATCGAGAGACAGGACGTCGCACGCAGCCCAAGAAGGAGGCGGAGGTAGCACGGGGCAGCGAGGGGGGACGAGTGGCTGCTGAGGAGGGAGAGAGAGCCCAAAGGAGCGTCGGACAGCGAGTCGAGGAGAATGGGACGAGGAGAGGCGGGTGGTGGGAGACGGAGGAAAAGAAAAGCGGGCGGTTGAAAAGTGACTTGGATGAGGTTGGAACTTGAGGCTCGTCGAGAACAAATCTGAGCGATGGATGAGGTAAGGTAAGGTCCAGACAGGGATGGCGACAAGAACAGCAGAGATTTATTATTTAATGATGATATTGAAGAAATAATAGATCAAGAAATAATAGATACGGAGAATGAATGAAAAATAGATAAATAGAAAATAAATACAGGAAACAGATGTGGCGATGTCTTGGGCACAATGGTCGGTCTGGCCACCGCTAAGTTAGTGAGAGGAACGGGAATAATAAGAAACAAAATAAGAAATAAATATCCATCGTGTCTCAACCGCCCTGCTGCCGGTATTTACCTATTGGCTGGTTCACTATGCAGAGAATGCAGCTCATATGTACGTATTTCTAAATAAACCCGTCTTCCAGAAATTTCCCACGCATGCACCGCTGCTTTGTTCGTCAACCGTATATTTAGATGTTTATCAACTACAGTACCAGACAGCCAGCCTCAATCATGTCCAGATGCCCAGACAGCAGTGGGTAAGATCCCGCCGATGACGCACGCTGCTGTTTCATCGCGAGATTCTAATTCATTAAAACTGGAGTTGACTATTTACATCCTTGACTATTTACTCGGAAGTACTACCAACTATTTAGATCACGTGGCTGACCCCTGGATAAAGAAATAAAAGAATATTCAACATCTATTCTTTGAACATCTTTGCACTCTCTTCATGATCATCATCATCATCTCCCCCATACCCCCTCGAGAAACTCCTCGATCCCCGTAAACCGATAGTCCGCAAACAACCCGCTCATCCCGTCCGTCGAGTCCCACGCCCCCTTGGCGCTGCTCACCAGAATCCCAATAGCCACCCTCTTGAGCATTGCCGCCGCCTCGTCTGCGGGAATAGAACTGTGCGTCGCTTCCAGCGACCAGGAGGTGTTGAGCGTTCCGGCTTCGAGGTCGGCGAGGTGCACTTTGTCAACGGTGAAGGGGGCTCCTATATATATACTCATCAATGTTTGATATAGGAAGGGAGGCCAGAATAAGAAAAGAAAGAAAAAACCCACCCCTAACCCTCTCCGCAACCTCCACCACCTCCCTCATCCTCACCCGATTGCCCACCACCCCGCCCTCCACCGGCCATCTGCCCTCTTCATACTCCACCGCCCGCACCACCACGCCCGCCAGATCCGCCACCGTCGTCAGCGTCATGACCGCATCCTCGTGGCCGTGCACGAGGATCGCGCGGCGGTTCTCGACGTCGAAGACCGTCTGTAGTGGTTGTAGGTGTGTTGCCGTCTGGTGCGGGAAGGCGAGGTAGTTGAGGAAGAGGCCGGGTTGGAAGAGGGTGTATTCGAGGATCTACGTGGTGTGGATGGATGGGGTGAGTATGGGGGTAGGTAAGTAGGGGATTAATTAAATCCAACCTCTTCATCTTTATTAACCTCCTTCAAATACTCTCTAATCCGCTCCTTGCCGTCCCACCAGGGCATATCTGTTGTTCCCTTGCTGTTTTATAGTATATATATGTCAATTCAATAACCGCAACGCAGTACACATATATGGGAATCTCACCTCCCCCACTCACTCGGGGCAAACCTCCTCACCCCCGCCTGCACCGCCGCATCAATCAGGTTCCGCTGCGCCATCTGCCCGGGGTCAGAAAGGAGCTGCACGAACGAGAGCAGCGTGTGTGTTCCGCGCAGAGCGGCGGCCAGGCTGCTTTTGTCGTGGTAGTCGACGGTGCGCCAGGTGAGGTTTTCGTTTGCATTGTTGTTTGTTGAGGGGGATCGCTGGGGGATTAATAGTCAGTTACAGCTTGTGTGTGTGTGGATGGGAGTTGGGAGTTATTTACTTTCCGGCTCAGGATGGTGATCTCGTGCTTGGTTTTTGAGCGAAGGAGGGCGTCGATGACTTCGCGGGCGACCTCTATGGGGGTTGATATAGATTAGTAGATAGTATGTATAGGGGGATAGGTATATATATGTACGCACGCCCTGAACCGCCTGCGATGGCGATTTTGACCATGATGGATAACTATACACGCAGCGTCCGTAAGTTGGGAGGCTGATCCAGTGGCTAACTGAAGGAATCTGGGAAGATATGGTAAAGATTGATTTATTTATTCGGATATCCAAAGTACAGCAGTCGTCGCTCCCTTTATATACCCCCACCAGCAGCTGTAAATAACCAACAATTTAAGATCCTCTCGAATCCAACCCATTGGCAAGATTCCATGCATCCATCCCCCGTTCGTACGACCAAGTTATGACCGCGGCGGAGATATAATCTCTCAAGTAAGCGAGTGTTCCAGTAAACGGGGGAGACAGTAACATCACCGCCGAAATGCAATACCAATTGATTAATTAATAATAACTTGCTATGCTTGGTTATCTATTGTTCCGCCGCGGCGGAAGAAGAGATTATGTAACTAGTTAGTTAACTAGTTAACTGCCTAGTTCATTATTCAAACCTGAACTATTACTGCATCCACGACGACATCCCCGTCAATAACCATCCACGCCAAATAGTAAATCAACAATACCCCCATCACCCTTGACACTTGACGTTCAGTATGTCCAACCCTGCCTATCTGGTAGTAATCATTAAGTTCAAATCGGGTACACTATCCCGCCGCTGAAATGTCAGCACCAAATATCCCATCCTCCGCGGCCGAGGCCACACCGCTCAAACGCCGCAAAGTCCGCAAAGGCACCCAGAGCTGCTGGGAATGCAAGCGGCGCAAGACCCGCTGTACATTTGCCGCACCGACGGAGACTGTCTGTGATGGGTGTCGGAGCCGGCGGACGAAATGCGTTGGGCAGGAGTTTGTGCATGAGGTGGGCGGGAGGATTGATAAGCGGAGGGGTGGGAGGGAGAGGGAGAGGACCAGACGGGTAGAGGAGAGGGGTGATGATGATGGTGTTGATTTCCGGGGGAGGGAGATTACGAATCCGACTGAGATGACTGGCAGTCTTGATGGAATATCCCGAGCTCTACTATCAGCATGGCCGGACGAGCACGATCTAGATCTAATTCTGACCATCCCTGTACATGTCTGGGAATCACTCCATGGCGTCGTGTGCATGCCATACTCCCGATTCTCTTCCTACCGGACGGCCCAATCCTCGCGACAAATCCTGCGGCTGCCTCCCCCCGGCTCCCATCCGGTCCTCATAGCCAGGAGACTTCTGATGCTAGGTGGCTTTTTACAAGCCGTGCCGACATCCTGGGCCACAAGGCTTTCGGACACGAGTTCTGACTACCGCACCATCATGTCCCGCGCTGTCAATGCTGTGTCTAGGTTGGTGACGAGCAATGATGAACTGCTGGGCTCACTTGAGGGCATCGAATGTGTCATGCTCGAAAGCATGTACGAGAATAACGCAGGCAACCTCCGCCGCACCTGGCTGATGAACCGCAGAGCGATGGTCATGGCGCAGATGATGGGACTGCACACGGGCGCCTGTGTCAGTTCGTCGAGCATTGTGCTCGAAGCAGAGACTCGGGACCGCATCGATCCCAATATCATGTGGTTCCGCATCGTCTGCTCGGACCGGTACTTGTCATTAATGCTGGGTCTTCCTCAGGGGTCGCTTGAAAGTGTCTTCGGCAGCCCGCAAGCCCTGACATGTTGCACGGCTATAGAGCGCATGGAGCGCATAATGACGGTTGCCGGTGGACTCATCCTACAGCGCAACAGCGCCCAGCGAACAGATCTCGCCGTAACGCGCAAGGTTGACACAATGCTCCAGCAGGCCGCGGGCCTGATGCCGCCTCAATGGTGGCTAATGACAACTGACACGCCTGGCATTCCCAGAAACGATGCAGAGGCATTTGACGGCACGCTCCGTCTCGTAAATCAGTTCGCATACCGTCACCTTCTGATCCAGCTACACCTACCATATCTCATGCAGCCCTCCTCAGTCCATCCAGCCTACGACTACAGCAAGATGACGGCTGCAAATACCAGCCGTGACATTGTTGCCCATTTCGTATCCTTCCGTACCTCCACCTTGGCCACTGCATATTGTCGCGGCATCGATTTTGTCGCCTTCATCGCTAGCACGACACTTTGTCTCGCGCACATTGAAGCTCGTCGCCAACACATGGCTACCTCGGGTGAGGAAGGGGGAGTTACAGTTCTCCAATCGCTCCAGCATCAGCGCCTCTCTGACCGGGGACTGCTCGAACGCACGCTTGAGATAATGGATAAAATGGTTCGGGAAAGCCCCGATGCCATTGCGCAGAAGATCTCCAGCATACTCAGACCGCTGCTGGCAATCGAGAAGAGTTCCGCGAGCGGTGTGCCGTATTATACCAGCGCAACCTTAGAAGATAACCAACAGGGGTCTCCATCGAATAGCAGTACAGCCTTTGATACCCTGCATATCCAAATCCCATACTTTGGAACCATCAAGATTGAGCATCACCCCCCCACCCCTTCCGAACCAACACAGCCTGTCCCCACGGTGCGGCTCCAGAACAGCCCTATCCCACAATCTAGCAATGGTGAAATCGTCGCTCTCTCCAAGCTAACCTCCTCGCACAAGAACCCACAAGACCAAGGACACAGAACATCATCCTCTAACCCCCTCCCAGCCGGATATGAAATCAGCACCGCCCAGCCCATGAACAATGACTGGCAGCAAGTACCGTTCCACCCCTCCTGGCCCCGCGATCCCGGACCGGTATCTGATCAAACTCGATTAGCAGAAGCAGCAACCTTCACCAGCAGTGACGCGCAGGACGCTCGTCTCCTGGTCCCCGGGCTTGCGGCGGATGTGGATGATTGGGCGCTGCAGGGGGTGGATATGGCTCTGTTTAGTAACCTCGTGTAACTATGGCGTGAGTTGACGGGATTCTTTTCTAACCTTTTTGTTGTGGGAGGGTATGAGGGAGTATTTGACAAGGCAGTATGAAATTGATCTCAATCCTTATCCATATACCCCCTTAGAAATCAGCATGGAATCATGGGATGGTACTGGTAGTTTCTAGATCATTCACTCCTGAATTACATATAACACATACATCCGATCACCTGACATGGTCGAGGGGGCAACGTCATCGACAGCTTATCTGGTCCTCCCAATCCTCATCCTTTCTCCTTGTTGTCCTTCGGGTTTGGGATTCGATATCAGGTTGCCCGTTAGCTCATGAAGGAGTCGAGATCTCGACGTTTCCAGCACCCAGCAGGCCCCATCAGAAACCAGAGCACCGGTGCTTCTTCGACACACCTGCAGAAACCATGGCTGGCAACGATGCTGCTCGCGACGCTGACATGACTATCGACGAGATGAGGGCCAAGTTTCCTAAAGCCAATGTTGACATGGCAATGTTCGATCGCCACTACATCGAGTAAGAAGAGAAGTCCATTTTCAACCCACGCCAATGCTCGCTGCTAACCAAATCTGCTCGCTTTCAGGACCAGGAAGGCCATGGTGGCAGAGTACGAAGAAGCCATAGCTGAAGGAACAAGCGTCGAGTATTTTGAAAAAAGTCTGCAGGAGCTGCCCCCAGCACCCCCGTAAGTACTACTAATCTTGGCCCATGTCCTTTGTCTTTTTGTGTATTTTGGGCGATGGATGTTAATAATGACTCTAGTATCGACCCCTCCGAGCCAAAAGACCTCGACCCCGACGTTCTGTGGAGAATCAGGGTTCTGAAGTACCAATTGCGCCCCACTGCAGAAGACCACCAGATGAGAGTGAATATTGATGCTGTCCTTGATGCTTACCGCACGGGCAAGCTGAAGAAAGTCAATGACGAGCTTACAACTCTGTGGTACGCAGGCCATATGGTTATGGGGCCATTGCCAACAGACGATCCGATTTTTGAAGATCTGAGCACTGTATATCCTAAGCTGGTGGAAAAGTATGGACCAGGTGATATGTGGACCGAAGACGTATGTATGCCATGATAGGGTACGGTGATGTATTCTCTAACCAAGAAGATTCTGACAATGTTTGCTAGACACGTGTTCATATTCAAAGGAAGATGATTACCCACTCTTTCATTCCTAGCAATACTGCTCTCATGCATACGGTTGGTTAATATCTTTGTATGTACATACTTGCTGGGTGTTTGGCACGTACTTGCTCTATATAGTAGGTACTAGTAGGTACAAAGTCTAGTGTAAGATGGCTAATATTTCATAAGAGGTTTATAATGATAGTGGATACCTCACGATGCGAGAGATGCAGGGACTTTCAACATATGCCCCTCGCACAATTCCAAAAAAGAAGAAGAGGAGGAGGAGGGAAAGTGAAAAGAAAAGGGGAATATTCCAAAAAAGACCAAAAAAGACGGAAGCCATAGTGGCGGAAATCCAACCGGGATACTAGATAACATTCCGTCACGATCCGCTAACTATTCCTGACGTGGTTCTCCCAAAGATCTCTAAAGTACGGCTGATTGTTTGGGTCGCTCAACAATCTCTGCCAGCAGGACAGCAGTTCACTCTTCTCTAGAGGACTTTCTACCCCCATCGGGGGGAACTTTATTTCTGAGAAACTGATTGAGTGGTATCCTTCTTTCGGGTATTCTTCCACGCCAAAAAGGTGCAGGTAATCAAACTTGTTCAGTTCCGGTAACCAGTCAACAAATAGAATGGCTTCTGTCAATATCATGAGGAGTCTCCTCTGAACAACGATCGAGGGGATAAAGGTTGCTCTCCTCGGCCTCAGGGGGCTAGCAAAGTGGGTGATTTTGATCAGTGGTTCGAGGAATGTGTCGATTACGGGATCCCAGAGCTTGCCTCCCCCATCCGCCACCATGTCCATATCATATTGGGAAAGTCCGGTGCCCGTGTCGTGGCGCCAATAGCGGCACAGATCCCGCCGGATCTCGAAAACAATGCGTCCACGGAGTTTCTCCAACACACTCCCATACATGGACAGGTGGTGTATAATTTCCATCTTCTTGATGTCTTTCCGGCTCGTGCCTTTCCCGTCCCGTGCGCTGCGCGCGGTGCTAAGGGCGTAATCAATGACCGTCCAGTCCATTGCCTCCCGCAACTCCGGAGAGTGCGGTTCAACAACCAGATCTCGGATATTCTGTAGCAAACAGAAGGGAAGCACGACGGCGTCGTAATCAGACTCGCACGTTGACCTGTAGTATTGGAGAGATCGGGTAAGTAACCCCTTATAACCATTATATCTCCAACTACGGACCCAGTCCGTCTTCTTGCCCTTCCGCAGTCGTATGACCAGCTTGTTGATCACATCTGCTTTCCGGAACAGTCTGACGAGATCGCAGGCCTTTTGCCATTCACGGAAAATTTGCCCTCCGTCGTCGGGGTCCGGGGCCGGGAAGTTAACGACTACCGCTTCGAATTTACTCCAGGGCAGGGAACCGAAGCCATGCTGTAATGCTTCTTCAAGGCTCCTCAGGACCCATTCGGGCCGTTCATTGTCCTGGATGAGCTCCTGGTTATATCCGCGTTTGAAAAAGGCTGATACTAATTTCTCATTCGGTGGGTCGAAGGGTGAAACGTCGAACTCTAGAACGGGATGGGAGTAGATGGTGTCAAATACCTCACGGTAGAGAATTTTGCTGGCGCGGAGGATGCTAAGGTCTGTCTTCTCAGCAGGATCTCCTGCTGTTTCTTTTCTAACTGGGGCAAGGTTCTCCCAGACCATGCGTCGAAGTTCGAGGGGCAGCTTGCCAAGATTTCCCAGGGGTGCGAAGCGGGCCATTTTATAAAAAATGTTTCCGGTTGGTGGTAAGTTGAAAAGGATTTGTTTGAGGTGGTAAATACTGTTGAGCAGAAGCCTATGCTTATGCAAGGTAGCTAACAGCAGAGGATTATGCTGAAGCGAGGTTGGTATTGAGTTGACTGGGGGGCTGACTGTTTGACGAGTAGTATGATGGGAAGAAGAGAGAAAACAGTGGAAGAAACTAGGACGGGAGAGGAGATATTTATATTCAGCAGTGTAAGCTTTCATGACTAACCTCATAATAGATCGAACCCTCAACGATGCTGTGATGTTATGACCTCAATCCCCTAGATATCAAATTAACCTTTCCGGCCGGGCCTACCCGGCGACATCTAGCTCTGGGTCAGTTAGGTATACAACATGAATATATAGTAGTGCATACTAGAAATTTGATATATAGAATGTCGATACCTCCCATATAATTTTGATGGAGCTTTTAGATATCCTACATCTATGATATTCCTCTCAAGCCCTGGTGATGGGGGTGAGGAGAAACGACTAAGTCCGTTGACGTCAAAAATAAGCTCATCTCTTGGCTCTCTGCTAGCCAAAGCTTAAATTTTTAAGCAAACAATTTCATATTTCTCTTTAAAATTTATGGATATGGCGTCATCTGTAGAATGGTTTCCCCTCTTTTGTTCAAAATGTAATAGGGTATTACCATTAGTTTATCTTTAACTTCGGGTAAAAATTACTGGAGAGTATTTTGTAGCCAGCCAAGGTCCTGAAGTCTTGTGCAGCCAGTGAATCCCCTGGTAACTCCAAACGGACCACGCTTGTCCATGCTCTTGAAATATAGTTTGTTGCCTATATAGATACTATCTATGCAATTCAAATTTTTACCTTAAGCATGTCTGCTCGATTATGCTCCAATGACGTCATCGTATATCAAGTATGTATGTGTTTCCAATTCATATTTGATGAGAAATTAAGAATTGTTTCACTATCATGATAGGGCTGTTCTGAAGCCATTAGACGGTGAATTATGGGGGCATAAGATGGTGAAGAAAAAGGAGATATAGGTAGGCTAAATGGTGGTAGGGTAATGACAGAGATTAAGGGAGAAGAGAAAATGGAAGTCACCGAAATATCGTGCACATCGATCCAAATTAAAAAAAAGAAAAAAACATAAGAAAAAAGGGGGGCGCTAGCACATTATAGATGGATGGAGGATACAGAGGGAAAGAGTTCAACAGTAGGGGAAATAAGGGGAAACAAACAGTCTCGTGTAGCTGTGGATGTAAGATAACAGAACTTGCAGAGCTGGGGAAGGAAGAAGAATGGAACAGAAAAACAGAAGCAGAAAAGGGGAAAAAAGGAGGGTAGATGTGGTGTGGCTAGATGGGTGGGCCAGTTCTATAATGCTTGAGTCAGTGAGTCCGGTGGAGGTGCCTCTAGCAACCTTACTCCGAGTTGTTCCTTATACTCCATCTTAACATGTACGTAGTATAGGTGGTTAATGGCGGTATCTTTGTCCAGCAGTTTTTACTGTAATTCCCCTATGGTTTTCAGGTATGTCCTCATTCAGTGAATCCTCTAGTTCCCAAGTTGTGACTCTCCTGTCACATCCCTTCCACTTCACTTTGTACATTCATTGCCGGTTTGTACCATCTTTTTGCCCTGTGATCTTCTCTGTCTCATAGAGTTCCTTTCCGTCTTCCACTATGGTGATAGATAGACTCATAGCCATGACAGCTCCTTGAGCACGCAGGATGTTCGTCCTCTGGCCGAAGCAGCTTAGCAACTTCTTTGAAATAGGGTTGATGACGGTGCCAGTCTGCATCAAAGATGATAACCACACACTCCTGGTATGATGCCATAGTGATTTTTTCAGCGTCCGGTAGCTCCGTTGATTCAACCAGGAACTTGAGACTAGAAGAGGAGTTCTGCTTGGAGATGAACATAACTGACCGCGTGATCACAGAGCTCTTGGTTTCGAGCAAGCAACTTGACGACTCTTATCTTGTTGTGAAAGCAGAATCCACAAGCTCCTCACAAAGATGGCTTCGAACGCAAACCCTGCCCCCCATCCGTCGTCGTGTAGCGTTTGAATCTCGTGGATCTCTACTCGCAACTCCGCCGCGAAGCGGGCAACGAATGTTGAAAATGCCTCTGGGACACTGGTTGTCATTTCTCGGCCATCACTGAAGCTCCACTCACGCCATCCTTTTTGAAAACAAACTTAAAAGCGAAGAGTACGTGAAAATTCACGGCGGAGGCCAGGTGCAAAGCCCTGGTTCAAGTTGCAATTTCCTTTCAGTTCTCCACATACAAATCATATTCTCGAAGGGGTTGCTATCGTCCGCCCCACTGGATCTTTGCCAAATCGGTTCTCTAGTAACTATGCTATTGGGTCAGCATTCCCTTTTCGATTCGATTGAGTATCATGATGTTGTTCCGGGCTGTATAAAAATGGCAACCAGGCGACCACGCCATCGCTGTGCTGGAAGTCAAAAACACCAAAGTCCTGCATTCTGGCGATTTTGATGGGCCTAGTTATGGCAAAGCCCGAACAATGCACGATCAATGCATGCCCAGACAATCTGGCTAAACACAGCAACACCCGCGATAAACAAGGTAAACGACCTGGCTGGTTTTCTGAATATTATGTGGCGGCCTGAATGGGGAACAGAAAATGGAGGGGAACCACCAATAGACGATGAGGATTCAGAAGAAGAGGGCAAAGCGGGATGCTGCCCAAGACAGGGAATGCTACTCTAAAGGTATTGATCATCAGGATAGGACCTGGGGAGAGATTCGAGGGTTAGGATATGTGTCTGATGAAGAATACAATTGAAGTCTTTAAGACTGGGAATGGAGGAGTGCAAGAGCTGTTCTACGTTTGTATTTTTAGGAATTATTATTATTACCAATGAAGTACTTTTTAAGTTCCGAATGGCTCTGATCTAGATATACTTATTTTACACATATAGAAGAACGCTCTACGCGGCGGTGAGAGCTTTACGGAAGGAAACTTTTGATAAAAATGCCAAATAAAGATTAGATTGTTCTCAAGGTGCGGCACTAAGGAACATGACGCCGTGTCTGGTGAAAAAAGTCGGATTAGCGCCCGGTAGTATCCATTAACGCTGCTTGAAACAAGAAGAAATGTAGCCATAAACGCCTGGGTATGAAATGTTCACATCATCTGGGGGGGCCAAAAAAGGCATGGGTAAAGGGGAGATCGTCGGTAACTATCACTGAAAAGGGGAAAATCGTAGAACGCCTGATAACTGTTTGTCCAACAAACCATATGTACGGCTTTTAGAACATCTGGTCGATAACTCTCATCGTGTCTTGCTGCAGCGAGGTATGGTGAGCATTCAGTCCTCCAATGAGGGCCACACCAGGCGGAATATGGACATCCCGGATCCCAAAGCAGGCAAACGCAATGACTTTCCTCAAAGCTGGGCAAGACCTGAACAGAGAAAGGACAAGGAAATCGTCCACCGACGCATGGAACGAAATATCAATTTCCTTTAGGTCAGGGTATTGGCGAGTTCCGTCAAACACAGAAGATAGTGCTTCATGTGAGATGTGGCGACAGGACCCGATATCCAATCTCTTCAGAGTTTTGCCAGAGTGCTCCATCAGTGCCTTGAAGCCCTCGGCCGCTAGGCCAATTGGTTCCTCAGGCCCATCAGGATTCCTATTGTCGACATCCCGAGTGCTTGACAAGTCGACAAAGAGAAGAGGGGGATTGTTCCACTCCGTGAAGAGGCGGGCATATGCTTTGTCCGTGCAGACAGAGTTATCCGCGATTCGCAATTTCGAAAGCTGACTGCAGCGTTGGTGTATCATGTCGAGGAGCTGGTCATCGGCATTTTTGAAACCATGGAGAGATAATGTTTTGAGATTGGGGCCAAGTTTGTCGACCACCTTCAAAAGTTGTTCGGACGAGGTCTCTTTGAGGAAATCTAACGACAGATGCTCTAGTTTCGAAAGTTTTGCGAGGGACCCAAGCGCTTTGTCACCTGGAAGCCAACAGATTTTCAGCTTTAAGCGACGTAGGTTAGTACAGTGCTGGGTCATTGTTTCGATCGCATCATCGTCAAGTGAGGAGTCCAAGTTGGATAATTTGAGACTTTCAAGCTGGGAGCCGCATTTTTTAAAGAGCTTTTTCCAGCATTCGTTCGATATCAGGTTGGTGGCATCAAGATGAAGATGCGTCAAGTTAGAGTTGTGGTCCATCATATACTCTAATGCCTTATCTTTCAATTGGCCAGCAAAGCGCAGGTTAACCCGCTCAAGAAAGGGCATGGTAGCGAACATCTTTAGGAAATCATCCTCTTCCAGTTCTATATTTTGTCAGCAGGTTCACAGACTTAGAAATATTGGATAGAGAACATACTTCCACAGTCATAAATATCAATATCAGTCGTGTCCCCTCGTAGGAAAAGGTCAAGGGTCAGGGGAGTTAGTGCTCTTCGTTTGGACAAAATGTGGCTTAGTCTCATGAGGAGTTCGGGGGGGAGATCGCCAAACTCCTCAACATCATTGATGTTATCGGCAACTTTCTATATAGCACCACGTAAGTCAGAATATACACATATATAACTTTAAAAGAAGGGGTATATCCGTCGGGAGTAACTACCTTGATGCAACTCTCAACAAGGCTAGAGCTGCCCAGCTGGACAATACCATCCAGGATCCTGCTGACATTTTGCCGGCGACCGCGTTTATTCTTAGGCGGCTGCTTTGGCTTAGTTCCTTGTTGGAGGTCACCACGCTTCGAGCAACCAAAGCATAGAAGTCCGCCTCCGGTTCCGGTTTTGGTGTATGTAGTGACAGTGAAGCGTCGCTGGCAATTTTCACAGTTTTCTAGTTGACCAGGGACACCACCAGCATTGCCTATCGAATTGAGAGTCCTAGCATCGTCGTTCTTCTTCTTTGCAGCCTTTTTGGCCTTGGTCATGGCAGCCTGGGTCTTGCGCTTTCGTGAACTTGAGGATTCCTCGACCGCGTCAGGCATTTCTTCATCCTGGTTCTCGTCATCGTTGTCCGCTTCAGCTTCATTTGCTTGTTGCTGCTGCTGCTCCCGTTCATTTTGCTGACGAGCTTGGCGCAGGCGTTGCTCATAGTTATTGCGGATCTCAGCGGCAGAGATGTTGTTTGACTAGCTATGAATTAGTACACGGGGGAAGATTTAGGGAATCTACAGCATAATATGCATTTGAAGGCAACATACAGCTAGGAAATCAGTCAAGGCGGAATGGCTGTAGCAAAGATATATATATCAGTAGGGGCTCCTTGCCAGCAAGGACCAGGAACTTACGGTCCGGAGATATTAGCGCGTGTGCGTCGTGCCGCCCTTCAAACCGTTAGCCAGGCACTGTATCTGTTAATCCACTCAGCAGACAGAAGCACTTACATGTTGGATAGCTGCTGGGGTGGAGAGAGAGTTGTCGTCGTCGTTGTCTTCAGGGCCGAGAGAGGTTTAATTGAAAAACGAGGTCAGGTGACTTCGTGCCGCGTTTTCCTCCCCAACGCGTTGTTTCAGGCACGCTCTCTCCTTTCTTCTCCTCTCTGCTCGGCTGTTTCTCCAGCGACAGGACAACGTTCACAAACAACGCGGGCGAGTGGCAGACGGCGGCACTGTGACTCACTAGCTGGCTCGTATTCTGTTGAATGGGATTGGACGTGCTGGCTGGCAAGGTGCCCTGATCCTGTCTGCGTGGTGCGATCTGGCGGTCTTGGCCTGAGGCGACAAGGCTTGCGTCTGAGATTTCACGGCAGAGTTGAGGACGCGAAAGAAGAACCAAGAAAGGGGCTGGCTGGTTCTTGAAGTGTGGTGAATTCCTCAGCATTCACTTCGTTGCTGCTTATTCACTTTCGGGTGGCCGTGCAAAAATTCTTCGCAACCAGACTCTGCCAAACCCTATTACACTCCGTTCCAGTGACCGCAACCCAACCTCTGGTTACCATTCCCCTGGGTCGATATCGGTGTCTGCCTGCGTCTTCGCATGATGGCGAGGAACAGTCAGGCTGGTGGGAGTTTCCCCTCAGGCAGTGATAAAGGTGAATCCTCCAGAAGTACCCCTGAAACGTCCAGCCCGGCTTTAATCCAATACTGACAGTTTATCAACCCTTCTAGCACCCAGCAAACCCTCTGCCACTTTGACACGGCGAAATCCTTCCCGACAAACTCGAGCGTCCGTAAACGGCGTTGTTCCTGGATCAGACAGCATGGAAGAGGATGATTCCCTGGACGAACGTCTGACTGCTCCCCGTGCTCAGGCCAAAACCACAAGAAGAGGAGGGAATAACAAGGCTGAGTTTATGGTCGCGGTCGCCATTGCGAATGCGTCGTCAACCAGGGCATCTTCATCGTCCTCAGATGGGGGCAGCTTGAGCACGACTAATGGATACAACACTCCGGCAACCACTGCAAACGTGACACCGGCTGAGCCAGCCAATTCCCGTTCCAAACGGGTCAGCGCATCAGCCCGTGCTCTGGCTCTGAGGACGAGTAATTTTGCGCTTAGGAATTCCTCGTTAGGCACAAAACGCTCCGCCAATTCCATGAGTGAAGATGCGTCGCCCGCTGAAAGCTCGGATGCTGCACTAGCCCGCGCCTTGCAAGCAGAGGAATACGATGATCCCAGCGTGAAGCGTCCTAAATACGCCCATGCTATCAGCAATTCTACCGACGACAATGATGAAGATCTTCTATCGCCTTTATCCTCCTCGGGCGAAGAGGGTTTGGAATCAGTTACCGAGTCCGACCTTCAACCCCAGTTTCCACGAAGACTTTCCGGTCGTCTGTCTCGTGCTCTCCCGTCATACCCCACCCTTACAGGCAAGCAGGGCAGATTAGCCACTAAGAACACCATTCCGGATAGTGACGAATCTGCTCTGTCTGAATTAGACTCTGAAGACTTCCATCTGTTCAGCAGTGACTCTGAGGCGGAAGACGTATACGAAAGTATTTCAAGCGATGGAGATTCTACCGATATAAACATACTGGCTCTAGCCTCTGATGTACCTACGGTACCGGCCCGTCGTGGTCGTGTTGCCGCTCCAAGAGGGCGTCGAACTCGGATTCGCCCAGAAAACGCGGAAGAAGCACGCATGACTCCTCGCGTAGGTACCGTCTTTCTTCCAATGATTTTCACCTGATTAACATAAACTTTAGGCTCTTCGTGAGAGAAGAAAGCTCGTGAATCAGCACCCGACAATCAAGACCATGTGGGATGTTCTTACAAGTGCCCCCGTTATTACCCCCACACCTGCGCCACAACCGCCAGGTATCTCTCGTAAATTGAAATCCTTTCAGCTGGAAGGACTGAATTGGATGATGCAGCAGGAAAAGTCGCAGTGGAAAGGCGGTCTTCTTGGTGATGAGATGGGAATGGGCAAAACTATACAGGCAGTGTCACTACTCATGTCCGATTACCCTGTTGGAAAGCCTTCATTGGTCGTTGTACCACCGGTTGCTCTTATGCAGTGGCAATCTGAAATCGAGGTATGTTCCAGAAAATAAATCAGATGCGAGCGTTTGTTCTAATTAACGTGGGATTGTAGCAATACACGGATGGCAAACTGAAAGTCCTCGTCCATCACGGCTCTAACTCAAAGGTCAAGACGCTCACTGCTAAACAACTGAAGTCTTATGATGTTATTATGATATCCTGTGGGTTTTTACCGTACTTCCCCTAGTTTCTCCCCAGCTTCTGACCATATTTGCCAGACTCGGGTCTCGAATCCATGCATCGAAAAGAGGTCAAAGGCTGGAAACGCAATGACGGCATCGTGAAAGAAGATAGTAAGTGTCTCCTGGCAACGCTCTTGATGTGAGTATGCTTACAATTTTAGGTCTCATCCATTCCATTCATTTCCATCGGTTAATTCTGGATGAGGCTCATAGCATCAAGGTATACATCCCACCCTTCCGTCCATCAAATGAGATATTGCTAACATTGACCCAAGCAACGTACCACTAGTGTAGCAAGAGCTTGTTTTGCCTTGAAATCGACTTATAAATGGTGCCTTTCTGGAACTCCCGTCCAGAATCGAATTGGAGAATTCTTCTCCCTGCTACGCTTTCTGGAAGTTAAGCCCTTTGCATGCTACTTTTGCAAAATGTGCCCCTGCCAGGAATTACACTGGTCCCAAGACGCTGAGAAAAGATGTACTCACTGCCGTCATAGGTAAGTACCTCGACATTTACCCCTACATAGACAGTCGGGTTCTAACATCCTGCAGTGGCTTCAGTCATGTTTCTATCTTCAATCAGGAAATCCTCAATCCGAGTAGGTGACCAAATACATTTCGAAGACGTCGAAGAAACTAACAAAAATTACAGTCACCGAATCGAGATCCGCCGAAAGTCGAAAGGCTGCGCTACAAAAATTGAGGTTCATCACTGACCGAATTATGCTTCGACGCGTGAAACGGGACCACACGGCTTCAATGGAACTCCCACCAAAACGGTAAGTCTCGAAACTAAAATCCGGTTGAGTGGTCGCTAACTAGCATTTTAAGGGTTATATTGCACAACGAATTCTTCGGGGAGATCGAGCGCGATTTCTCTTCCAGTATCATGACAAACACTACCAGACAATTCGATACCTATGTCAGTCGTGGTGTTATGTTGAACAACTATGCCAATATCTTCGGTCTTATCATGCAAATGCGCCAAGTTGCCAATCATCCCGACTTGATCTTAAAAAAGCATGCTGAAGGGGGTCAGAATGTTCTGGTCTGTGGCATCTGTGATGAGCCTGCAGAAGAGCCAATTCGATCCCGTTGTCGTCACGAATTCTGTCGACAATGTGCCAAAGATTACATCCGATCTTTTGAAGATGGCGGAGAACCGGATTGCCCACGTTGCCACATTGGACTCTCTATCGACTTTGAACAACCAGATATCGAGCAGGAGGAAGACCAAGTCAAGAAGAACTCAATTATTAACCGCATCAAGATGGAGGACTGGACCTCGTCGACCAAGATCGAAATGCTCGTTTATGATTTATTCAAGTTGCGGAGCAAAAAGCAGACGCATAAGTCTATTGTCTTCTCCCAGTTTACATCCATGCTCCAGCTTGTTGAGTGGCGTTTGCGTCGGGTGGGATTCAATACGGTCATGCTAGATGGAAGTATGACGCCAGCCCAGCGACAAAAGTCTATCGAGTACTTCATGAATAATGTGGATGTTGAGGTGTTCCTTGTGTCTCTCAAGGCGGGAGGCGTCGCCCTAAATCTAACTGAAGCCTCTCGGGTTTTCATTGTTGACCCGTAAGTCAACCCCTTATATATATGGGTCCTAACTGTAAAAGACTAACACAAGCATTCATCTAGATGGTGGAACCCAGCTGCGGAATGGCAAAGCGCTGATCGCTGCCACCGAATCGGCCAGCGTCGCCCCTGCGTCATCACCCGCCTGTGCATCGAAGACTCTGTGGAATCCCGCATGGTCCTACTACAGGAGAAGAAAGCCAATATGATAAATGGCACCATTAACAAGGACCAGAGCGAGGCGTTGGAGAAACTGACCCCAGAGGATATGCAATTTTTGTTCCGCGGCAGCTAAAGAGCGACGAATATCATGACCCAAGGTCCTATTAGCGTGGTCGGTTTGGGGTGGCGTTTCTCTTTAAACATACATACCCTGATGATTGGCGAAGAGAGCTGGGTTTCTTATTCTGCCATTTTTCTTTTTTGCGGAGGTTTTATCATAGTTCGAGAGTTGCGGTGTTCTGTTCAATCACGATATGGAGCGCCAGGAAGCCCCTTTTTATTTAAATTTAGATATTGACTCTTCTTTACGCAGATATTAGCTCAATTCCATTGAAAATATCTTCAAGATTGGATCCTATGCCATCCAACGAATCCACACAACCCGTTCTTGTCCATGATTTATAATAAACGTCAATCCTTCCGCCTCACAGGTCTCCAAGCCATCTATCCACCTACCTACTCACCAAACAAGACCTCCTTAAAAACCCCCCAAACCCGCCACCACCTCCGCCGTCCCCACCACCTCCGCAAACTCCCCATCCAACGACGCCAACGAAACCTCATGCACCGTCTCAGCATCAAACCCCCCCTTCTCAAACGCCGAACACGCATCCCCAACCAACAGAATCCTCCCCTTTTCCCCTTCCCCCCCAACACCACCACCATTAACAACCCCCAAATTCGCCGCCATCCGCACACTAGTAGAAACACAATGATCCGTCGTCAACCCGGCAACAATCAGCTGCCTCGTACCTCGTGCACGAAGCATAGCTTCCAACTCCGTCCCGATAAATGACGAATTGACACATTTCCAAAGCACGGGCTCCTCATCGCTCCCCGCATCCGCGCCCGCATCCGGGGGGGCAGCGAAGGGGATGAAAGCGATACCGTTTGAGGGGTGGGAAGGGTGCAAGGGGCACGCTGGGTCGAGGGAAGAGTGGGCGATGTGGATGATGCTGATGTTGTTTTTGTTGTTTTTGTGGCGGGCGGTGCGGAAGGCGGAGAGGAGGGATTGGATGTTCTTTTCGTAGTTTGGGTTTGAGCGGGAAGGGCCGAAGTAGGTTGAGGCTGGGTGCGTTAGGAAGCCGGTTTGGTTGTCGATTAGGAGGAGGGTGGTGGGGAGGGTGGGGGAGAGGGGGGCGGAGCGGGGCATGGTTGGTGATGGGTTGGTGGATGGATGTATGTATGTAGAGTACTATGGTTTGATGGTTGAGTGTTTGGCTTTTTCTTCCTTTTTGTTTTTCGATGGAGTTGGCCTGGGGTTTGAGGAAGCGGGGGGGGGGTCAGTTGTCGGCGTAGGAGGTGTGAGTCAGGGGTATGGGGTAGGGGGCGAATAAATACTATATAACACCGAAATAGACGACCGAATCAATAAATTTCAAAGTCTCTATCACACACACATGTATAAATACGAACGGCCAGAGTATTCTTATGATACTTGGGTGGCAATTAAAACCGAGGCCGTGCTTAATAATGATAGCATTTTCGACCGTGAATACACGGTTATCAGAGTGGGTGTAAAATACTCTCCGCTCATCGGTTTCTTTGGTTCGTTTTTTTCTTTTTCTTTTGTTTGGCAGAATTAACACAGTATTGAAAGAAGCCATTCTATTTGTGAAAGGGGTCTAGAATAAATTACCAGTTTTTGGGCCTATGAGAATCCTCCGCGTTTCTTGGCCGGTTTTGGGGGGATTTTTTTTAAAAAATCTTTCGGGTTTCGGTTTTGAAATCACCCCCGCGACCCCGTTCAGCTGCATCAAGGCCAATTTTTAACCCGAATTAGTGTCCTTTGCTCTGGGATGCTCATAGGCCAAACAGCTGTAATACTCCATTATAGAATAGCTTCTGTTAATACTGTGCTAATTCTGCAAAAAAAAAAAAAACGG
>JANTQI010000021.1:101869-173705 GCA_032988985.1 Emmonsiellopsis sp. PD_5 | reverse complement strand
AAAAAAAAAAAAAAAGGCCAAGGGACCAGCGGGGTGGTTGATATTTACTTCACTCATCAGCCGCAGGGGAATTCGACGTGGATTTCCAATCAATAGAGGACCCGTGACTCATCAGGATACGCCCTCATACCGAGAAGCACTGTGGACCATAAAAATGTTGCCATCATGCCATCGGAGTGTCTGTCAGATTGTCGGGGAAATCATTTGCTATATTCCTCATGAGCCGAGTGTATCGTCGGCATGCCGTGTGAGTTCTCGGCTTGCCGGCGCGGGATGAGGGACCACACCCCAACATTGGACGGCAGATAATCCCCAGAAAACCATGAGGAACCATCGAATCATACAATGGCAATCTTATACTTGGCTCTTACCTCCTTCTACGGTGAAATTTCTCATAGAACCCACAATAGTGATAGTTCTTAGTGTCGCTGGCTGTTTCTTCTGTTGTTCCTTTCAATTGATCAAAGTAGCCTGGGGATTGGAAATTCAAATGGCCCAAGTTATCGCCACAGGAACATATTCTAGGAGATGGAGATGTTTTATTATTAGCCGTTTGTGGGAGGGGTTGACACTTGATCCACTTGGCTAAACTAGGGCACGGAGAAAACTCGGGGGGCGAACAGCGGGGGGAATGTGCTTTTATTATAAGGACTGGCAGACCGCCACCCCTTCAGCTGCCCTCTGTGACCTCTAGTCTACCGCCTGTTGACGTTGTGCAATGGTGAGTACCTAGAAAATAGAATCATCTCTTTCTGACGATTTACTGACCACTGCCGCCTGAATATAGCGCCTGTATTGCTCACTCCCACGCTCGCTTTTTTGGCATTATTTCCCTCTCACCCGGCCCTAATCGAGGTACGTCCGCTCAAATCCCGCATTCCCATCACAAATCACGATATTTCACGACAAATCTAACCATGATATCCTATTCGCAGCCCCTCCCACCCCCATCCCCATTTCCTCCCCACCAATAAAGGAATCAACCCCCCCCCACCAAACCGCCAAAATGATGTTCACACGGGGCTTCTCGCTCACCAACTTCGTCATCGGCTCGTCCGCCCTCTGCTTCCAAATCTTCGTCCTCTACCCGTGGCACGAGCAGCTCGACAGAGACTTCGCAGAGCTGAGAAAGGCTCACATCGACCTGGTAAAACAGGGCGAGAAGGATCGCACCGCCGAGCTGAAGAATATCCACGAGCGTCTGGCGAAACTGGATAGATCGCGCGGGTTCTTTTGGTAGATCTAGACCTAGACCTAGACTTGCTGTTCTTCTAGAAGTTCGAGGTGAACTCCGGGCCAGAGATATTTGCGGAAACGTGAGATTGGGTCGTGTCTGGGTGGATGTGTCTTCT
The DNA here is from genome assembly GCA_032988985.1 of Emmonsiellopsis sp. PD_5. Taxonomy (NCBI): domain Eukaryota; kingdom Fungi; phylum Ascomycota; class Eurotiomycetes; order Onygenales; family Ajellomycetaceae; genus Emmonsiellopsis; species Emmonsiellopsis sp. PD_5. The sequence continues at coordinate 172,353 of JANTQI010000021.1, read as the reverse complement.
TTTTTTCGATTGATTGGTTGCTGCCTGGGGCGAGGTTCCGGTCGGTCGCGCAATGATATCCTGATTCCCTTATAGACGGCGCATTATCCACGTTGATAGACTATAGATGGAAACGACCCGAGTATTGGTATTACAGTGAATTTCCATACAGTCCCCGAATGCAAGCGTTACAGATTTCTTTCCATCTCGGCTCATCTCCAATATTTCCTTTCTTGATTACCGTACGCACGTAACACTAATCGCATCTCGTAGTTGCCTCTGCCTATAAATTTGTTGCCCCCTGTACACCACAAGATTGTCATGGAACTGTAGAAAGGTTCGATAGCAAAGAGGCACGTGTTCGGGAAAGTTCCTGAGTTCGGCAATTGACTTTCAGGCACACTTCCTTATTGGCTGATTAGCTCGTTACTTCGGCCAGTTGCCGAAACCTTAATTGAATATCACGTGTTTTTTCTTGCCAAGATGCCAAGACTGACGGATGATGTCACAATTGACAAGAGACCGGGTTGAAAGAGGATGTCCAGGAATTGTATGTGAGCGGGTTACAGTTCATTTCTATTGTCTAGAGAGAGGTGGATGTGCGCTGTGGGGTGCTAGACTGGATTAGGGAACCAGCTGGGTACTGCGAGTTAATATCACAGGGGCTGAACACCAATTTCATCATCTAGATCAAACATGGTAGGACTGGGTGCCACCCAACAAATCATTTAACTCCTGAGAAATAATTTTGCCCCGTGCGTCTCTTGTCAGCCTAAGGATAATGATTTATCATCATATATTAGTCTGTGGCGGTTTAGGACAAGCCCATACTTGTGTTCAATAACTGCGGCCTGAAATATGTCATCGGCGTTATCCCATGAACCAAAGCTGAACGGGGGGAAAAATAGTTAATATATATAACTTTCCAAAAGTTCAAAAAATAGAAGAACGTATTTAGTTGCCAGCCTATATATTCACCAGTAAATATGGATAAGTATCTTTTGTTCAAACACACAAATAAATGGAACCGCGACAGGCAGGCGGGGTTAAGAATTGAGACAGGCGCATCAAGCGCCGTGAATATGGTCCTAAGACCTATAACGAAGCGGAAAGGCGTACGGAGAGGAAGGTAGCGACGGCAACAACATACAAAAAGAAATAAGAGGCTAGCAGATAGCGCAATATACAAAATATATGATTCAAAATACAATAACGAAGGGGAAAACATGTAAAAACACGTGAATAAACAAAACACAAAAAACAAAAGATATCACATGGTTGATCGGCTCTGGGTATCAAAACAAATAAAATATCCAAGCAGTATTTATATGCGCGAAAGGCGAAAGAAAATTAATCGAGGTAGGCGGGGTAGGCTGGCTGCCATTCTTGCCCGGGGTAGGAGGTACTCGACATGATGATCTCCTCGCTCGAGTCGTCTCCCGGGAATGGGGCGGGAAGTTCGGCTGGTTCCGTTTGCTTCGCAGCGCTTGGGACGGTTTCCGGTGACGTATCTGGGACGACTTCCGGTAATGTGCTTGGCTGCGAAACGCCGTTCACGGCGGGCGATGAGTGGCTTGGCGCTGTTGGTACTGGGGCGGGTGAAGTTGCCGGTGGTTCGGGAGAATCCAATGGAAGTTTGGGCGGTGGGGGAGGTGGCGTGTTCGCGGCTGATGGGTTGACAGGTGACATAGTTGCAGAGTCAGGGAGAGGATAGCGAGTGGGGTCAATGTCAGAAGCCTGTGACATGGTTCGCGGACCGTTGCTGCCCGTCTTGTCCTGATCCTCGCCTGGAAGGGAAATGTTCCATGGGCGTTCTTGGTCACCTACACGAGGTGTATTTGGCACCGAAGAACGGAAAGCGCCCAGGTTATACGCGGGATCATCCGTGTTGCTGGCTGGAGCCATATTGCTATTCTGGGGAGGGGGAGATGCAGACGGGCTCCGAGAATTCAGACGAAGGTTAGCCGCATACGCTTGGGAATTTGGGGGCGTGGGGAAATGTGCAACAGACACAGGCTGAGATGAGAGAACGGGAGCCTGGGTGCTGTGCGGTGCATAAGTTGGCTGGTGGGTCAAAGATTGGAATCGAGCTTGTTCCAAAGACTGGCGATATCCAGTGGCTCCAACAGGCGTATAAAAGAGATTGGGTTGGCGGCCTTGATTTGGGAGTGTCTGGTATTGGGGTTGTAAGTGAGGTTGGCCGGGAGGAAATTGCTGCTGATACCCTGGGTGGTTTTGTTGATGTCCCCCTGGATAAGTTTGGGACATACGTTGAGGTAGCGCAGTGATATTAGCCTCATCATGATACCCGGGATAGGGACGTGTCTTAGGTTGAGCCGGGGTCGCAGCAGGAGACTGAGCTGGCTTCTGACTCCGGTTGAACAAGCCCTAATACGGAGTTAGTGCCTGCAAGAGATACAAGACATGGGCTTGGGTGCAACTTACAGTAATTCGGGGAATATTCTTCTTCCGCATTTCGTCCGCATCATGTGCTAGGCGGCTAGCACTGCGCATAAACTTGGTGGACATTTTCGCCTTGCTAGACGCCGGGCTTGCATTATTTGCTACCGGCGCTGGCGGAGAGGTGGTGGACTTTGCCGGAGCCGACGCGAGAGCGCTTGTGTTTCTACTTTTCGAATTGACCGAATCAAACTTCAAAGCTTGAAACCGGCTACTCCAGGTTTTTTCGCTAGTTTGACCCGTAGCACTCGCACGTCTCTCCGCCTGCCGCCCGAATGGCACCTTTGACATAAAGCCTGCCATAGCGGAGCCCGGGCGCGGTATATCCTCCTGAACAGAGGGGCGTTGCGGAGGGTTTGCGCTCGGGCCGTAGAACTCGCGGATCGGTTCCCCTTGTTGTGGGGCAGTCGGTGGAGGGTCAATCGGCTCCTTTGGTCGCGAACCGGCAGAGGGTTGTTCGTTAGCCTGTTGACTGCTATCCTGAGCCGAAGTCAATGGTTTGCTAGGAATATTTCCGTTCACAGGAGCAGTGGTTACTTGGTCTTGTTCTGGTCCTGGCGGTACAGCAGGCACGGAAGCAGAGGGTTGAGCAACTTCCTGCTCAACGGCAGGTACTTGAGTCGACCCGTTGATGTTAGCTGGTACATGATTCGAAGGGAGGCTCGAAGAAGATCCATTAGGCTCATCCAAGTCGACAACACTGTTGTGTTTGTCATTGGCAGGCTCAGTAGTCTGGTGGTTTGGAATACCAGCGGGATTGGAGGGTTCCTGATTTTTGATCTCATGCTCTTGGTCTGTCGCGACGTCGTCGGATGAATCCTCTGCACTCACTGGCAACGCTGGCAAGGCTTTCGACTTGTCAGGGGGCGGGGTTTTCACCGCGAATGACTTGTCATGTTGGGCTACTGGAGGCTTGTTGGAGGGTGTGTCGTTTGTGGAATTTTGAAGCCCTGCTGTTTCGCTGCTGAAAGGCGAAACGCTGTCCGCACGATCGATCTGGGGTTGCGCACTAGCGTCCGTAGACGGCGCCGCGCCAGTTGGGGTTCTGGGTGGGACGTTTGACAGCGGGGTGTGTGGAGCAGATCCAATCGGGGAGACGACCGACTCTCCATCATTTTGGCCATTGGCCTTTGAAACTGACAATTTTTCAAGCTCCGTGACCCGTGCTGGGCCAACAATATGAACGGTCGAAGTATTTTCGTGTTTTGTCAACTCGTTTCTGCGTGAAATTATGACGTGGGAGTCTGGGTGAATCACGCTTGCTTTCCGGCCAATGAGTTTAACGGGGCGAGCCTCTTCAACCGCTGCTATCGAGCTAGAATCATCTGACATCATCACTGAGGAAACTCGGTTGTCGGTGATCGAATGTTCCGCAGTCGACATCCGTCTCGGTACAGCCGTGGCAGGGCTTCGGGGTTGGGTCTCTTCGGCATTTAATGGGGCCGAACTTTTAGAAGTGTTGGCATCGTTGACTTCGCTAGCTTCATTGCTCCACTCGACTGAATGATTAGGGGGGTTAGAGTCCTGAATAGATAGTTCATCGACACTTAAGGCAGATTTGAGGGATGCATGGCCTGGTGATGGTGGTGTTGGTGATGGGTCTCTTTCCTGCTCTGGAGGGATTGCTGGTGCGGGAATCGCCGTTTTCGGCGATGCTGATGTGGGTTCTTCCCAGGGATTTGACATGCTGTTCGAAAACGGCACTGGGTCTAATTTCAGCGACAATAGCCTCGGTAGTGTCGTTTGCTTGGGTTGATTGTCTTGGGAACCGGAGGCTGCCACGGGTTGCTCTGTATCGCGGCCGGACACAGAGATTGAGCTGCGTCCCTTGCGTGCGGGACTCAGATTAACCTACAATTGAAGGACAAGTATTAGATTCGGAGCGCTCAAAAACAGAAGTGATGGAAAGTACAAGATAAGTGGGCGAGAACATTGTGTCATATAATGCCGCTCACATTGGCGGCCAGCTATGGTTGTTCATTACAAATTGACGGCAGAACGAAAGTATAGGAGATCGAAAGAGATATTAATAAGAAAAAAAGAATGATCGCAAGGGCAAAATGGCTGCCAGGCCCCGAAAGAATTATCCAGATGCACTTCCAGCGAATCAAATCCCATAATGAGATCATGTATCTACCTTATCAGCACTCCCGCTGTTTCGGAATTTACTCCTGCCCTTTGCAAAGAGACCTTTCGCTGCCCCTCCAGCCTTTCCGCCCAGCACGCCAGCGCTGTGCAGGAAATCTTTCCCTTTCGCTTGAACTTGCTGACTATTCATCATAGCGGAAAGCGGGGTGGCGGAGTGTTGTCTAGTATGCCCAGGCGTTGGGGTGGAACCCTCTTGGTGGGATGTTTGGAGAGAAAGATTGCCGAGAGAACCGAGTTTGGGGAATTTGTTTCGAGGGGCCGGTTTATTTGCGAGGTTGACTCCGGGAGGAAGCAGTCCGTTACGTTCGACCACATCGCTATGGTCAGAAAGCGATTCAGTTTTCTCCTTTATCCATGCAGAAAGGCCGGTATCCATGGTAGCAAACTGTTCTCTCGTTTGGTCGAACGTTTTAATCTTCTGCTCTGGGGCCTTTATGGCCATGATTTCGCGAAATCCAGGCACTCTGGGTTCCTGCGATGCAGGTGGTTGGGATGGTTGAGTGGGAGAGGATCGCGAGTCTTCTGGGCTTGGATGTGGAGACGGATCTGTGCCTGTCACTGGCGCGTTTGAGGCGGATGTGGCTTGGCTTGGCTCCATGTCCGAAATGGCTTGGTCAATGTTTTGACTCCCCCGATTATGCTCTAGGGCTGTTGGCGTTTTGTTATCCAACGATGTTCGTGCAGGCTCTCCAGGGACGTTTGGATTAATCGTCAACTGTTGTGGTTGATCCCCGTCATCGTTTTCAACCGATGATTCTTCCCATGAAAATCGCTTCTTTAAACCGGGTTGAGGGTTTTCTTGTCCACCAATATCGGATGGCGCGTGGCCAACAGAAGGGTCAGTGGGACCAGAACCCGGGGAGGTTTTCTCTGCCTCAGGATTCACTGGCGTCTTCAGGGGATCGGAAATATCGGGGTCCTGGGATGTTGGACGTGAAGATTTAGCCGCTTCGTTCCAGTAAATATCATATTCACTTGGAATCAATGTGCTTTCATATCGAATACGCGACCTAGGCTCCAGACTAGATTCGCCTTCGGAACTTTGTGGCGGCTGTTCTTGCGGAACAACTGAAGCTCTTGGGCTGAGCGACTGCATAATCTCATCCCTGAGCCTGTCATTAACATGTGGGGAAGTGTTCTCGGGGCTCGAAGGTGAAGTATTTTCTGGGGCCGCTGGGCTTGTTGGTGTAGATTGTCTGTCGGTCCCTAACTTGAGAGCAGGGGGCATAACAGAAGCATCATCCTTAGGAGGCGTAGGGGGTGGCTGATTGGGGGGTTCAATGACGTCTGGAACTGATGATTGATCTGGACTGGGTATTTCAGAATCAAGCATGACTACTGGATCCGCAAGGTGGGTGCCTGAAACCGCTTCTTTTGAAGATAGTGTTGGAAGAGCCTTTTCGGGGACGTTTGGCCCACCATCTGGGAACTCTGGCACAGACAAGCGAGCTATTGTTTGGCGTGGAGTATCCGGGCTTGATTCTGTGGGTGACGCGAGACCAGGAGACTGCTCGGTCTGGACATTGGGTGGGGTAGCGGTGGAATCATCCGATACATCACCCAAATGTGATTTAGGAGGATGAACTGGCGAGGCGACAACCGGTCGTCTAGCAGGGCTAGTACCTGAACGTGGAGGGGTCATGCTCCGCCTATGACCAGGCTTAAATTCAAGTGGTTCTTCCTGAATTGTCGGCGTTTGGTCCATCACGCCACCACGGCCATCCGCAAAAGTGGAAGATGTATTCGACCTAATTATGGGGCTAATGGTAGATGTACTGTCACTATTTGACCTGTCAATGCTGCTTGTTGTTGTGCTTGGGGTTTCGGCAACATCAAAGGCCTGATGGACAACGGAGCGGAACCCAAGAGAAGGATTATGATGTAAGCCAGTCTCCCCGGCTGTTGACTGTTGTTCCCGGGCTCCTTCACCAGAATCTCGCTTTTGGGGACCATCCAGAGGGTCAGAAGGTGAATGTGAGGGCGGACCAGCCGATATATCTACTGGCACAGTATCTCCTGCACGGCCTGCGAGCTGCGTTTTAGACTGCTCGGGGGTTGTAGCTGATGTAACCCTATCACCCACAGAGGCTCGAGGTTGTGTAATGTCGGGCGTAGGACTGCTCCCCACGTTGGGTTGCGCAAGAGGTAGGGTCGTTGTCGTTTGTGGTGAGTCGCTACTGATTTCACCACTTTGTGATGACTGGAGAGGGGCTGCTCCTAAACCCGTTTCTTGTTGCCGCTGTTTCTCCTTCTCTTCAGCCATCCGCTTGTATATATCAGCGGGGCGGATAAACGGAAGCGGTTTTCCAGCTTCAGTCTGGCCCGCGCCGCTGGCTGTAGGTAGACGAGCTGGTTCCGGCTTGTTTTCCTGCCTGTTTGACGGAATCGCGGGGGTAGGCTGGGAAGGAGGTGGAGGAGCAGAGTCTTCTATTTCGTCATCTTCACTATCGCCCCATTCGTCGCCATCGTACGAGTATGATTTGGCGTTCACCCAGCGTTTGGTTTTCTGGCGATTGACGTTTGTCTTAAACGAAGGAGGTTGTCCCGATGCAAACTGTGCGGAACCTGGGGAAAGTGAACTACCTCTGTCGCCAATGATCGTAGCAGTCAGCCTAACATATCCTGTATGCCATTAGGAGAGATGGAAATGGTCTTACCTTCCACCAGGCCCATGGGTCGGTTGGTACCCCGACATTGCGGGCTAACCAGGTGTAACTAGATGTTATGAAAGGAGCCCGCTATCAGTGTTTTAGAAGCGTTTTTCACGTGGAGGAGGTCGAAGATGGCTCGACAGGTGCGCATAGGAAAGGGTAGAATGTTGTGGAGCTTCTGGCCTGCCAATAGAGAGATATCCAGCGAAAAGCGCATAGACCGCTGATGCGATGCTGCACGGTCAAGGGTCTGGAGATTACACGTAGGGAACCGCGACCAACGGTACACCAACCACCAAAACAAAGGACGTGAAATGAAACAATGCCAACACAATGAAATAGACAGCAAACAGAGACCGGGAGAAAAGAAAGGACAGCAGAACGGCTGAGGCCAGCTTGGGGGCCGAAGGATGTCGTCTGGCGGATTGGGCTAGTCAGGAGAGGTGGGATTGATGGATGCCCGGCGGATCTTGCCGAGATGGGAGTAGCGCCGGAACATCGAAATTGCGGGCTCACGTGATGCACACGAGGTACGCGGCCTATTTTTAAGACTGGGCCGTATGCGGCTAACTGACTGCCGATCGCCGCCGCTGATTGGCCAGTATCATCGCGATCGGGCGTACCAGCCTAAATATAGATTACCCGCGCACAGGCAATGTCAGGCATCTGGGGGCGGAATCCCGTCATTTATTACGCCGATCGGTATTTCCAATACGCCTTCCGGTGTAACTGTAATCTATCCACGTGACTTTCCTCGGCCCCGCAAAAACAGAAACGCCGGTTTCCCCGTGACCTCGTCATCTTGCCAGATTGGAGACCGCAAGCCGCATCCAAGACAACGACATCTCGAAGCCAGCCATTTTTATACCTTTTATACCACGTTATCTTCTTACACGCGTTAATACCCCTGTGGCAGTTCTGTCCTGGATTGCAACACACGCTTCACTCTGCGCTTCGCCTTCAACAGAGAACCCCAAATGACGTTAACCCCGGCCTAACACCCCTATCGCAATCCCTCTGAACATCGCGCGGTTCGCGCCAGCTTTCCCTCGCCCACTGGCTTTGTTGTCTCCCTCTCCCTTCGCGCATAGACGCTTTTGTCACTTCTGTGGCATTCGCGCGGCAAGGAAGAACTCTACCCCACGACTATTGGAACCCCCCCCTTTCAATCCACTCCCTCGGGCAACATGGCAGTTTCAATCCAAGATCGAACCCCCGAGTTCCACTCCATCCTCAACCAAGCTCAGAAGCGCATTGCCTCTTCAAAATCCGGACCACAGAGACAAGCTCTGCTATCAGACGCCCAGCGGAAAGAAGCAAATGGGTCCCCCAACGGAACGGCTGCCGGGAAGCGAGTTGCTAGGTCGGAATTCGCAAGACGAGCGGCGGAGATTGGAAGAGGCATCACTGGAACAATGGCAAAACTGCAAAGACTAGCAACGTGTGAGTATCCTCAGTGGGGAATGTCTCTAGATCCGTTTCTCGCGAGGGCATCGGCCTTGATTGCATTGGTTGACTAATGTCTTGATAGTGGCTAAGCGGAAAACACTTTTCGATGATCGGCCTGTCGAAATCTCGGAACTTACCTACGTGATCAAGCAAGATCTGGCCTCTCTCAACTCGCAAATAGCGTCTCTCCAATCCCTTACCCTCTCCCAACACCCGAAATCATCACGGAATAAGACTGACCAAGAAGGAGAACACAATGATAACGTGAGTTCTATCATAATCATTTCCCGCACTATTTGATCTGACAAAACTAACTGTATATCAAAGGTTGTGGTTATGCTCCAAGGCAAGCTCGCAGATGTTGGCGCAAATTTTAAAGAGGTTCTCGAGGTCAGAACGCAAAATATCCGAGCTTCGCGATCGAGAACGGAAAATTTCGTCTCGTCAGTTTCTTCGAAATCACAAACCGCGCTAGATCCCCAGCGCTCCGATTCTCCGCTTTATAATCCACCCCGGAGTAGAAGTCCGCAACCAGGCTTCCAATCCGGATCCTCGGACCTATTAACCCTAGAGCCGTCCACTTCATCAAGTCCCTTTGGGCGAGGAGGAATGCATTCTGACCAGCAGATGCTGATGATGGAAGAAGCTCAATCTTCACATACATATATTCAAGCCAGAGGCGAAGCGATCGAGGCCATTGAACGCACAATTAACGAACTCGGAGGGATCTTCGGACAGTTGGCTACTATGGTCAGCGAGCAATCCGAGATGATCCAGCGGATTGACGCCAATACGGAAGACGTGGTTGATAATGTCCAGGGAGCTCAACGGGAGCTGTTGAAATATTGGTCACGGGTATCAGGAAATAGATGGCTGGTGGCAAAGATGTTTGGAGTTCTTATGGTTCGTGTCCCCCCTTTAGGCCCCTTTCTCCCGCCCATGCTTTAAATTTCATCCAACAATATTTCAACTATTCAGTCTCTAACGTATAACTACAGATATTCTTCCTCCTCTGGGTTTTAATATCGGGCTAGCCTGAGCGCCCAGCCCACCTTGTCCTATTGTACATTAATAGATTCCCCTGCAGTGCATCCATCTATACATCCAGTTCAGAGCATTCATTTCCACCCCCTTCCTCACAACAATGGAGTCAAGGCTTTCTTTTCTTTTCTTTTCCTTTCTTTTTCATCCCTTTAGTCCATTGTTTCAAGGATAATCGATACACAAGCTGGCGCCTTTCATCGTTGCCAAAACACCTCCGTTTACAAGATTTTCATTTCCTACCTGTTTTTCACCTTTCCGACTACCTTCCCGATAATTGAGGGGGCAGGTCCATGCTCGATTTTTTTTCCCCGTTTTCTTTTCTGAACTTCTAATTCATATCCCTGATTCATTAACTAATATCAAACCTCTTCAACGACCTAGCTGCCTTGCATGTACATACATACGTACCACTTAGAAGACGAATTTTCTCGAATGAATGTTCGCTACCATACCCCCGTATGTAGCTAAATCATCCTCGATCAATCAATCGATACACTGCAATCTAACAAACCTCCATCGGATCTCCAACACAGACATTTACGAGCTGGTCACTGTTGCGGAGGCCGGTGCTTGCGGGTATTTCGGGACCGTGTTGTATGTAGACTATCACGATGACGTCAGGTCTAGGGGGAGGAAGTAAAGCTGTGTTTTTTGCGCCGTGATGGATCTGGGAATATATCTATACTAATTTATGGATGACTTATTGGACGGGGCAATCACGTTAAATACGTTTACTTATTATCAATATCATCTGCCTATGTCTAGACCAAAACCTGTTAATTCCCGAGCAGCCCACTCCGTCTGCACAATGAGCTCTTTGTCTTGGGTAGGCTGAGTTGCTATTCGATAGCCTAAAACCACGTCCTACACAAATTCCGATCTAGATGTAATACCATACGGACAACCAACCAGTAAAAGTAACCCTCTTTTGCGTTGCCAAATTTGAATGCCGTTGTCGTGGAGGGCTGGAGCAAGAAGTATGTCGCACAGCAACGCAGGCTTCCTGCTTGGGGACGAATTGGCTTACATGAACCATGGTCCCCCAAACACCCATGGGCCAGCCGTCTGCCAACGCATCATAGTCTTTACCGGCAGCTCCAAGGTTAGGTCGAGCCTCGAGGCCATACATAAACGTGCAATCACCCAGGCTCTCCAGACCCCCAGCATCTGCCAAGCTCTGGATAGCCGCGGAGCGGTGCATCACAATGTCATGTAAGGGGTTCGATGCTGACCTTGACATTGCAGGCGATGGGGTATGTGCCTTTACTTTACAATGCAGAATGGCTGGTTGCTTAACTCATTATTAACCAAATACCAGGTGCTGCTATCTTTTATCCTGCTTGGCTGGACCACCGTTCTAGTTGCCGTCATCGCCGCCATTGATGTGCTGCTCGGTCGAGACAAGATGAAGCCCAACATACTGCGTCTGATAGAAACAGCAAAGAGCATGCGTAACCAACTTTGCGATCTCCAAATCGTCACAGGCACCGCAATCGTCATTGCCGGCTTCACCCAACTCAACAAGCTATCACTCTACCACCAGCGCTTCGTGTTCGAGTACTGGTGGTTGACGCTGAACTCCTTCTGGGCAGCTCGCGCCCAATATATCAATCTTGGAATGCACACGGGGTTCCCCGGCTGGCATGTGGTAATCAGACAGACGGCTATCTTAATCTGCATCTCAATATCCGTGGCCTTCCAGGCCATTGTACTTATACGAGAGGAAAATCAATGGGACGAAGCAAAGTCCGGATACTGCTACCTCTCTCACGATACCTCTTCAACCGGTTCCGATTGGCTCTGGGTTGCCGGTGCAGCCTTGTATGCTCTATCACTTGCTCTCCGGCTGCTGCCACCGACAAGAGCCTTCATCGACAAATGCGATAAGCTGCGCGTCCCATGGAAACCACCAAAGTGGAACGGAGATAAAAGCCTCCTTGTTCTTTCGAAATGGCTTCTGGCTTGCATGGTGCATCTGGTAACGTGGGTAGCGTTCCAGTTCATCGCTATCTGGTTTATAGGCGCCGGGTATTACCCCTTGGAAGTCCTGGCGTATATCGGATTCGCAACATGGTCGACTTTTTTCCTTGTAGATTTAAAGGTCTCCAACAAGGGCTTGGTGAAGGGTTCGGAATCCGAGTGGGGTTTTGGGCAGGTGTTGCCGCTTACCTTGTTCATCATGGTTGCATTCAATGCGGTGGATTCGTATAGGGGTGAGTTCTGCTCTTTTTCCACTATAGTTATTGGTTTCAAGCTCACATCTGTTTTCATGAAAATAAAAGCCATAGGCGAAGGTAGCAAGTGCAATTGCGTTGACAGAGAGAACTCCAACCAGACATGTGAGGAGGAAGTTTCCGCTAAGGCTTGAGCATGAAAAAGTTTCCTTGTTTCCTCTGTAACTATCTGAGACCAAGATGGACAATGGTTTCGAAAGCTGCAACAGCCAGTTTAATAATGATGTAAGTGTTGCCTAGATCAGGAGGGGGAGAAGCGCCATGACAACGCGTTTCATAGCTGAAGATAGCAATGGTAGTAATAATAGATACTAGTATGCACTCATAAAAAAAGAAAGTCCTTGATGAAGATAGGGTCTCAAAGCGCAACAAGTGGCAGTGCTTGTTATAATGTCCACCTCCCTTCCCCCTTTTTTCAACAACAAGGCAGAAAGGATCCTGCTAGAGAATATTCCCGTCACGGTCAGCCGACGCCGGACATAGAGTTTCATCTCGAATCATATGGGTCTGGGTGATCAGATGAGAAATATTTTTCGACTCCGCCCCTGCGCGGGCAGACTGACGGCTTCTCATGTCCAAGGATGGCCGTTAACTTAACTTTATTGTCAGTTGAGGAAGCGGAGGAAATAAAAGAAGAACCTTATATTGCAGGGATGGGGGCAGGTATCGCTGCCAGGACCCTTTCCAGTAACATACTCCACTGTTCCGTTATCGTTCGGCATCAGTGGACGCTCGTAACTCGTATCTCGCGTAACTAAGTTGAGCTAGTCAAGTTAACTAACTAGTTGACGAACTACTGCGAATCCCGCCCACCCCAGCCCAACTCAAAAACAACCACAGAGCAACAACACTTCTCGAGTCTGGCCAGATGCACAGCCCGGAGCCTTGTGTTGGTGGCGGCAAAGACGGCGACAGACACTCATTTTAAACGTACACACGCGATATGATGAGTCGGGCGCTTGTCAGCCCAGCGAGGCTCTCCAGGAAGCTTATTTTATGCCGGCCACTCTATTAGCTGGGATTAACAAACTAACTAGTTAAACGACTGCCTTCCAAATAGGGCTAGTCCACGCCGATATACCGATGCCGGTACGAGCATGTATGTCCCGATTCTATGGTGGGATGGGGAATATAAATTTCGACATGGACGACGGGATGGAGGGAGATGGTTGGATTTCATCTCTTGCGTAGTTTCTTCGGTTTCTTTTTTCCGTATATTGCATTTTTCTCGCCTTCCTACGGCACCTTTATCTACATCAACTACCCCCTATATACGATATTTATACCCTCTTTTAAATACCCCCTTATAGAAATATTTCTTTCCTGAGCACTCAACAATGGGAGGCCCGGGGACTGGTATGTCGCAGCTGCTCCAGTTGAACATCCCGTGGAACCTAATATCTGAACATTTACTAACCCCATATTCAGAAGGTTTCAGCTATTTCCAATATACCCCTGTGAAGGGGGTTTCGATCGCATTTGCAATCATCTGGCTCATTTCAGGCGTCCTACATCTATGGCAAAACAACATGTATGATTCCGCCTAACTTTTGCCACTTCTAGATTGGATTGTCGGGTTCTAACTCGAAAATATAGACGGTATAAGTCCTGGCGCATCGGCTTTCTACTTCCATGGGTTTGCTTGCTCTTCGTCGTCGGCTTCACCCTACGCGAAGTAGCTTCTCACGGGCTGTATGGCAATCTCGACATCTTTATCGCCACTTCATGTTTCCTGTTCTGTTCTCCGTAAGTTCGATGAACCTTGATATCCATTCCCCAACTGTGATCCGCTCCCACTAACACCATCCCCTTAAAAAGCCCCATCTACCTAGCTCTCAACTCCATCATCTTCGGCCGCGTATTATACTACGTCCCCTGGCTCTCCCCCATCCACCCAGGCCGAGTAGTATCGACCTTCCTAGGCCTGGACGTCATGATTGAATCCCTCGCCGCAAGCGGTGCCTCCATAGCCTCGAACCAGAACCACCCACCATCCCTACTACGAGTCGGCACCATCCTGATGAAAGTGTCCATACTCGGGCAGATCCCCATATTCTCTGCCTTCTGCGTGCTCGTGGCCTTCTTCCACCACCGACTACATCAACATAGCATCCACGACCGGAAACTACGCACTATCTTGATCATGCTATACACGTCCACCGCTCTAATCATGCTGCGGAACATATATCGCATCGTCGATTTCTTCCAAGGCTGGGGATCCGCCATGGGCCGGACGGAGGCGTATTTCTGGTGTCTGGACGCGGTGCCTATTCTTATCGTCACCGTGATGATGAACGTGTTCCCGCCTGCGAGTAATCTGCCGCGGTCTCACCTCACGTACCTTGCTAGAGATGGGAAGACGGAGCTTCAGGGACCCGGTTGGGTTGATGAGAGACCGTTCCTGGTTACTTTTATTGATCCCTTTGACGTTGTCGGGCTTTTCAAGGGCAAGGATAAGAAGACGATGTTTTGGGAGGAGGATGGGGTTCAGGCGGAGACGTTGGCGAAGTAACTAGTTAATTTTTTTCATGCATTCGTATCTTCTAGTTGGGTATCCTGGGTATGGTTCTTTTCCTGTCATTTCTTTTGTTATTGCTTCCCATATATTAGTTGGTCGGTATATTTTTTGCTTTCTACTTTAGACCAGGTTTCCATAGATTCTGTCTCTAATATTATTTCCACCTTCCGCATTTATTTATTCTCCCTGTCTTCCTAATTTTTAACATTATCTAACCGGCGGGGCCCGTGGGCTTCCTGAACTACTCATTGCATCTCATTCTACACACTATCTTTCTCTATCTTGATGAACGCCGAAACATGCGGACACCCTAGCTAAAACGGCCATAAATACGCACTTCTCAAAATACTTAGTATCTACCAGGATGAACAAATTCAAATGAAGAAGTTATGACCTGTTTGATTGAAGACCAAAAAAAAGATAAGAACGAAAAGGAAAAGGAAATAAAAGAGAAGAAGGAAAAGATAAAAATAAAAAGAAAGAAACAGAACAAAAATGAACAAAAGATCTCAAGCAATATAAATTGCGCCCGACCAGCAGGCTGACCAATTCCCCCCTCCCCCCTTTTCCTTCCCCTGTCCAAAAAAAAGGAGAATTGGTAGTGAGCGGCAGGTTGGAAAGACTACAAACAAAAGACAAAAAATGAAGGAAAGAAAGAAAGAAAAGATATAGACAAAGACGGGAATGGGGAGCACAAGTTTAGACCGTCCTCACACACACACCATTATCTGCGCGTAGTATCCAAATGGAGTACTCCCATCCCAGGCCACGGTCCCGTCGCCTCAGCCCACGGTTCTGTCCGCTGGGGCTCATGGAAAGGGTTCATGTTGTTGCCATCCGGGGGGTTGGGCTGTATGCCCGAATTCGCATTAACGTGCCTGCGGTATTTCTCTTTGGCCTCCTCCAAAAGTCGTTGACATTCAGGTGGAAGCTTCGGCTGGCGGAGTCGTTGGCTTTGCCCGATCTCAAGTATAATATCCCAGTGTTCACCTGTACCACCGGCTCGGTCTCCACGTTGGATCCTAATTTCCGTTATGTTTCGCTGGCGGAGAGCGATCGAATGCTCTCCGAGGAATCTCAGAACATCCAACACATAAGGACTTCCAAGTAAGGTATAAAATGCGGCTTGGTGATTGAGATCAACTGTGTTCGGTAACGCTGTGACCATTCCGTTGTCCTCCGTAGCCTCAAGGCGCTTATACTCGTGCGAAAGAATTTCCCTCATTTTGGCGTCCTTAACATTTGCAATCACGTAGCGTTTCAGGCCAGTTACTACCTGGTTGTGCTTGATCCGATTCCTCTGCCACGCCCGAAAAATGTAATAGGATTTAGGTATTGTTGAGCTGAGAGCTTCCAAGCTCCCTATTTGGATCATTCCGTGCTTATCAAACGCAAATTTAGCCCAGAGAGGATCGAACAAGCTGTTAAGAACAAGTGGGGTGGTCCCGTCGGAGGCATTCCCCACAGGCAACGCAAGGTGTGTACTGAGGAACCCGTCGTTAAATCCCAAGAAATGCCGAGTTTCCGGTGTTAATTCCTGCAAGTGAGACTCGGGCTCACTTCCTTTATACTCCTTGACCGCGTCCCGATTTTTCTCGTCCACAATCCATATGTCCATGGAGGCTCCATCGCGGTCGGGCAACTTTTTGCGTATCCATTCGTCATAGAAAAGGGCCGTTCCATAACCCTGCGTCCAACTATCCTCTAGTAGAGGGATGTCTTCGGCCATTGCTGAGATATGAGCGTGTTTTCGTCCTCGCAGAATTTTTTTTTAATTTCTGACGCGGTAGAGAAGTGAAGTGTTAAAGAAAAAAGAATGGCTTCGGTAAAGATGCAATCCACTGAAATCTGGGAATCGAAAGTGTGGTGACACAGTGGTATGAATGATGACGGTTTATATACCTCAAATATTCCAGACATGTGCCCCAGGAGGGTGGTATATTCCAAGGGAAATTCATTGCTGGGAAGGTTCAATATTTGGGTCAGTTTCAACCCTTCCATTGTCCGCCTCAAAGAAGGAACGTAGAACGCCAGTTAGTCACATATGAACTATGTATGCGCGGAGAGGCAAGAAGTAAAGTAAAGTTCATCAAAGGTGTTTTGCGACTCAAGAACTCGAAGTTCCGTCCTGTGGATTCGTGGAAGAGAAGGCAAAGTATAAGAGAAATTAAGGAAAGTACGGTTAAAGAAAAGAAAACCAAGTAAGAAAGGAGAAGAAGACAATGTAATTGTCAAAGAAAAGGAAAGAAAGGTTATTAAGGAAAGTTAAACATCCTCACGTAACCCAAACTAGGGGAGTCTGTATATAAAGAACGACGAATCCGAACAACTTGAAACAGTGCATATTCTGTCAATCTGGGCATCCCGTTCAAGGTTGGAAACGCGGCTTCAAACAAAAAACTTAAATTCAATAGGGTGGAGAGCCATTCTCCTCGTCGGATCGGGTCAACGCCTGCTATTTCATGCTTTCAGGTGACGCAGGAATATGCCGTTTACTCCGGCTTTAGAGTATCCATGCCAGGGGAAACGAGATTGACTGAGATGTGCATTTTGCCGAGAAGGTTATGACTTCCCCTCGGGAGGCGCATTACACAGCGCCAATTATGGCATGTCGCGACCCAGCTCTAGCATAATATCCAACATGTCTCTAATCGTTTCGTATTTGAAAGAAATGCGAACTATGTCGGAATTGCGCATCTTCTGATGATTCTCAACGATGAATCGATAGACCGATTGGACGATGGGTGTTCCCAGCAACATAATAAAAATCACACGGGCGTTTGGTCCAGCTTCTGGGTCGATGACACAATGCGTCACGTCTATACGTTTATTGCCCAGTTCCATTTTTGCCTTGAAAAATGCGCTTCGAGTAGAATTGTCCGTGATATCGGTAATAATACAGTATTTCATTTCATATACTGTCCGATAGTTCGGGGTTTCATTCTTCTCGTCACTGATATCTTCCAGAGCCCGTAAAAGATCAGGGGCGCGGTAGATTCTGCTGGGGCCATCATTCCTCGCTACCGTTGGGCCTATGACGTGGCATTCAGGCATTAAACGTCGTATGAACAGTGTTTGAGATTGGGGACATAGTAAGTAATCTGCGACTGAGTCTCGAAGAGGTCTTGAAGCATCGGCTCGATAAATAATCCGTCGTGTAAAAACGTCATTGTAGTCGGTCTTGGTTTCTTTGAAAAACTCGATAATTCGATAGGGGGCCATGAACGGAGTGGACGCACTACCACTCTTCATCTTGAAGTCAGGCCTAGTGAGCTTGCCCCAATATTCGCCGTCGGGTACATCGCCATCAATAACCATGCGATATCGAGTGGTCATCTCCAAGCCACTTCTGTATAGCTGCTCGTGCTGGGGTGCTTTCTCAAAATGCAACCCGGACAATGGGAATTGTATTTTGCGCATTTTCGGAGGAGGAAGATTCTCTTGCCCTTGGCGTGGATAGAATACAGACCTTGCTGGTCAGGCAAATGATCACTTCTGAAAGAGAGAAGTTAAAGATTGCTAAGTAGTCAAGCAGGGAAGTAAGAAAATCGGAATAGTATGACCGTGATGAGGGTGGCCATGTATGAGTACTTATACGCAAGGTATACAATGAATCCAAGAAATTCCCTGCAGCTTAGAATTAGCCATAGTCCAATGGGGGGAATACAAAAAAACCATTCTGTCACCTTTCGTAGCTAGAAACATCTTTTATCCTTGAGTGAATTAATACCATCAAGATCAAAGGCGGGTCATTATGAGCACTAAAAAAATGAGAGGGGTGAACATACCAGAAGGCAATGAGGACAATGAAAGACTCGCTCGGTGATATACTACCCGTCCACCCCCCATAATATCAGGAACCCCAAGTTTCGAGTTTCATGGCTTCCCACCAAAAGCATCACAAAAATGAAAGAAGGGGAATCAATGAACGCGACGACTATTCCGATTAGAATGGCCGCCTCCAAAGAAGAAAAGCTCCATGGTGTAGTTAGTGTGGGGTTAAGAAACTTGAAGCTTGTCCGTCAACGCAAATGCCAGACTTGAAGGGAGTCTTTATAAGGGACCAGGAGGCCGTAACATTTATGGTTTGCAGGTTCCTATACGTGGATCAGCAAAGTGCATCAAGCAGTACAGGCTAATTCTGTAATCTTGCAATGGTGGTCGTGATAATGTGAGGTTAGCTTGCCGCGTTCCTGATTGGTCAGGGATTTTTCTTGGCTGACAAACCACACGACAGGGGCGAGTCCTCTCCTTAATCCTAGGTAGTGTCATTAACAAAACATAATCGAATTAAAAATATTCCGAATTATGCATTATTATATACAGTCTATCCTCAACGGAGTGAACTGGTATCTTCCAAGAAAATCATCTGGCCAAAAATGGTAAACTATACCGGCCCAGGATGCAGTGAGCAAAAAGGGGAATATTTGACAGAAAGGAAATTGGGTTTTATATATTCATGTGTGGGGGTATATCCAACACTCGCTTTCCAGAAATGTATATATAAATAAAAAAGAAACGACTGGACACCTCAAGACAGCTTACAGTCTGAAGCCACCGCTGGTTCGGACCTGGAAGAATCCTTCGGGATCGACGGCCTTTTGAACGGCTCTAGCCTTATCGGCGTTGCGGTTACGGCCCCAGTAGTCCTGGCGATGGTAGGCGTCGTTCATGAAGATGGGGCGATAGATATCGGGGACAAGTCCATTCTCCGCATGGTCGTTGATGAGGTTGTGGACGCCATTGTAAAGGTTTTGTAGACCTTGGTCGATGAGGTTATCGGAAGCAGGGAAGGCGTAGGAGAAGTCAAGCTCGAGGATGATGTAGTCGTGATCAGCCTCGAAGTCCATCAGGTCCTAGATGCGAGGTTAGGTTTTTTGAAGCGGGTAAGAGGAGGCAGGTGGGGACTTACGCCGCCAAGCTTCTTTGCTTTGCCGGTGATGGCTCGTGGCATCGGTTGGAAAGCGATGCTTGCAATTAGATTGGGCACAGTTATAACGCTATCCACAATGTCGTTCCAGTGGTCGAAAACGGATCCCAGAACCTTGGCGCCGTTGGCTTTGTTAGGGAGAGGAATGGTTTCAGTACCGATGACGTATCTTTGGCCAACGAGAATGTAATTATCGTTGAACTTGCACAGATCGAGATAGCTTCGTCTCTTGGTGAGATTGATGCTGGGCCCGATGTGTGTGAAGTTGTCGAAGACTCCGGCAGGTGGCTCAATGCCGTCATAGAAGAGGAACATGATCCAGGTGTTGAGAATGGCACCGCGTTCAAGGGTTAGAATGATAGCAGCCTTGTCGTCGGTGTTGTACTCGGTAAAATCACGGACAGCTTCAAGGAGCTGTTCCGACTTTTCGGGGCCAAAAACATAGTTTCCTCCCCAGACGTCGTGTTCAATTGGGTGAGTCTTAAGAGTGAAGGCAGTGACGATACCGAAGCTACTTCCACCTCCTTTCATGACAGCAAACAGTTCTACAAGTCCATGGTCAGTACATCTCACTCACTAATGGATTGACAGCCTGTCCCACTCACCAGGGTTCTCCTCGGCGTTGGCATTGACGATAGTGGCATTCGCTAGGACAACTTCGAAATTGATAATGTTGTTCACACCCCATCCATACTCAGCACTGAGGAAACTAAGGCCACCTACATGAAGACAGCATAAGTATGTGAAAGAAAAATATGAGGGGGAATATAAGGTGACACATACCTCCAA
Source organism: Emmonsiellopsis sp. PD_5 (assembly GCA_032988985.1). Taxonomy (NCBI): domain Eukaryota; kingdom Fungi; phylum Ascomycota; class Eurotiomycetes; order Onygenales; family Ajellomycetaceae; genus Emmonsiellopsis; species Emmonsiellopsis sp. PD_5. The sequence continues at coordinate 152,151 of JANTQI010000021.1, read as the reverse complement.
GGAGATAACCACCAACACCGACAGCTCCCATGCGTCCACCAACAACCACGCGGCCGGTAGGCTCAAGGGCTTCTAAGATTTCCTCCCACATCAGACCGGGGCCGACGACAACTGTCTCTGTTTCCGAGTCATAGGTGACCTGGTCCAGGTTTTTCGTCGAGATTAGAATTCCTTCCGAGATACTGGCAAACCCAGGATTAGGCATATGGCCACCTGATTTCACAGCAAACTGGTCGGTGGTATCTTGAAGAGCAGCAACAATTTCTGCCATTTCCTCGGTGCTATTCGGTGCTAACATGCATCTCGAGCGAAGGGCGGCACACGCGGTTGACCAGTAGTTGTTTTGCTCTTCTTCGAACGACAAACTCAATGGCCGCTCGACGTTTCGTCCCTGTTTCTCAAAGTCGTCGCAAATCTCTCCAAGGACGGGTGCCGTGGCAGCCAACAGGCTGCCAACGACTGCAGCCAGACGAATTGAGAACACCATAGCTGTTGAATCCAATCAATGATCAACGGTCAAAACACCCGTTTGTCGACAAACAACTGCCAGACTTGGAGACAAGCAGAACCTCTGTCAATAGCCTCTGTCCTGGGAGCGAGGAGTTCCAACGCGGGTTATCCGTCCCATATAAGGGGCGGGGCCCCTCATGAGGGACTAACATAACAACCCCAGACGAAGACTTCCCCCCACAAAATTCTCCAACGTTGCGCTGTTCTTCCGCGGCCGTGATGGATCTAACGGTGGTTCGAATGGGGCCCGAAAAGTTGGGGCATCCCTCGGCCCCATTAATTTCTCGCCTCGGAGACGACAAAGCTAACGAGCCGTTAGTCCCCATAAAGAGGCAAAATAAGAAGCGGACGAGTTATCAGCTGCGGGGAATGGCGTTGTCTGGTGATTAATTTTAACTCACCCGGCGAGAGAATGCCTGTCAAAAATCCTGTGGAATTCATACCAGAAAGAATAAAAAAAGAACAGGAATACATTTTAGCAACCAGAAACATCGGATTTCAGGTGATGTAATGCTTTGACAGTCTGGTTGCTAAAGTCGGACCGATCATATTTAGTTCCTCGCCGGTTTAACTGCGGAACATTTTTTAATTTTACCAGGGTCAGCTTAGCAAATCAGATGGATGCCACCGCTATCCGCTTTCCCCTGGATTATTTTAGCATTTCTAGCCAAATAACCACAGCGATTGAAAAGTATCCTATCCTCGAAGGGTTTATCACTCTTTCGTGCGGGCGCTGCTGAAACAATGAAGAAATCAAGTTCTTGCCTAGTTCAAGCAAAGCCAGTGGGTTTGGCGACCAACTGCGAATCCGTGATTTTCGACTCTCCAGATGATATTCGTGGAGCTGGACAACCACAAAATAACAGGTTTTTAGCGGCGGAGTCAGTATTTAGTACTCTGTAGCGGCAATGCTCAGCATAAAAGTTGAACTCGGCTATGGATTCGGGATTCAATAAGTCAGCCAACGATAAAAGGGGGAAGCAGGCCATAGGGCAGAGCGGGACAGAGCTCCCCCGCAAACTCAGCATCCTTGAAGATTCGAACTAGGAATGGGAAGCCTTTGGAGATAGTCAACGTTCAGACGAATCCATTGAGCAATGGGCATAACTATGCCATGCAATAAGCATGAGTCAAAGGGGGTGGCGCGGACAATCCAAAAGTATGAACGTGGTGCTCGATGGAATCCATTCCCGCCAGGAAGCGAACTAGCAGAAACTAGGAATCCTACGACATCGGGGAACTGCCAGTAATAATAATTTCATCAGGCCGCTTGCCGCTTGGGAAGTTGATGTGGATATGTTGACAGACACCTGCCAGCCATCAAGCTTGGGCATTTTCTGCACCACACAAACGGGCTGGTTAATGTGTGGGCCACAAATGCTTGACCGGCTGATCCAATCCACCGTTGCGTCTGGCAATGATCATGAACTGCAGCTTTCAGCAAAGCTGCAGAAAGAGGCGCGGCAAGAACAGTGGTGTGAGGCCGGCAGCTCTCGGTATCACAAGCAACCAGACAGTGGCAGACACCAACCTGACCGGCGTGAAGTCTGGAGAAACTGGAGAAACTGCAGAACTCAGCGCGTCGTTAACAAAGCTAATATAAGGGGTAGGATCCATATCTATGTCGATCAGACCAACAAACTGCATAGCCTCATTTTAGCCTCGAGCCAACTGTCCAAGGCAATCAAACCTTGATTCAAAAGAATGCTCCTTCACTTGTCCATGCTGCTGTTGCAGGAGTTCCTCTCCCAGACCGCTCACGACAAATGGCATACTGGGAGTGGCCGCCTTTGCTGAACAAAAGCAGCGGTGAAGTTGAATTAACCTCAAAAGGGGCTCAAACAACCGTTGGAAAACGTGGAAAATGCGGGCAGAGTGGAGCACAGACGCACATGTGGGGCACCCGAGGCTGAGTGGGGCACGGGACGTTTCTGCAGACTCCTCCTGGCTCCAACATTGTGACAATTGTGCCAGCGAAGCACCACCATCCCTCTCGTGCTTGAAAGAAGGCGTCAACGGCGCAACAACGCCTTTATCCTCGATCTTTTTGCTGTTCGAATGGTACAAGGATGTTTAGATGAGGATTACGTCGGGAAACCCGAATGTCTCAGTTGACAATGCTTGCTAACGTCACCGCATTTGCGGATCAACAGATATTATGAAAGTTTTTATCGTCCAGGATGTTGCGCACAGAGTCCTCTTAACAGAGGGCGGATTTTGCTCCGTCGGGACATGATTCCGAGTCGCAATCAACATATTGCAAGATGGATCAGTTGTTGGAACAGCGGCCCTGGTTTAAATCACCGTCAGAAACCTGCCGACCGGATACTTCTGGATCCGGATCCCGGAAGGCCCTACACCCAAAATTATCATGCGAACATTTCTCAAAATTTTGAGGTTCGTGCTCTATGTTCATCTGGATATAGGGTCCCAGACTCTCAATTACGGCAGCACACGCCGAAGATAACTGTGCCGCTCTTTGCATCAGAAACTGTTCCATCTACACCGCCCGCAGATGGTAGTGCATCTATGGGTGGGGATTGCATGACGTGTCTTGAGGGGGCGACGAAGTATTGTCTCACCGATCAATAAATTTATCCGGTCGAATGATTTGTCGCTCGATCAGGGGTAGAAGAGTGGCTGAATATTTTGGTAAAAGGAAGTCGATACCCAGCAATGACATTCAACATCCATCCCATCTTCCCGCCAAACTATTCAGCTTCTCTCGCTCACACATACTGCAGTAACTACAAGCCTCGTTCTTGTACGATATCAACGTTTGTGGGCATAGACCTACATCTTATGATGGAGTATTAGGGGTGCCAGTTGATTCAATCTGTTTGACCAGCTTCAAATCCAAAGTCTGAAGATGGTTTCCAGCTTCATTGTTTCTCCCTTCCGACTTGGAAATCCTGGGACCGGTATATAACAACCAAAGGGACAGGAGTGATGCCAGCGGCCCATTACAGCTGAAGGAAACTCCAGGCCAGGACAACTCTCCGGCTTTTTATAGCGTGGTTCCCGTGGCCGCTGATACGCGAAGCATAGGACACCCGCGTTATGGTTCGACAGATGTGGCCTCGAGAGTGCACGGCCGTCCCTTGGCCAACCAGACCTAGAAAATTAGCCGTCTACCTTGCTGGCAACTGGCTGGTCTCACCATGGTCCATATAGCTTCTTGAAGCTAATCAATTCCGGGTTACTCAGTTAAATTTACACTGGCTTATTATCACACCACCGTCCCTGCTCCTCCTAAGCCATTGTTATGATGAGGTGCATAGAAAAGGGCATTCGTACCCTCTAACACACCATTCCTTATGGGTGCGTTAAAATATCTCCTTCTACTCTCAGGTTTGAGCTTGGTAGAAGTGAAGACACACCAAATTGTCTATCCATTCATGTTGTGGAAGGGATGCTATGCTGTCAACATTGAGCCCCAACAGTGTTCTTATTTTCATTTATTCAGTTTAAATATCCATTCTATTTCTGTCGCCTTTCTTCCCGTTGAATCCTGCCTTCACCATCTCTATCCTTCGTCCCTAATTCATAAGAGCTACTCATGGCAGCCCTGCTAATATATCCACGCGATACATTGAAGTCCTACCATGAGGTGAGCCCTTGGATCTAACGCCCAGTGCCACTGTGAACGCACTCCTCACTAAGACTATTTGCTATGTTCTTCGAGTCCAATATCGATCTCCAAATTTTCATAAGCAGCTTTCACAGAACCCATACATTGCACATTTTGCCGTGCATTGTTTCCATAAGTCCAAGCCATTCCTCAGATAATGATGCCAGCTCTATATTGCCATGGTAGTCTACGTTCTTCTGAAGTTGTCTCACCATCTCAAACACCAACGATCCGGAGTCAAAGAATACCCTGAGCTGCCAGTGACGCACCTCCAAAGCAGCATACTATCTATGCCCCATTTTGCTTATCAATATACCTAATCCGCCTTTTTGACCAGTCTTGCCTGGCAGTGAGACTTACTCATGATTTCCCTGGATGATCTGAAGCTGAACATGGTTCATTTGTACTCCCATTGAATCTAGCCCTTATTACTTCTCTTAAAATTAGAGATCAAACTGGCCATAATGTGGCCTCCGCGCTCAATACTGCATGGCATCATATCCTCCTCAAAAGTAAGTGCGTTGTAGGTGCCCCAGGAAGATTTCTATGAAGCCGGACGACTCGGGCCTGTTGTTTCCACCCATTCCGATGACCTACGGCGGAGGAGATATTATATCCTGGTCATTCAAACTGAAGTTCGGCTATTTGATACCTTTCTCCTCCATCTCACAAGTAAATTGGGTGCTCTCGGTGGAATAAATCGACGAAAACGCTGCAATTAGGATGAACAGTTGTTGAATAGCATTAAGGTGAGGGAAAGTGATACCATTGTTTCTTCTCCTCAGGGGCAACCCTTGTTCAGAGTAATTCTTCCCACCGAATGCGGAATCTCCACATATTTATTCAGAATCCAAGCTTGCAGGGCCGGACGGCTCGAGGTCGCATTCATTGATGCTCTTTGGGGAACTTACGCATGATTTCCCGTCCTTAAGGTGAATGATAGGGCGGAATAATCTGGCAATCCCACGGCATATAATGGAGTATGGACCACATGGTTATCATTCTCATTGTGTATTCTCCTCCCAGAGCTGAATAGCACCCCAACCCCCCCTTGAGATTCTTTCCTTTGCTCACCACAATTTTCAGGGGTGATTTGAGCCATGCGTCACAAGAAATCCCACCCGCAATGCACCATTTCCCACTCAACTAGTCCATAGGGGACGACAAAATAATCCTATATCACAATCAGTTAATTGTTACAAAGCTCGGATGATGCCCTGTGTGTCCCTTTTAAGCCTGATCCCCCGCCAGGATACCCAACAACCTAAAAAAACCTCAACCAACCTCTCCCTGAAAAACCCAAGCAAGCAAGGTTGAATACGCAAAACAAAGACAACCAAACAAAAACGGTAATAAAAGATAAAACTTCCATAGCGCGTTATGTCCCTGTGAACCTGGTCAGATCTCAAGGATGTCTGTCTCTAAATAAAAACCCCTACCTCCATGGCAACTAACTTATATGTATGAAACACAAACCCAACCGTTCAGTGGGGACAGACGAAAAGGAGGTTAAGAGCCTAGCGCGTATATTTCTCCTTCCCTGTCTTCATGACGGGATGAATTTTAGACGGAGGTATTGTTTAATGGGGTGTATGCTTCTTTGTCCATTTTTAATCCAGGCGTTAGCATCAGCCATCAACGTTCCTCAACGGCAGTGTCTAGTTAACTTACACCCACCCAACACCTGTCCAACGAAACACGTTTCGAACTGGCATCATCTATGTATCTCACAAACAAGGAAACCGGTTCTCCGTACCAAGACTTCCCAAGCCCTTCTATCACTCCATCCATCCTACAATTGCTTCCCCAATTCATCCGAGGCATCTCCAAAACCGCCGATCGGATTAACTAACTAGGTAGCACAGAGAGAGGACCACAGTTTTAGGAGATGTATCATCATTTTTGACATTCATGTCCTCCTGCATTGGTTACCACCAAACCACTCTTGTGCAGCGCTTTGCTTCAAGGAGGCAATTTTTACGAGCTTGTGTGAGAAGGCAACTTGGTGAAGAAAATCGCCAATCGAACGGAGAGGGATGGAAGGTATCATGTGTTTCTTGTTGGTATTGTTGTATAACATTGCATCACTGCACTGTGGGCAGAAGCAAGCAAGGAGGCAGGCGAGGGGCTGAGGGGGTTGCGTTACGCGGGGAGCCCGAGGTCTCGCCCCTGGGGTCACGTGGACTCGCTAGTAGTTAGTTAACTTAGTTAACACGTGATCTAACGAGCAACCTTCCAAGGTTTAAGGAACAACACTTCAGTTACCTCCTCTTCACTGAACTTCAAGAATCATATCTATTTTTTTTTTCCTTCTCTCAATTTTTTTACTAGCAGACCAGCTTTTTATTATCTGTCAACTTTCTTATCAACTGTCAAGCTCGAGTGACTCCCCAACTGCTTTGATATCTTTGAACGGACCCACCAATCATAGATGTAGTTAAGCTTGAAGGTTTCAATACAACAAGCATGTCTCGCACCCTTGAACAGCCAACGTTCCTGAGCTCAGTGAGGAGAAACGTGCATATTTACAAACATGACGGGACCATTCTTGGCGGTTCGTCCATCAGTCCATTTTTGTGGTGATTTGGGTATTTTCTAAGGTTGATAAACTAATCGTTAATAGGTATATTCCAAAATGGATCCTTAACGCATCAACACCTATACAACATGTGCCCTCTCTTTCTACAATTATCAAACACGATTTGGCATATCTTTACCCTCAATCCTGACGGGTCAACTGGCCACCAGCTTGGGAATGATGCAACAAATATTGCACCAGGAAGCTACATAATTCTGGGCCCCAGTATGTTGTAAGGCATCTTTTGGACAATCTGCGCTGCTAACATGAAGCTAGATGGACTTCCCCTTGCTGTCGTTCCCTCCACCAACACTTTTCCTAGGCGTATTTTGTCGCGACAAGGAAGCTCTGCTATGACGCCTCGGGTATGCATGCCATCACACTTCTAGGCAGGAAAGCTATTGATGCAGCGTTAAGTTCTGAAAAACCACACTGACACTTGCGTCATATTAACAGAGAAGATATTTTCGGGATACAGTCCGAAGGCGCGATGGATACTGCATGCTGAGCGGGAGGCCAAATCCTGAGGGTGTTATCGGCATGTATAGAGAGTTTCAGGTAGCGCACATATTTCCCTTTGCAAGAGAGGGCGAATGGAGGGCATTCAATTTTCAACGCTTCATAACGGATAATTCCCCCGCCTCCCGGATTGGCTCCTCCAAGATACACTCACCACAGAATGGCCTGCTAATCTGTGCCAACCTCCACATCCTTTTTGACGCATACCAAGTCTCCATAAACCCCGATGTAAATATTTTTTTGTGGTTTCCCCTGTGACCGTGTATCTGTTTGCTAACCATTTCTCATAGGATGGCTACCGTATAACAGTGTTTAATCGTGACGTCGATGGAGTCGATGGTCGGACCCTGGAACTTCCCTGCCGCGACCCCAATGAGCCAAATCGAGTCATCGACGATCTACTACGCTGGCACTTTCACATGGCGGTCCTCGCTAACATGAGAGGGGCTGCGTCTGAACCCTTTTGGGAAACGGATTTCCCAGAAGGTGATATGATGGGGGAAATACTGGAGGGGCCGCATGCCGGTGAGAGGATGGAGCTTGAGCTGATTGAGCGTCTAGGTTATGGCGAGGGTGTTTATTAGAAGTCTGGTGGCTATTAATTTTATTGGTTTTAAGTGGCGGTGAACAATCAATGTTATCTTCGCAAGGTGACCAGCTTCTTGATTTTAGATGCCGCCGTGGCGCCATAGCCCTGGAGTTATCTGTGGATAGTTAGATTGAGAGCGTGAATTCTATCAAAGAACGAAAGATCAAATCATGTCAACATCCGGGATTAGATGATATATATATATAGACAAGCCGCATGCGCTCGCTTCGCTTACTTGGCTTGCGTCCGCCCTCCCCCCCCTCTCCTCCCCCCTACCGCCCCTACTACCCCTATCACCTCTACTGCCCTTGCTCCCCCTATCCCCCCTATCCCCCCTATCACCCCACTGCCCCTATCACTCCTATTACCGCTACTGTCCTTACTACCCTTATTACTTCTATTACCCCCACCACCTCTAATAGTAAGCAAACTGCGGAAATTGGAACTATATAATTCAGCCTGTAGTAAGGTGAGATTTTTAATGAAATATATATAAAGTTATAAAACTATAAATTTTACTTTTTATTTACTTATTTCTCTTTTAATTATAGAAAAATGAGTTTTTTCTGTATAAAATATATTATTATATAATCTTACATGATGTTACATGCATCCCATTAAAGATCTCATAGGGGGTACGGGGGTAATAGGGGTGGTAGGGGGGAAAAGGGGGGGGTTGGAGGGGGTGCAAGCCAGGAGCGAGCAAAGCGAGCGCATGTGGCTTGTTTTTCTATAATTAAGAGAGAGATATGTCATTCAAACTGGCCTGACCGGTGAATTTGCCTTCATCCCCTTTACAACTGCGGCAGGGATTGTTTGGTTATTAAAAAACAATCCAATCTGTGGAATAGGTACTGCAATCATTTGAACTGGCGAGTTTCCTTTGTTTAGCTACATGCATGCAAAGCATGTAAGACCGCGAACACATATCCTGATAGGCAGTTCCCTGGTTAAAATAGATTGCTGGACTGTGCTCTCAGTGGCTGGAATTGAATTATCCGCAATAAGCTCGAATAAGATTGGAATGCCACCGCAGGACATGGCGCAAGACCCTTCCGCGGGATGCTAAGCAACTGGGGCGGAGCTGGACCGCTCGATGGAATTTGATAGTCTAGGGCTCGAGCTGCGCTATTTCTTGATAGGGACTGAAATTGGCGTGGATTGGGAGGCAGGAAGAGCAATTTCATCAGTGTGTAAGTGAAGGTGAAGGGCATTGCCAATTGTTTCCTCCCTTTTGGTAATTGGCATCGTTAACTTGATTATTTAGCATTATATCGCATCGTCTACCTTTTCGAGTTCCAAGTAAATGTAGAGCCCTGGATCAATATAATCGGCGATGCTGGCCAAGAAGCCTGGAAACATTCCACCAGCATAAGGATGCTTGTCTCCCGCTTGGCAATGGCTGGGCAAGGGTTAATATCAACGCGCGGGATGATTGGTTTCTGGGACGGCTCAGGCCCGTTTCAAGACAGGAGACGAGAACACCAGTGGAGTACATATTCAAGGGAGGCAGATGGAGCCCCGATGATGCGGCATGCACCCATGTCAATCACAATGTTCAATGAGATACAGCAGCAGACATGAATTTCTCCGTTTTGTTACAGCAAGAGCAATCGTTGCACAGCAGCAGCATCCAGAAAAGGCGCAAAATGAAACTCGCGGGAAGCGCCAGGCTAGGTTTAGCATGGTTTGCACGCCATTATCACCATGCACTGCGATGTTTCGCCCCAAAGGCAGAGATCCAATGGCGCGGTAGGGATGCGGGATGGATGGAGGAGTGCCGGACTGGCATTGTTACAGCAGGGTGTGGGATTCACCCACTGCTGGGGATAAGGTGGTTGAGCCCTGGGTGGGCATACAGGCGGCAATGACAGCAGCAGAGTGCTGTCATCTGCATTTATTTAGAATCTGATGTTTGATGTCTATCCGATATCTGATATCTGATATGGCCTGGAGAAGGAGATGTAACCTATGTAACTTATGTAATCTATGTAATTTACGGCGCCAGGGAACTGGGAGGGGTTTAGCGATAAAAGCGGAGCAGAACCCTGGAAACTGTCCGCCATTCGCCAATCAAATGTCCCCGCTGTGTCTCAGCCTGCAGTTAGCCTGCTGAAAATACCTGTACCGTACACGCAATTACCCCAGCCGCCGCCCTGGCTAAGCCGCTAGTATCGGTACCCGTCCTGTCATGACCCGTCACTGTGACCCTCGATGAGCCGCGTCGACCCTTTGTTCTCTCCAACGCCCTGTCCGTCTATCTCCAACCTCACTTCACTTCTTTGTCCTCCTCCCTCGCTCTTTGGAGTCCTTGCTTTCTCTCGCTGTCGCTGGTTCGAATCGGCTGTTGTTTTGTCGTTAGGGAGGCCTGTCCGTCCCGCCATCTTTTACTCGTCCTGTCTGTCTGTCTGTCTGTCTGTTCTTCGCCCTGTGATTCCGTTGCAATTCACTGCCGCTCTCTATGCCAATGGTGCCCTCTGCCCAGACGTCCTCCCGCTCTCACGCCTCCGCTTTCGGCTAGATCTTATGTCCACGACCCCCGTATCTCTCTCGTCGGGCGATTCTCCATGATCCGTTTATCCCTCCCTCGTGGCTCTTCGGTTGCGCCCATCCCTCGCGTTGCCCTGGTGTTGCGCAATTGATACCAACCAGGGTCGATTTCCTGTCTTCAGTCGTCACCGGTCTGTAGGGGAAGGCGGTTTCACACTGGCGACACGATGTTATTACGGCCTGCGACACCGCTTTCGGTCCTGCTCCTCGCGGCCTTTACTCTCCTTCTCCTTTCTGTGCTATCAACGCCCGTGATCAAATCCATACCTATCGCCCGCGTTGATGATATAAATTTGGGCATCTTTGGTTATTGTAAAGGCAACAAATGCACCGGGATTGAAGTAGGGTACTCCACAGGTATGTCTTGGGGAACTGCTTGCTTGATGTTTGCTTCCGGGGGGAAGAGATGCCCCACCAGAATTGAAATCAAACAGTGCTTGTCACACTGCGACTCTTGCTGATACGATAGCTTTTTCTACGAAGACGGCATAACCCCCCACAAAAATGGAGACTTCAACCTCCCCAGTACCATCCGCCACTCCCTATCCGCCCTCTTGATCGTCCACCCTGTCGCGGCCTTTCTCACCCTTGTCTGCTTTGGGTTGGCTTTTGCGGCACATTTCCACTCCCCTTCTCACTCGCCTCGATATCTGCTTGGACTCTTGATCCTTCTCCTACCAACCCTTCTTGTGTCACTTCTTGCGTTCCTTGTTGATATCCTGCTATTCGTCCCGCATTTACTATGGGGTGGATGGATTGTTCTCGCAGCGACTATCCTCATCACGGCGAGTGGTGTGCTCACTTGTGCAATGCGCCGAACCCTCGTAAGCCGGAAAGCTAGAAAACGACGGATCGCGGAGAATGCAGAAATGAGCGGGGAAAATTTCTACAATCGCCAAAATGTCATTAAATTGGATCCTCCATCTACCGTGACCGCTGACCAAAAAGGGATCGTCCTAAACACCACCCCCACTGCAGATTCGCTACCTACATTTGCTACATTTGAAAGCAATTCGCGAACACCAGATGACGATAGGCGTCCCCTGAACTCTAGGACGCCGCCAAGTGTAAGCCCGGATGGTGCAAACAACTTCCACCCCATGGACGACAGACGCGACCAATTTGGCAGAAGTGGACCCACTGGACCTGAAGGCAGACCCCGTAATTCTCCTGTCGATGAATACGGGAACCCACTTCCACCCGGCGCCGCCTTTGGGCCAAATGGCATGCGAGGACCCCGATCAGACCCCAGACTGCGAAATCAGTATTCGGATAGTAGCATGGGTTCTCGACGTGGTCGTGGGCCCGGATATGGACCACCCCGGGGAAGAGGGAGTCCTCCGATGCGAGGCAGAGGAGGGCCATATGGCGGTCCACGAGGGCCCCCACCTCAAGGCTATGGCATGGGGGGTAGGGGAGGTCCAATGCGCCCCGGAATGAATGGTCGGGGTCGAGGACCACCTCCGGGTTATCCACCGCAAGGAAACGTAGATGGCTATGGCCCATACGGAACTAGGATCCCGAACCCTGCTGCATATGGTAACCCAAGTCCCCGCGATGATTATGGTTATGATGGCCCGCGAGGACCATCTCCGAGGAACGGCAATGCAATGAATGACCCCTCTCCGGTACCACCAATTGGAGCTGATGCCGGTCGGGATATCGAGATGCAGCCTGCAACGGGCGGTGCTCCGGCGCCTCTTCCAGGACGAGAGCGCAGCTTTTCAGAAGACGATTCTGAAGTCCAAGGAATGGTTGGCCTGCAACAAAATCGGCAAGCCGAGCCCCGCGACCTCCGAAGCCCGTCAAGCGTTTATAGCGAGCAAGTGTATGTTTAACACCTGACGTTCAACTCTTTGCATGTTTTACAATCTAACATAGCATAGATTCGTGCCTGCGCGGGCAGAATGGGAAGGCCCTTTACGCGAACCCACTCTGCCAGTAATTGAACGTCAATCACCCAGTCCCAATCTACGAGGGCCAGGCATTGACTCGCGAAACGAAACGCGGTCACCACTTGACAAACCTAACACACAGGACAGTTATTATGAAGACCTTGATCCCCGCTTTGCGGGGACTGGGGATATGCCTCCAGCATTGACTCCGGGGCCTCCTGGTGAGCTTCATCCGAGAACTTCTTTCGATGACCTGCCAGAAGGCGCTCGCTCACCCGCTACCAGCGAAAACAGCCACTTCACCTCCGTATCCCAACGCGGTGTAAACCCAAAGTGGCGCCCTCCAGAGGCCGAGATTAGACGTGCCAAACAAGAACGGCAAGATGTTCTTCTTGGTAGCAATCCGGATTTTGAACTTCCAAGCGGCCGGGGCCGCGGTGGTCCTGGCCGTGCAAGAATTCCACCCGCTATGCCGCCCATGCCAGCTATGCCAGTGCTTCCTGGTATAAACAATACTAGAAATGATGGCAGTGGCAGATACCCTGGAGCACCATGACGCCCCTACTTTTGCTATTCAAGCGCATCTTTTTTTGTCTGTAACCATTTTCTGGCGTTTCATATTGGTTTGCGATACCCAAGATAATTGGCTTTGCTCAGTGTCATCATCCATCAACCGATTTTTCCTATGCTTTGCGACAGACCACTGCGGCTTATCCTACAACTCGTGGTGCATATATTAATGCTCACTCATAGCAACAATTGACGACGCACAATCATTCCTATCTCCACGGCGGCCATGCTTCTTCAAGTGGGTCCTCCAGATGAACCCCAATCGAGCGTTAAGGCGTCTTTCCCGATCCCCTCTTTTCGTGGATATATTCATCTCTGCTGTACATTCCGTCCGCTACACAACTACTATATACGGCTACCCGCTCATAGCCGGCATCCATACTTGTCTCATCGCCCGCCCCCCCTCAACTGTCTTTACCCCCTGGACCCCCGTGATGCTAAGAACCACCACCTTCTCTCCTCGGGACGGACCTGGGATTACACCTCCCTCCATCCCCCGACCTGTTTTCCTTACCCTCTGTAGTTCTGTCTTTTTTTTGCTCTTGTTGGTTCGTCGTCATAGTGAATTTTTGTTGTGCAGGATACTCTTTCTGGTTGGGTATGTACATGGCGTATTGGATTTCATTTGGGCTCGGGTGGAAAGGATCGAACCGCGACATTGACACAGATATGATATGCAGCAATTCAATGCAGTTCATTTAGCGCAATTGCTCTGGTTGGTTTTCTCCCTCCGCTTTTTTCACCTACAGCAGCATGATGGGTTTGTTGGGCATGTAGTGTAGTAGGTAGGTAGGTAGGTAGGTAGGTAGGTAGGGTAGTCAGGGCACTGTACCATTATAAAACACATACTTGAGTTGGATGTACGCTGCATATGGGTGTGTGTTTGCCTGCGCCCTCCTATCTTTTCCAAGCTTTCGTAGCTTGAGCCTCGCATTCCTAAGTTTTCCACTGGCCTTGAACTAGTAGTTTACCCAGTCGCTGAAAGAAAGTCAGTTGACGGTTACGGGTAGGTAGTTGGGTAGCTAGGTGGCCTGACAACGAAAAGAGCCAACTCCATAGGTATGTACTTAAAATCGTTGTTCCTAACCCCCCTGTATGCTGTAGAATTGTTCGTCTGGGAAACTGAGAGCCCCCTGCCCAATGCTCATCAAGTTCAACCACGTGATATCCAAAGCCCTATTCTGGGCAAGGTTGCGAGTTAGTTAACTAACTAACTTCCAAGGCTGTCGATCGATTTAAATTTGGGGAAATGAAAGAAGCGTCGCGATTGTCTGCGTGTCGTCTGGACATGCAATTGAATTGTCGAGCCAGGCAGATAGCGAAGAGAAGAGAGAAGAAGAGCGGAGAGGAGAGCAGACAATTCTTTTTTCCACCAGTGTTATGATTCTAAATCAAGAACCATCCATGTGTTAAAACAGAAGTTTCTTTTCTGACGCTTCATTCGTTTGCTTCTCGCGTTTGCTTCCGCGAACTTTCGCGACTACTTTATTGAAGCATCCATCCGCGGGTTTTGGTTGGGAATCTGCTTCAAGATCACTTTAGAAGCATCCATCTGCCAGCTCTCCACCCTTCCAATTCTGTTCTGGTCCATTCTGTATATGCCTTGTGTCCTCTTTTCTTCTCACTTCCTACATCATCCAGCCTGGTCCAGAATACAATTGGAGGCCTCCAACGAAACCAACATTTCTATAATAAGGGCAGAGAAGTCCGGCCACAATCATGGGGCTAAAGCGGAAAGATCAATCAGGAGTCCCTAAGGGTGCTCAGCAGAACGGCAGTGGAAAAGGCGACAAGAAGAAAAAGGGACACCAGCTTAAGTTCAACAAGAAGAAGTCGAAGAATAACACCAACAACCACAACAACAACATCCTCCCACAAGCAGCGATTGTCATACCACCCTCCACGACACGAAAAATGTCAACGACTGCCATGGCCGCGATCCCAAAGGTCGCCGAACATCTGGCACTCATCGAAAACGACGACCGCTTCGCATCAAGCGACGAGGACGAAAATGTCGCCCGTATGGAGGAAATCCGTACCACGCCGTTATTTTCTTCTGGTGTCAAAATGACCCTCCAACATCATGGTCAAGATGATATTCTACCGCAGTACGCGCTCATGGGGATGCGGACGGAGACCTATGGACGCGTGGACGGGGAGGGGATGACTGAGAGCCATTTTCGGAGATCGACGAATTTGGTGTACGCCAATGTGAACGCTCCATGGAGTACGTTCATTTGTGGGAGTCAGGGGAGCGGGAAGAGTCATACGCTCTCTTGCATGTTGGAGAATTCGCTGCTGCAGCCGTCTTGTACGGGGAATGTGTCGTCGCCGTTGACTGGGCTGGTTCTGCATTACGACAAGTTTACAGGCATCGAGACTGGACAGTTGTGTGAGGCGGCGTATCTGTCGACTAAGATTCCGGTTCGTGTTTTAGTCTCTCCTAGCAATTATGCGCGTATGGCCGAGTTGTATGCCAATTTACCTGGTTTGCCGGAGGGGGCCTCACCGCCGAAGGTCTCGCGAATGTACTTTCGGGAGGACCAGATGACGATTGGCATGATGAAGGATCTGATGGCTGTGAGTGGTAATGGTACAACGCCATTATACATGGAGGTAAGTAATGTTCTTTTTTTGCCAACTAATCACACCCATGCTGATGATAAAACTAGGTTGTGACAAAAGTTCTCAGAGAGATGGCTGAAGAAAACCAGGGTCGTCGTGGAATCAATTTCCAGCTTTTCAGGTCCCGCCTCCGCGAAGCCCGGTTCACCAAGGACCAAAATGGACCACTGGAGATGCGCCTTCAGTTACTGGAATCGTTTCTGCAGAAACCCGGTACTACTGTTGTGAGAGGGAAAAACCGCTATGCGATGCCTGAGGGAAACGTTTGGGATTTCCCCAAAGGATCTCTAACTATCATTGACCTGAGTTGCCCGTTCGTGGACGAGAACGATGCTTGCTCCCTCTTCAACATCGGTCTGAGTATTTTCATGGAACGACGGAGCGAAAGTGGCCGAGTTGTCGCATTGGATGAGGCACACAAAGTCAGTATTTTCCATGCTTGGCCCCCTATCTCAATGTCCCAACTTGCTAATCTGTAATATTCAATTAGTTCTTGACGACGAATAGCCGCGAAGCGATCAACTTAACAGACAGTCTTTTGTCAATCGTCCGCCAACAACGCCATCTCGCAACGCGGGTGATCATTGCAACTCAGGAGCCCACGCTCTCCTTGAGCCTCCTTGATTTGTGTAATGTGACGATCGTGCACAGATTCACCTCCCCCGCCTGGTACAAGACGCTCAGAGGCCATCTTGCAGGAGCAGTGTTCGACAGCGAGTCGACGTATACCTCAGACGGCCTGTTTTCTCGAATCGTCACCTTGCGAACTGGAGAGGCTCTCGTGTTTTGTCCCAGTGCAATGCTCGATCTAGCACGCGAAAAGGACGATGAGGTTAGCTCAGTTGGCACCGAGACTGCAGTTACGTCCACGCTCCGCCCTCTGCAGGTGAAAGAGCTGGGTGCGAGATATGCGCGAATTAGAATTAGAAAGCGGGTCACTACAGACGGCGGACGGAGCATTTTGGCAGATGGTTGAATCTTCTAGGCGGGTTTTTCTCATTTGGGATAGATATGGAGTTTGTTGTGCTGTTTAATGTGTAACAGATTGTCGGGTGAAAATAGACAGGAAGGACGGGGTCTTTGGGATGGATGGCTATTGGGTTACGATTCTGGGAGTTAATTGGATGATAGGATCTGGATATGAAATAGAGTTGTTTAATCCCGTTCTTTGTTCTATTTCCTATCTTCCATTTTCTTATCCACACAATGACACTTCGTTCCGCGTGCTTGGAGGTAAATAAATAGGGGGAGGAGTGGAACGGAATGCCAAGGATTATGTCATAGCTTAGTCACCCCCCGACTCCGCCATCACATGACCCTTGCTGCATCTCGATGATCTCACACCAACCTCCACGATTCAAGATTCTGCAACCACTTCATCTCCGTTGAGTGGTGTGGTGGCAAGATGCATTGGCCGTGACACAGCATACCTACAACATCCCCGTGTCAATATTATTTCTGCGGATGATTCTATCACGAGCCTACAGGTGTGGAAGCGAGCCAGCCCTAGTTGGCTTTCCACCTTTTCTTTCCCTTCTCTGCTCTTGGGATCTCCAGGGCACATTTCGTATTCAACATGGACGCCGAAAATAGTGCTGCGGATCCCCCTTCTTCCAATAGAGAGGTGGATGGCCACGAGAGAAACTCTTCTTATGCGGAATCCTCTTCCCCTGCTATGCCGGGAACCCGCGAGGTTCCATTAGAGACGCGGTGGTGGTTCGCAAGCACTGCGTTTCCGTTGCTGGCTGTATGCTGTCTTCTATCTCTCTCTCTCTTTTTTTTTATTCTTCTTCCGTGATGGAGCACCTCGTTTACACCTCTTCCCCAGAAAAGCTGCGGGCGAAATAGACCGTCCGAGGAGCAAATCTAACATGAACAGGGCACATTTGGACCAACAGCGAGCGCTTTCAGCATCTGTTCTCTATCGCAAGAATGGCGCGCCGAAATACCTCCTGGCAAATCACGAGATGATGCATATTTCGTTGACGACCCTAAATGGTTGTGCTAATATTTCGCCCTGTGTCCATTCTCTTCGGATATTTGCTAATACCATAGGTCTTCCAGGGCAATCGCCATCAATTCGATATCTCTAGCATTTGCACTGATAGCAAATTTCTCCCTTTTGCTCAACATGGCCCGACGATTGTCTTTTCCAATTGCTCAGCCTATCACTATTGGTGGATGGTACATATCCTCCATACTCCTGGTTTGCTTAGCAGCTCTCTTGCGCCACTCTTCGAACATGACCAACCGCGTCATGACTCAAGCATACTATTATGCTATTATTGCTGCGGCACTTTACTTCCTGGTTTCGTCCCTTATGGTCATTACAGTAATCGGGGCAAGAAGGCATCACTACAGCAGAGAATTTCGCCTGACAACAAATCAAAGGTCGTTGATGCTACAGACCATCATCTGGATTGTTTACTTGCTTGGTGGCGCGGCCATTTACGCTCATCTAGAGGACTGGAATTACCTTGACGCAGTATACTGGGCCGACATCACTTTGCTTACCGATGGATTTGGAGATTTCACTCCCAAGACTCATACCGGGCGAGGACTGCTTTTCCCTTATGCCGTGGGAGGAATTTTGACTCTTGCTTTAGTTGTGTCGTCAATCAGAGAGCTAGTGCTAGAGCGAGGGAAGAAGGCAATAATAGCCAGGCGCACGGAGCTGACCAGAAGGCGTATCGCGAAGAAAGTCAGGACAGGCACAGGTGGGGTTCCGTGGATAAAGCTTCCCCCGATTTCCGATCCGGTCCTTCTCTCCGAGCCTCAGCGTCAGGAAGAGGAGTTTTACCTCATGCGCAAAATTCATGAAATTACCTCGCTGAAATTAAAGTGGGTTATGCTTGCCGTAGCTGTCACGGCATGGTCGGCGTTGTGGACTCTTGGTGCCCTGGCCTTTTTCCTGTCGCAACGACAACAGGATTGGACCTATTTCGAATCTTTATATTTCGCCTATACATCTCTTCTCACGATTGGCTATGGCGATTTCTTGCCTACAAAGACGTGGGGGAAACCTTTTTTCGTTTTCTGGTCTTTACTTGCCATCCCTACGATGACTATCCTCATTTCTAGCATGGGAGGCACCATTGCAAAGTTTCTCGACGATGCTACCAACTATGCCGGCGAACTAACCGTTCTTCCCGGGGATATGAGCTTCAAAGACCGTATGATGTCTCCCGTCCACAAACTGAAGAGTTGGACTTCTAGCACCTCACGAGATTTGATTGTCCATACGTTATCGTTTAGGAGTCAAAGTGACGACACCACAATAAGTTATATAGGGCCACGTGGAAGGCGGAAACAACAAGAACTTGAATACAGAGAAAAGCATATCAAGAAAGCCGCTCAAAATGCCCGCCACCGACAGCACCTTCTGATTCGCGAAATACGCAAGCTCTACGGAGATTTAGGTTCCACGCCACCGAAGAGGTATTCGTATGATGAATGGCACTACTACTTATCCCTTGTTGGGAAAGCTCAATCGTGTTCAAGTTATATAAATGTTCCAGTTGCTCAACTCGACGAACCGCAAGGCGACCAAATCGGCCTTCAAACCTCGATCACAGCTGAAGAATTGAAGGGTAAAGGGAGAAAATGGAGCTGGATCGGACCGAGAAGTCCACTTATGGGCGATCAGGATGAAGCACAATGGCTTTTCGAAGCCCTCTCATCTACACTGGAATATGAGCTCACGATCCAGAGCGAGGAGAATGGAAGTGAAGAACGCAACGGTCGCGCCCAACCTTCTTAAAATCATATAATACCTTAATTATGAGATCGTATCTGTCGAGTGAGTTTTCGCCTACGCTCTTCTCTTTATCTATGTTTGTTTGCGATATTTTTACGTTTGCTGTTTTCGGAATCTTTCCTTTGCTTACCACTCTGACAAAGCCACAGGCGTTCCGGGATATTTTTAGTGACTGAAAGACATTTAAGATACAATGTTTCACTCCACAATTAATATACTTCCAGTTTTACTATTTTGCTTTCATCAATCTTGGGTTGCACCATCAATCGCTTTCTTCTCTTTAAATGGAGAATCCAAAATCCCATGATTTTCTTTGATGAAATGGTGAATCTGGCAAGGTGGATTTAAGCCTCACAATTAACTGTTATCCCTAGTAGTCACATCACATCTTTACTGGGAATCCAGCATTCAATTCCCTCCTTGTTCTTCTACTCCAGTTGTCTCATTACAGCACAGCTTTCCATTTCACAATGCTTCCTTTCGCTTTATGTGGCTTGCCATTCCCTTCGCTCCGCCGTCGTTGCTCTCGCCCTGGTATCTCCTTTCTTGCGTCCATCGCCTTGATCCTACCATGGCCCCATATCACAAGCCAAACGCATCAGCTCGCGAAGAAAATGCGGCAAAGATTGGCCGTGAGGTCAACGTCCCTGACATTTCGGAGCTGTTTCTGACCACAACGCGGTCTTCGCCCAAGGACGGGTCAGCAACTACAGTAACCATACCTGTAACTGTTACTGTAGATCCTCCTACCACCCTCTTGTCAACCTCTACAGCAGCAAATCCCAAACCAACCTCAACAACATCGTCTTCTACCCTCACCTCCGAACCAACATCCAGCTCCAGCTCCAGCCCCATTTCCAGCTCCAGCCCCAGTCGCAGCCAAAGCCTACCGCAGCCTACGTCGTCTTTCGGGCCTGAGCCGTTACCTTGTCCTAAAGGGGTACCTCCAATCGCACTCGCTACGGTGTCGGTTATAGCCTTTGCTGCTTTATTTCTAGCTTTAATATGCGCTTGCAGGAGTAGGCGACCCAAACGCTGCAAATACTGCAGGTCGCTGGTGGACGGCAGTGGTTTCCAACGGGTGCCGCAGCAGGATGATCCGCCGAGAATGGCTGAAGGTTTGGGAGGTGTGCGTTCGAACGTACAGCGGGCTCCATCTCGTGATCCCTCTACGCATGATTACGCAGCAGAGGAGGGTTCCTACCGGGCAACTACTGGCCACAACCGTCCGTCGAATAACTCCCATGGTCATGATAGCCGGGCTGAAGCGTCGTCTGCAATGGCTCCTCAAAATAGAGATATAACGGACCCGGATTCCGTGCTTTCTCATCGCAGACCTCCAGCAAAGCGGCCGATACTGCGTCCTCCATCGACTTCCATCGCATCGATAATAGAAAGGTACGCTCATATGCCCAGTGAACCCGAACACGACCACGCTGGTCCAAGTCACCAAAGAGAGAGGCATCGTGACGACTTCTCCCCGCAGCATGGAGGAGCCAGCAGCGGTGATATCTTGCGGGGAGAAGCTAGGGATTGTGTATCTCCGTTGCCTGGGGAATGGGGTTCTAGATCAGGATCTAGGAGCGGTCATTTGCACAGTGAGGATGGACAAAGGATGTGTTCTTCCTGCGGGAGCGCATATAGCCCTGGGCACCCGTTTGCAAGGGAGATACATGAGCAGCGGAGCGCGACGCGGAATGTTCGCAATATCCCGGGATCAGATCCTCTTTTCCCGCGGGAAGTTTCTCTAAGGACGAGGGATAGGAGACAACACGGTCCGCAAGGTTCAAGATCCGGATCCCCAATGGATACTGTTCAGGGCAGCGCATCAAGTTCGGCGACAATTACAGCTCCGAGGCCAGCTAGATACCCAAGGAGCAATTTGCTAAACCAGAATTATAACGGTGAAGCAAGTGAAAGCAGGTTGCCATCTGACACCGCCCGGGATTCGGACGCCAATATCAGTCAGATGTTAAGACGGTGGGTACTTATGGATCAGAAATTTGGACGCAACACGCCAAAGACATTTGGGGTCGGGGCTCATGGGGGTCCTTCTGGTGGAACTCTCGAGCCTTCTCCATTAAACATCAGGAAGTCAACATCAACCCCATTACCTAGGATGCTATCCCGGTTGTCGTTTTCAGGGGACAGGGATGAAGGGAAGGGCAAGCAGGTCAACAGAAGGGGGATGGACCGAGCTGCAGCTGAACACGGACAAAACAATCTTACACCTCCAATAGCTCACGAAGACTGGTCCCGCGTGAATCGATATGTAGGAACAAGCCATTCTGACCGCGAGGAGTATCACCATACACTTGAACGCAGCGGGTCAGGATCCATCACCACACCCAGGCCAGGTCGAAGTACCCACGAGCGAAATAACGCGCAGGAGTTCTACCCATATTCACGGAGGTACAGCCAAAGCAATCCGGCCCTGCCCTTGATGAACCAAGCTCCGCATGAAGGGCGGGATACCTGCCAAAAGTGTATCCCCGCGGGCCCTTCGCACGAGGAAATATTTTACAGGAACCACCCGGTCGCATCATCCATCTACGACGATGCGAGTGTGCCAGAGACGTACGACTACAGCATGTTTCGCGACCGGGAAGCCGAGCCAGACCATATACAAGTTGAACGAGGTAGGATGCCCCCGCCCGACCAACCTGTGATGCAGGATAGTATTCTTGGCCGGCATGTACAGGAAATGAGGGCTGCTGAGGAGGACGCACTTGCTGCTACTGGTGTTGGCCCAGTGGTTGCGGGAGATGGGCGCGCATCAAGACGGGCGTCGATTGTTCGTGGGTTCAGTGGGATATACGAGGAGGTTAAGGACTTGAAGGCAAGGCGTCCAATAAGTGGTGAGGGGAGCGGTTTTAAACTGAAGAAGTTGTTTCGTAAATGAGGAGGCTGGTTGAGAGTACCATTTGCTAGACCTTAAAAGAACTTGAAGCTTCGACGGCGGTTTCTTCAAATGTGGCGTTAGATTGCATTGAACTAGCCTTGTGATTCGTGAACGTTTCGTGTGATATTGCTGGCCGTTTGTCTTTGTTTTACCTCAAACTCAACCAAATATCATCAAAAGAAAGAAACATCCCCCGCCTTTTTTTATATCTGAATTCTGATTGGCTGTCTTATTTTTGGCTTCTGCCCCGCCGCTAGTCCCAGAGTAGACTAGCGCATAGATTAGATATTCCCGTGACTTAGTCTACTTCAACGACATCAACTCGGGATAGAAACAATAACCTCCATCCAAGGGGATTTCAGGCTGGGAATGCCCTGAAATAGTTATGGACTAACCCAGGAGTGAAACGAGCCAATATTGGACACTTGGAAATGACGAAAATAGGGCTTATCGATTCGCCAAATGGGCGGCTGCCACGCTTGTGTTCGGTGGCTGGGGTGCCGGGCTCGTATGCCCAACCTCCCAGCCCGCCGCAAATCACCAACCACCGGCATTCGCACTGCGTCACAGCACAAATGTAGGGCTGGGGGCCCATTAATACTTGCGTGTCCCAGTGGGATCGCGATTAAATTTTCTTTACTTTATTTTCGCTTCGCTTTTGCTTGACATGATCATGACTAGTATGACTGACACTTTCTGATTCCAGCATCCTTGGATTTTTTGCTGTTTTGCTGCTGATTTTATTTTTGCCATTGTTTTGCTTGCTCTACGGCCGCTATGCCCCCAGTTCCAGACCCCGCCAACCTAAAAGCCGTTAAATGTGAGTCGAGAGGACTCCAGGACAATCAATGGCAAGAAACCATTCACTGACGTGCCCTCCTCAACCACAGCAAATCAACCCCAATTAATACACTCCACATCTCAGCAATCCATCGCCGCCTCTGATGACTACTACTCCTTCTCAGATATCTCCCAAAACTCCCAGAATTCAAACCGCAGCAAGGTAACTGTTGTGCGGTATGAGACACCGCCAACTCGACGACCTTCGCCTACGAGGAATACGGACACAAACATGGCTGGTTCGAATTTCGAAGATGCGGTAACGAGGGGTCTGTCACACCCCGCTCGCAACGGCAATGGCGGGGGCACTGGTGGGAGATCAAGACGGAATACCGTCACTGCAGGTCCCGCAAATGGAAATAGGGCGACTGATAACGGCACGCCAACGCCTGGTGTGGACGATTCACCATATATCAGATTTGCTATTGATCAATTGACCCGAGACGAGGAGCTGTTGGGCGAGGGTCGACATGGCTCTGTTGTCAGTACTGAGTATCCGGTTGAACGCATCGTGCCGGATGAGGGGTTGGGGTATTACACTTCTACTACACAACCTGTGGAGCAGCAGAAGACGGAACAGCAAAGCATAGAACGGAATGGCCTACCAGGTATGTTAGGACCTTGTTTCCATCTTTGACGCTTTGCCGTACATTTACTGACCGATTATTAGCTTCAGATATACTACGACCAGTCACCCCCCCTGTCGACGGCTTCAGATACCCCGAACTTACATTTTTACCCTTTGCTCTTCGACCTATAACACTTATACTTCTCATTATACTTTCCCTAGCCATGATGGCCGCGCTGATATTCTGTACTGTCTGGTCTCAAAAACACGGCGGTCTCTGGGCATATGAAGGACTGGGTGGTTCGCGATATTTCGTGTTCCAATTCCTGCCCCAGCTACTCGCCATTATTCTCACGATATTTCTCTTCATCGTACAAGCAGCCGTCTACCGGATCCTCCCCTTCTCAATTCTGGCCTCGGAGCGCGGTTCAGATAGCGCACTGCAAACGTTCCGCATTCTCCCACGAAATTTCATCCTGCCGGACCTGTCCCATTTCTGGCGAGGAGAGCCACTGACTGGATTTTGTCTATTTATAATATGGGCGGTCAATCTTTTCACGGTACCTCTACAGAGCTCTGTTTTTGTAGCCCGATTCTATTCTGAATCTGGTATCCCTGGGTTTCGATGGACAGCTATTCAAGGTGTGGCTGCAACGCTGGCAGCTCTATATGCACTCCTTGCGATTGCATTGCTTGGGCTTATGTTTCGTTTCAACTGGCGAAACAGTGGACTTTTGTGGGACCCCGTTTGCATAGCCGACATTATCCCACTGATTCAAAGATCCAACTCGCTAGGTCAATTCCATCGGACTGAGATTTCGACAGCGGTACAGCAAGATATGACACCACGCACACTACGACTGGGCTACTGGGCCACAGAAGCAAACGATCAGGAATTTTCATACGGTATATGTGAAGAGAATGCGTCTGGAGACAAGGAAGCTTCGAGCCAATCTCACAGTCCAAAACGGGTATCTGAAGCTTCTGTACCGGACCATGTCGATGTCGAGAGACAACATCTAAACACGAAGGATTCCTTTGAGAGAAACATACACTCCCCCTTCGTCCGATATCGCTGGACAGCCTGGTTCCTACGAGACACATGCGTTGTAGCATGGATCGTCATCACGCTTATCCTAATGATCGCGTTCGTCGTCGTTTCATTCGTCAACCACTCTATCAGGGACGGCTTCCTCCCCCTCCTCCCCACCCTCCCCTCTTTTACCGGGTTCTCCTCTTCCAACTTCCTCTACAGCTTTATCCCCGCCTTCATCGGAATAATCCTCTTCCTCCTCTGGCAGCCAATAGACCTCTACTTCCGCGCCATCCAACCCTTCTGCGACCTCTCCTCCCCTGAGGGTGCCTACGCCGAGAACAGCTTGTTGCTAAGCTACCCATCCTGTCTTCCCTTCGAAGCCACAATCCTTGCCCTGCACGCTCGCCATTACAAAGTCGCCTACATCTCCTTCATGAGCATTGCCTCCCTCGCAATCCCCGTTCTAGCCGGTGGCGTCTTCATGGCCCGCCAGTACAGGGAAGATAGCCAAGTCCGCATTTCCACCTTCCTACCTGCATACTACACCCTCATGGGCTTCGTGATCATCTATGCTCTCTCGTTCCTGATCCTCTGGCCAAGACGGAAAAGATACCTCCCCCACGCCATCTACACGTACGCGGATATTATCAGTTTTCTGTACCAGAGCCCGTTACTAGAAGATAAGGTGTTTCGTGAGCCGAGGACGAAGGCGGATCTAGTGACAAGAACCATGATTGCGCCGCCAGGTGAGGGGGACAGGGCGGCCTATGCGTTTGGTGTTTATCAAGGACGGGACGGAAGGGAGCATTTGGGTATTGATCGGCTGCGGAGGGTCGGTCAGGTAGAGATGGTGGTTGCAATGGAGGGTGGGGTTGTTTGAATTTATTATTTTCAGGGGGTGATTGGTTTCTTTTGACATTTTTTTTTCCTTTGTGCTCTCTCCATATTAACCCTCATCACTTAATAATCGGCCTCAATACCGCCGCCAAAACGCGAAGAACCAACGAACGACGAACGACGAACGACATTTAAAACAGGATCAACGGAGTTTATGATATTTGATGGTTTGTGCAACGGATGGATTTCATTTACGATACTCACGATAGAACGAGCGATGGCGCGAATGGCCTATATGTTTCTTTGATTTTTTTTTTCTTTCTCGTTTCGTTTCCCTTACTTGATTCCCAAGCCGTTAGTTATGGCAATTTCTTTATTTCCGACTCACTCGATATTTCCCTCTTCTCTACCCCCCTTTTCTCCTCAATTGAAGCAGGCTGCGTTCTATGTACGCTAAAAATAGGAATTAATGGATACGGGCGTATCCTTCACAATTAAGATATCAAAATACACAATCGTATCTTAACCTATGGCGCATGGATAACAGCGTTGCAGCTCAATTGTGTATCCATGAATAATATCGACTATTAACTCCCATATAGACCCCAGAAATTTCGCCTGCGATTCCACGTATATATATAAATGGCTAAACAAAAAAAAATACACGTGAGCAGTCATACAATTAATTACAATATTGAACCAAATCCCAAAACCCCAACGCATCAACTTCACACATTTGGAATCTACCTCGTCCATTTCCATAACCCAGACGTAAACCCACCGTCCCCCTCCCCTTTGAGCATGCATCTAGTTCTGCGTCTCCATCCGAGGTCTCATCTCGACGTCTGACGTATCCTCCGAAGTGTTGTAAAGCGGGGTTGGTTTCGTGTAGTTGGTTCGCATCTGGGGGAAGTGGGTGCCCGGGTGGATGATGGTGAGAAGGATGGCGGCGACGAGGCATACTCTATGGGTATTTATTTGTTAGGGTGGGGTTTTCGATGGATATACTAGATGTAGGAGAAGAGATGGGAAGATGGACATACACTCCCTCGAGAACGACGAACGAGATTTCATCTCGCATAATCTTGTTCGCCCAGCCTCCGGCCATTTCTGCGATTCTGTTTCCATGTTAATTTTCGGGAACCTCCAAGAAATGCAAAACATGACTTCCCAGCGTTCAACAACATAGTTTATGGACAGCTTACCTGTACACGCATCGCAAAAAGATCATAGTAAAGGCAACCGCCAAACTAAGAATAAACACCTTAAACTTCCTCCCCCCAGCCCACACCTCCTGCGCCTCACTACCCATCCTCTTCCCCCCATCACCCATCAACCTCCAGAAGAAATGACTAGCCAGGCCCCCAAACACAAACAACGTAATAACCTGCCACACAATACCCGCAATCATCACATTGGTGCCTTGATCTCGCAGCGAGAAATTCGTGGCCGCCGTGGCTGCAATGCCGCCACCTGTTCCCTGCATGATGAGGGAGAGGAGATCACATGCGATGAAGATCCAGGTGTAGAGATGCGGTCTGACGAGGGAGAGCTGGGGGCCTAGCGCGAGGCAGATGTGTTTGAGGGTGAGGTAGATGGCGCCGCTGAAGAAGGCGGGGGCGATGATGAGGGTGCAGATTTGGATTTGGAAACCGATGCTTGAGAATGGGTTGTTGTGAAGCAGTATTCGACCGACGTAGCCTGGTGGGGAACATGGTGAGTTTATTATGTCCTTTGATGATGGGGATAGCGGTTATATTGATATTGATATTGATATTGATATTGATATTGATATTGATATGTAGGGTGAGGAATCCTACCAATGACCTCAGCGAAACAGCCCAGACACATTGCAATCCCGTAGGACCAAGTTTTGTATCTCCATGTTTGATATCCTTGCAAGATCAAGCATATAGCAAATGCACCACAGAGAATGGCGTTGACGGGGAGATTTGGATAGTATCCGTATATGCTCCATTCTACTACACAAATCTCTGTAACCTCGTAACATATCGGTGGTTGTTGCTCGGACATGGCGATATAAAGCAACAAAAAACAGAAACTTGAAAATAACAATGATGATGAAACTCGGGTGACTTTCGATGTTCAAGTCGAACGCGAAAGGAATGAAAGGTTAAATAAAATAAGGAGGGAGGGATATTCAAGACCGCACGCAGGTCGTCGAATATACATTCATGGACTAAGCGAAATAATTCCTACTTTGGAGTAGTTTAATTCCTGATACAGAGCAGCCCTAGGCGCAATGACCATTTTTAGCTTAGTATTCCGGGAACATGCATAAGGGCGAAATAAAAGCGTGATGAGAAGAGGGCTGGGTATTCTCAACTTCTTCCGACGCAGCCATTCATTGTGTTTTGTCTCAGAGGGCACAATCCTCTCGACAGGGTCTTGGCCAGCTTCCAGAAGCTTCGGCTCTGTCGGCCCTTGGGCCACGCCACTGACATCTCCAGCGCCCGAAATCCAGTGGAAATTACTCGGTAGGCGGTGTTGTGCTGGGTGGAAGGCTGAAGCTGTCGGTTTAAGCATTTTAGCGGCCTTCTTTTTGGCGATCGAACAAATGGGAACCGGCGGCCGGATAAGTTCACGAGTTCAACAACGACGCCAAGCGCCCTAAATAGTTAACGAGAGACGGCTGGTCTCCAACCACAGGGCAAAAGCCTCCGGCTTCCGAGTTCTTGAATGCCTGTCCTGGTAGCTCGCTCTTCTACCCCAGATGTAAAACTGAGCTAAAAATAGCAACAGTAGACCCTTTTTGGGTTGCCAGCATGGGGATTTTGCACCCTGGGCAATGATCTGGATTTCGTGGGGTTGTGGACCTTGTCACTTCTCTTCTCTCCTTGATTCTAGAAAAATGGGTAAATAAGAAACAGAAAGAGTAACTGAGTAATGTGAACTCACATGCATCCCATCAAAAATCTCACCTTGGTGTAGGCCAGACTATAATTTTCCCGTCATCTATTTAGTAGTGGCATTATACTGTTCCATAAAGAGGATGGAAGGGTGTAGAAGTGGGAGAGGAGGGGTTGGGAGGAATAGAAGGGATGGTTCGGGGGAGGGGAAGGGGAAGGGGGAGTTGAACTGGGAGGGGGTGAAGGGGGGGGTGCAAGCAGGGAAGCGAGCGTAATCAAGCACTTGTACATGTCCTGATAAGGCTTTCATGGTTTGGAGCGCCCCTCACCCTTAGCTGGAGACCTCTTAAATAGCTCCGGCCTCCCAGCCCAAAACGTATTAGATTCAGTGACATATTAATATCTGTGGTCTGGATTCTGACAGGAGCGGGACAATTGCCTCAATTACCCAGCATGGAGCGAGATATCATGAATTCTTGGAGAACAAAGCAGGAACTTCAATGAACGAGGAGGCGGAACTGTGGCCTCATGCGCCGAGTGGCTGTTTGTGTTGCTTTCACGACAAAATGGTTTCATCCAACCCAGAATAAAGCCGTTGGAAGTTCATTGAAGGATTTTGTGAATGAGAGGAGGAAAACTTGAAGTCACAATTTATCGACGAGAAGAGATTGAAAAGGTCCCAAAGCAGAATATCTCGTTTCTTCCCAAAATGCAGATCTGGGAAACAAATGCTCGCGTGAATTCAAGGTGTCAAGCGACAACTTTTTGTCGCGTCGTGGTGGCGAGCTCCGACCCAAATGAGTCACGCCAAGGAAATCTCGTGTCAATTTGGCGATTCCCCGCATTGTGACTTCTTTTGACAGCGAGAATTCCGCTGACCTCAATTTTGAAAAGAAAAATGTTTGTTTGCGGTTGGCAAGGTTGATTTTTTGTGCGACGGTCCATCACAAGTCAGCAAACAGCCAAAGTGGTTCCAGGATAAGTTCGATATGGACAGCCAATCCATGAGCCCTCCGGGAGGGAAGACAATCGACAGCGGAAGCGAACCCGTCATTGACGACAAGCTGGAGCCCTTCATTGCAAAATCAGGTCCTTGCATTGAAACAGAACGGTTATTTATGCGGCCGTTAGTTGAGGATGACGTTGGTGATATATTTGCAATTCGGTCACGGGCTGAAGTCATGAAGTGGAGGTAGTTAATTGCCGCATTTATCACCATTCCTCTTCTGCCTCCGTCCTCTTATGCTGATATGATACTGGCCGTGCCGAGTAGCTTCTCTGGAAAGCCTGATGCAAACCTTGCCGCCACAAGAAAAAATTTCCTCAACTTCAACCCAGCAGACGTGCTCGCGCTCGCCATTTGCGAAGCTTCAAACACAACCCGTGCCATCGGATCCGTCGCCTTCTTCGGAGGTAAGGGCGGCAATTTCGAACTCGGGTATATTATGCACCCAGAGTTTTGGGGGAAGGGATATGCCAGCGAAGCTGTTAGTGCAGCCATTGACGCGTGGTGGGAATTTATTGCGGCCTTTCCTAGAATTGGTATCGATGGAAACGGGAGCAGCAATGAGGTTGTCTTGCATGCTGTTACAGACAAGAATAATTTTCCTAGCAATCGAGTGCTGGAGAAATGCGGATTCGATAATGTCGGGGACTTGCCGGCGCACGATGATGATGGTCGTCCTGCGTTTATGTGGGAGCTGCGCAAAAAGGCTAAGACCGTCGATCTACCTAAATAATTTCAATCATGACATTATGCACGACTTTCTCGCTCTTCGTATCCTTGTTCCTTGTATCCTAGTCCAGCGTGCCCATCGTTCTCGAGAATGGGGAGTATGTGCGGATAACTCCGTAGAACCCGAGCTCCCTTCGGTGCTGGCAGTAGATGGCATCGTTGGGAGGGGTTATGCATGACGGAGAGAAAGCTGTTCCAATGTATTTAACTGACCCGGAGGCAAATTCAGCAAATCCAACATAGGATATCCACTCCATTCCAATATCTAGTGGTGGACAACATGTCGTGAGGTTGGGGAGTGGTTGATATTGCGCTAGTTCGAATTAGGCTAGCGTGGCCAGACTTCCGCTCGGAGCTCGAATATTCAACCTTGGAATCCATATCATGATCCATCATACACGCTCAATTGACCCCCAACCTCCTCACGACCCCCAAAAATAGCAGAAAAAGGCGGGCATTGCCTAAATACACCGCCAGATAACCCCCCCTCTACATATATGGCCTCCCACCCACCACCATCCACCATGTCCTCCGCCACCAGCCAACCCGACCCCCCCAAATCACAGCCTCAACAACAGCCACAACCCGCACCCCGCCTCACAAACTCCGTCAAACTCCTAATCGGCGGCACCGCCTTCCTCTTCTTCTCTACCCTCATAACCCGCCGCGCCCTCGCCCGGAAACGCATCTCTACCCTCCCACCCACCTACACCAGCGCGCCCTACCACAAACCCCCCGTAAACGGGGCGCTCGAAGCGCTCGAGGCGCTAAACATCGCCACGATAAACGTCGCCAGCGTCGCGATGATCGGCGTGGGTGCGGGCATGTATGCGTTTGATATTAATACCATGGAGGACATGCGGAGGAAGGTTCGGGGCGGGTTGGGGATTGATGGGACGGGGAGGTCGGAGCGGGATGTTGAGGAGGAGTTGGAGGAGTGGGTTGTTGGTGTGTTGGATCGGAAGAAGGAGAAGGAGAGGAGGGGGGTGGGGAGTGGGGAGGGGGAGGATGGGGAGTTGAGGAGGTATATTAATGAGAGGGGGAAGGAGAGGTAGTGCGGGCCATCTCGAGGATTAATCGATATGGATGAACAGAGGATGGAGAGGGGGGTTTGGAGGGATTAAATTGAGTGATGGGATGGGAGCTGCGCTGAGAGATTCCGCTACGGCTACGGACTGGGTAGGGCTCGAAATGTCCTCCCGATACGCAATGCGATGAATCCGGCCTGATCTTCCAAATATACCACTTCAATCCATTCCACCGTCCAACAATTGAAATTGCCAGCAAAATCCATCTATATCCCACTACGAACGCGATCATATACCTGCTGGGACTAAATACATTCGCACGCCATGCTCTTCCATAAATGCCATTATCCCTTGTCTTGACCTACGACCGAAACATTGCTTGCATATGGAAACTCATTTTGAATCTGTTCATAGCCTCTGTACCAAAAATACACTGTACGATAGTGAGCGCTGTTATATAATTTGAATGAAACATCTACCTGTTTTGAAATCTCTCATTTCCGAAATGCGATATGAAATATGATACGAAAGGGAGACTGACTGCCCCTTGCTGAATCGCCCCCCCTGTTTCCAGATATTCCATCCATCCTAAAACCCACCAAATATCGCCAAACATTACAGAAAAGCTATTCGTACAAAGCAAACCCAGAAAGGAAAAAAAATACGTCTATAACCACACTCACACCCGCGCAAGACTACTCCTTCGACAGGCGCTCATACCGCTCCCTCGCGCCCTCCTTAGTCTTTTCAAGAAACTCATCATACCTCCCTCTTGTATTTCTCCCCGCTTCTTGAACAGCATCTCCAACTTTACCCCCCTGAGCACCCAAACCAACGCCCTGGACATAGAGATCCGTGGTTATCGGCGCTGTCATGCCCGAGCCTTCCGCACCGAGTCCCGTACCAGCTGACCAACCCATCTTGCCAAGAAGAGCAGCCCCTTTCGACATTGCGGGGACTGGTGCTGCTTCTTCGATTTCCTTCTCTACTTTCTTCTCCTTCGGTTTGGTTGAAGGCCCAAAGGCTTGGCGTCGCTCCTTTGCACGGTCTCGGTATTCTCCTGAAGGCTGTGCTGGGTCTCGTTTTTTTGCTAGCTTCGCTACGGCTTTGGCCTTCAGTTCCTCGTTCTGGAGGTTATCACGGTGGAGCTGGCTGAGCCGTTCGTGTTTGTTGACTTCGGCCTCTGTCTTGAACTGGCGCATGCAGAGATAGCAGCATTTGCGGTTGAGGTCCGCATAAGATTGTGTGGGGACAGGGGAGGCAGACGACGAACCACCATCTTCACTAGTGGTGCGTCTATTGTCGCTCCCTGGTGCACCTTCCTTTGGCTCGTCTCGTTGAATACCATGAAGTTCAGCGTGGCGGTTGCTCCAGAATTGGAGATGGGTTGGGACGGCCAGTTTCTTCGTGCTGGTGCTTCCTCCGGTATCTGCCTTTCTCTTCTTCGCCTTCTCCGCCTCCTTCAGAGGCTTCTGGCTCTTGTCTGTCGTGGCCGGCTTCGATTTAGAGCGGGTCTTGTCGAGGTCCTCGGTTGATACAGTCAACTCTGTAACATACGCATTCTCATCCCAGTACGCGAGTTTCATAGCAGGGTTTCCAAGGGGACTAAATGTGAATCTCTCCGTGCTTGCAGTGGGGTTGAGAACTGGAACAAACACGCCAGCATGGATATAGCTAGCCAAAACTGGTTTGGAGGATATGGTGAACGTCTCGAATGAGTTATACCGTGTTAATGCAGCTTGCGCGTCCTAGATACGGATTAACATATAAAATAACGAGGGCTACAATGGAGTGGCGGTTACCTCAACAGTTGCAAATTCGGCAAATCCGTACTTCCAACTTTCATTGCTTCGTCGATCTCTAACAAGCAACACTCGTCGAATGGACCCATCCCGTGCCCCCAAATTGGCGTCCCCCGTCGTGGAAGCAACCTTTGCCCCCTTTTTGGCGGCTTGGGGTGCAGCGTGGCCCTCAGATCCAGGCGAAGGTTTGTAGAGTTTGGCGACCCCTTTAGCAAGAAGTTCCTCTGTGACTGAAGATTCGAGGCCTCGCAAAAGAATGAACTGGGATGGTGTGGCATCGGGTGCTACGTCGTTATCCCCATTATTCACAACGCGGGGAGGATTTGCTACTCCTGGGGGTAGTTGTGCGAAATCTTCATCTGTCAGCCAGTATTTATTGAAATTTTGATTTGAAAAGCATACCAGCTCGCACTGCCTGGCAACGAAAGCATCTCTGTCGATTCGCATAGTTAACTATGGTACACTAGATAGGGTTCAGTTAGTTGATCGTGCCTTGCTTCTAAGGGTGGCTTGATAACCTACGATTTTGCAGGTCCAATCCCCTTCAGCTTTAATTCGATTCCGGTCTTCTCTTTCTCGGCTATATGCTATTCTAACCTTTGCACCGCGGTCATCAGTATGCGAAGAGCTATTTCCGTAGAGGTATATGTTAGGAAAATTGCGTTCCAAGAATTCACGAGACTCGTCCATTGTATGGAATCGAAGAAAGCCCAGCTGGCGGGAGATCTCTAGAGACAAAAGCTTAGTATGTATCCAGCTAAACGCGATGGAAGTTGTCACGCACTCGTCTGTCGATCGCGGATCACACGAACATCCTCCAACGACCCGACATGGTAATATTGGGTGAGTTCACTCAAGATCTGTAACAAAAAAGCATCGACCGGAAAGATGACCGGCGATATGCACTTCTCAGCATCCTGACTTCCAAGAAACACGAGGAAACGTAGCGCAGCCATTTATATCAATGGGGAATTTTTAGGTTGTTGTGTATGATATAGTGGGGAAAGGGAGGAGTGGTCGAACGTCGTCTTCATTCATTTCCACTGGTATTCCTTCCAGCATGACCTCACGGCTTTCCTGGCCGTAGTATGGACGGCGTCCACCGCGTTGACTGCGGCTCCTGGTTTGGCTCGGACTTCTGCTGCGGCTTCTGCTGCGACTATCATAGCCCGGTGAACGATAGCCTTCCCGG
Organism: Emmonsiellopsis sp. PD_5; assembly: GCA_032988985.1. Taxonomy (NCBI): domain Eukaryota; kingdom Fungi; phylum Ascomycota; class Eurotiomycetes; order Onygenales; family Ajellomycetaceae; genus Emmonsiellopsis; species Emmonsiellopsis sp. PD_5. Next base: position 118,117 of record JANTQI010000021.1, on the reverse strand, counting down.
TCGCGGTCCCTATACGAGGATCTTCCACGCCGCCGTGGGGGAGATCGAGACGAGTGTCGGTACTCATCTCGTTCCCTGGGGCGACCTTCCGGTCTCGAGTCCCTAGACATCGGATATTCGCCATCGCCGCCGGGAAACCTCCTATCTGCCGCAGGACCACGAGGAGGTGTCCGAGAAGTGTCTTCAAGAAAGGAAACAAAGATTAAGAAATCAGCACAAGCTCAAACGAGAGTGTATCCATCTATTCGCCCCAGTGCACGAAGTTGATTTTACCATGCGGAGGAGAGCGTGTACCGCCTGGCGAGCCGTATCTTTGGTCTCGAGGTCGTGGACCAGGATGTGGAGGGGAGTAGGAACGAGAACGGGATCGGGAGGTTCTGTCGTCATACATGCGTCCGTTGGTGTTGTTGTAGCGAGGCGCGTTGAAGTTATGGGGTCCGCGGTAGGCCCTGTCTCCAGGGCTGTAAGAAGACATGGCGGGATATACTCATGGATAAACGGGCATGAATGGATGTTGTGCGAAGAGAACAGCAAGTCCAGTAGTGAAGGAGGAAGAAGATTCAGAAGAACGGGGAGGAGTGTCATGGATGACCTCCAGGATGCTGAGTAATCGTGTTTTCAACATCACGTGATATCGGATGTCAACCATCCATTCCATCTATAAATTGCAACCTTGATCTTGATCAATGGATGGATTCAGTGGTTTCAGTAATTACACAACTAGTGAGTTTTATGCAGGTTGAGTCCTTATTCCTTTTTTGAGTGAGGTATTTATTTTACATTTGCTCGTGCCGGGTAACTCTAGCTTCCATCGGCAGTGATTCCATCGACAGAGTGTAAAGCAAAACAGTTTTAACCCCTCCTCCTCCTCCTCCTCCTCGATCCCCTTGATAATAGCATATCTAGCCCTGTCGAGCTGGATCCACCGGTGGCTTGTTGCCCAACAACTCATCAATCTCAGCCATGATTTCAGGAGTCAGCTTGGGCAGCAATTTTAGGCTTTCGATATTCTCGACAACCTGCTCTGGCCGCGAAGCACCCGTGATGACGGAACTCACGCTCTCATTCTTGAGACACCAGGCCAGGGCGAGATGCGGCAGCTTCCATCCATGTTTTTCGGCGAAGGGCTGAGAATAAGGTCAGTTGATTATTATTTCGTGGTTGTTATGAGAGGCATCTTCCATACCTTCAACTTTTCCACCTTCTTGATATTCGCCGTCCATTGTTCACCACCATAGTTCTTCCTAACCGACAGCGCATAATTATCCTTACTCTCTGCGAACCGCGAACCTTTGGGCGGTTCCGTCGGGGCATCGTTGTATTTGCCCGTCAGAAGCCCACCCTTCAATGGGGAAAATACAGTATAGCCGATTCCGAACCGCGAGTTCAACCGCTGGTATTCTCCCTCAACCTTCTGGCGGTCGATCATGTTGTACAGTGGCTGCTCAACTACTGGTCCGATCAGACCAAGGGATTTCGCAATACCAGCTGCTTCCGCAATTTCGTCGGCCCCCCACATGGATGTTCCCCAGTAGAATGTCAGGCCTTTGTCAATGAGGTAGTTGAAGGCTCGGACAGTCTCTTCCATTGGCGTAAGCCTGTCTGGGCGGTGGGCATATACAATGTCCACATAGTCAAGGTTCAACCGTTCGAGAGAGGCGAGGGTTCCCTCGATGATGTGCTTTCGTGAAAGGCCATGGTTGTTAATCAGGATTTCTCCATTGGCAGCGCCATAGTTGAGCTTGGATTGTAGTTAGCAAGAACTCGCATAATGTCGTATGGATTACAAGTGTTAAAACCTTCGTGCTGATAACTATATCATTGCGCTTCCATCCGAACTTCTTGATCGCCTTTCCCATCAGGACCTCCGATTCACCGCCGGAATAGCTAAGGAACATGGTTGACATTGCGTTTCACATACTATGGTTAGAGGAAAATCAAACTTACCTCTCTGCCGTGTCGAAGAAGTTGACACCCAGATCATAGGCTTGCTTCATGCACTCGAGCGTCCCATCTAAAAGGTAGAATTAGGAGCTCAATTTCCCTCTCTTTGTACCAAAGAACTATGCTATTAGAAAGAATCGGCTTGCTTACTTTCATCAACATGCCCTCCGTAGCTGTTAACTCGTTAGTAGTATACTCTTCAAAGGGATTTCGATATCCACATACGTCAACCATCCTCCCAGCGAAATCACGGAGACGTGAAGGCCAGAATTGCCCACACGACGATAGATCATGTCCTTATTCTTGTTCGGGAATGCCATTGTTTGATTGTCGGTTTCAATCAGCGAGAATAAAATGTGTATTTAAATACGAATTGTCTGGGGACAACAGAAGGCTATATATGAGATCAAAATTGTCCCCTCTTTTGTAGTCAACAGCAGGCACCAAAACTCCGCGTTGACAGTGCGGGGTGGTATTTATTAGCGTTGATGCAACGCCTTTGCCACCCGCCCACTGGAAAAATTGCGCGGGATGCCCGCAATCTGTCTGATGTTTGACGGGATATTGGCCCGAGAAGCGTAGTGTGGTGGGGGTTTCTAGTTCAACTAGTTAGCTATTTAGCTGGAGTCCAGCCAGCTTCATACTACTAGTTCTTCGCCTATTCCGGACTCCGAATTTCATCCAACACAGAACTCGGAGGATCAAGGATGTGAATTCCCTCTCTTCAATAAGCCCAGGAGTCTCATGGGTGCTATGAGCTTCTTGAGAAAGCAGATGCATGTTGTTTGGTGATGATATCTCGCCAGGAAGCTGAAAATACCCCCCACATACCACGAAGAAATTGATCTCGCAGCGAAATATGACACAGTTAACTACTAGTATCCTCCAACTAGCGGTTCGTCAGGCTAACAAATTTCAGCGTCGGAAATGTTGCCCATATCCACTTTGTATCCAATCTCTTCGGCCTTCCCCTGAAATCAAAGGACAACCCTAAAGGCCTATACACAGACAATGAGCTATACATTCTCATAGTTGCCATTTTCATGAGCGTCTTCTTTGACATAGATCCTACCAAAACGTTCCCACTACACCGGGCGGCTTCTGAAGTTGCTCAACAACTTGGACAGATCGTGGAATCAAACGTTAAATCTATCAAGGGGAAAATGTTCCTATCCGGAGTCGTTGATAAACTCCAAAAGAATAACCGTATCCTCGAGTCAGGAGCTGTTCTATGGAGTGCTATCTACCAAGACATCCATAATATAAGATGCGAGTCACAGATTCATTGAGCGGTTTCAACCTCTACCATACATAGGCATGTGTGGTAGATTTGAAAAACGGGACTCCTGGATGTATGGGTTAATTATATCCTGTTCAAATGGCATCATACCACATCAAACCCACCAGCAAAAAGATGGGCTTCAATGCATGAGTATGTTTGTCTTTCATTACTTGCTTTTACAGCACCGATCTCACGGCAGCAGATGATACCTCCTATTAACACTAGACCATACGCATGAGAATATCTCGACCTCCCATTTCCAATATCATATCATATCAAATACATCCGACATCTTATCGGACGGACTCTGATATTTACATAGATGACACTCATTCCCACGCCAATCCGTCGATTGAGGAAGTGTGCCAATCCGCCGTGGAACCGAATCGCCGCTGGGGGAAAATCTAGATATGGATTTTACAACCGATCATCATGCATGTGCTAGGGTCCGCTGAGTGGTGATATCGTCTATCGTTAAAGCTCCGCTGCTCCGGGTTTTAAAGGTGTATTTGGTATGGCTAGCAGCTGGCAAAAAGGTCCATACTCAGCAATTCAGCAAAGTCAAGATACGATTGCCGTCCAGAATGGTCTATGTTCAAGAAACCCAGCAATTGCCTTCATGCTTCCCAGACAATGCCTAGCTAGACACTTGACAAGGAAGAGCCCTGGAGCATACAATCTACACCGTCTCCAACACCAAATAACAAAAAAAACAGCATACTTCCGTGGAGAATTGAAATTACTATTAACAATTAAAAATAACTACCTCTATAGTTTGTATGTTGGGGGTGCGGCCACTCAGAGCCCCCTTTTCAACGCTGTTTTAAGTCCCACGTGATGCTTGGCACGCCGCCGCTTTACATCAAGATCGCGTCGTCCACCATCATCAATCTCAATGCTTTCGCAAATTATGTCCGGCGATGACCCCCATGATGGTGTGTCCAAGACTTACACGAACACTCATCCTTGTTCCAAGATGGATATGTTCCTGGGACTTTCTTTTCGTGTACTATTCTCAAATGCATAAATTGAACGATTTCCGCTCATTTCAAGCAGTTTCTTCTCTGGAATCCTCGAAGTCAGTACTCTTATTATATATATCGTGGCCGGAGAATCCCTACACATCCATTGGAATCTCCAGCGATTAGTCGACCTCAATACACGTTCTTACCTTTGTATCTCGAACATTCAGTTCATATCGTAGCTACGTTAGCTCCTCACATCGTCCTACCTGACACTAGTCCTCACAGAGCTGCATCGCCAGTATACAGAGCTTGGGGATACCATCAGATCCGAGAAGCAGTCACTCCACCGGGCAGAATTTGAACGTATGAGAGATGAGTTCTTCGCAACAATCGACACAATTGAAATCGAGAGGCAGCTTCTAGGATTGTCTGCCAGTGAATGAAGATGAAGTCAATGTTAGCTTCACTTTTAAAGAAAGAGCTCGGCTGGCACAGAACCTTTTCCGATCATCAGACTGCACGGTTGAAGATCGGCATGAGCTCTATTCCCGTCGCGTTCAAACAATTCAAGATTGGTTCTCCCTCTGCAGCTTGTATGAAGGCTCACGCAAGCGCAGGGCCACACCCACAAGGTCGGGCTTTGGTCAACTCGACGATATACTTGATGTTGACACTTTTCCCATTGTGTGCCCTGGTACCCAGTGTCTCTTCTGTCTTGGGGACAGCCAGCTTCTGCACTCCGCATGGATATACTCCTTTTCACGTCCAGAGCATCTTCGGAGGCACATCCAGGATTGCCATCTCCGTTACCATGCTGATGATGCTCCATTCTGGTGCCCTCACCCCTCATGCCTGGAGGTGCTGGACGGTGTTGAAAACTTCAAGCAACACGTTCTTCTGGATCACAATGTATATATATGATTTACTCTGTCAAGCTGAAGGACAGGTTGGAGGCAAGTGGGCCAGGGCGATATGTCAACACTCAGAGCGCATTGATGTTTCTCTTCCTTTTCTTTTCCCTCTTCATACTAGGATAGAAATAGTAGAGAATAGAGGCGCGAAAAAGGGCATTTATGCTATCCTCGCACAGCCTAAGAAAACAGTTAAACACTCACAACCTTGTCAACATCGAACCCTCCAGCTTGCTTGAAGTAGTATCCCCGCTGGTTGCTCACCACTCGCTTCCCCGGCCCTTCCCCTGCACCCACCACAAAATCAAAATTGAAATGCGTGTGTCCCAACGCCCATAATCGCACGCTCAGATTCTTCCAACACTCCTCCATACTCAAATCTGTCGCAAACCCGGAACTAATCGCACTTCCGATATGCGCTGGATCGACAGCCCTCTCATCCCGCATAATCGGACTATGATGTGTAAATATGACAATCTTCCTCTGCGGCTCGGACGCAGATATAGCAGCAACCTGCTCATTCAGCCACGTCAGGTCCGCGGCGTGAGTGGCATTGTGGCCTTCGACGGTCCAGTCGTCGATCAAGTAAAAGTCGTTGAGGCCGAAGCTCACTCTCTCTTCGCGCTCGGGGGGAACGTGCGAGTAGAGTGTGCATCCAAGAACCGTGATATTATTGGGCATATTGTAGCGCGTGCGGTCTAGAAAGACGAATGTTCCTAGGCCCGAAGTTGGATCTAGATTTGCTTTTTCGCGAGTTTCGCTTTCAAACGCGTTGATTTTGCGCCTGGCTTCGTCCCAGCTGCAGTGGTACGGTTCATGGTTGCCCATCAAGAAAAAGACGGTGCGGAAATTATGTAGCTGTGCTTCGATGAACGGGAAGAAGCCCTTGTCGCGCACATTACCGATGTCTCCCAGGAGCGCGAGATGGGGTGCTTTGGGAGGAACGTCGAAGATGTCGTAAGTGGAAGGAGACTCGAGATGGAGATCGGAGAGGATTTGGAAGGATGCCATGGCTAGAGGTACTGGGCCTTTCAAATCGAGATTTAATCACTGATCTTGATTTCTGATGTTGGGTTGTGGTGTGTTGTGGTGCTGAGTTGTTGGTAGATGTTGGCGGCTAAAAAACAACTCTGCCTCCCGACCCGGAGCAACCCCATAGTTAACCCAAACCGCGTCGATGAATTCACACTTAATTAATTCAACCACCCATCATGCCACCAATTCGCACCAGAAGCTCTAGAAATTCTGTAGAGCAAGAGGGTAGGATCTTATTAGCTATCCAGGCTATTAAGAAGCAAGAGATCTCTTCTATTCGTGAAGCAGCACGCCGATTCAATGTACTGTACCAAAGTCAACCCTCTCTACGCGCCTCCGTGGTGTTCGAAGCCGCGCGAATTCTCGCGCTAATTCGCATAAATTATCAGAAGTCGAAGAGCAATCGCTTGAAAAATGGATTCTTTCAATGGATTCTCGTGGTGCAGCCCCCCGGCATTCGACTGTTCGAGAAATGGCGGATCTTCTTCTTGCACAGCGTGGAACTACCACTATCCCTTCGGTTGGCGAGAATTGGGTCACAAACTTCGTGAAAAGGCATTCTGAACTGGCGAGCCGATTCTCACGATAGTATAATTACGAGCACGCGAAATGCGAAGATCCAAAGATTATCGTAGAGTGGTTTAATCTTGTTCAACAACCTATCCTTCAATATGGGATTGACCCCGATGACATCTATAACTTCGACGAGACTGGTTTCGCAATTGGATTAACGGCAACTGCGAAGGTTATTATAAGGGCTGAATACTACAGTCGGAGACCACTTTTACAACCTGGAAATCGCGAGTGGGTGACTGTGATTGAGTGTATCAATGCTTCAGGGTGGGCGCTCCCTCCATGCATTATTTTCAAAGGGAAAATCTTCATTGAATCTTGGTTCGACGGCCTCCCAGACGATTGGCGATTTTAAGTTAGTCCAAATGGATGGACTTCTGATGAAATTGGACTTCGATGGCTTGAAAAACTCTTTATTCCTTCAACTTCTTCGTGTATGAAGGGAAGGTATCGACTTTTGATACTCGACGGCCATGGGAGTCATTTAACCCCAAGGTTCGATGATATCTGTGAGAAAAACAAGATTATACCAATCTGTATGCCTCCACACTCATCGCATCTTTTACAGCCACTCGATATTGGCTGTTTTGTGGTATTAAAACGTTCATATGGTCGGATGGTTGAAATGAAAATGCGGAATGGCATCAATCATATCGACAAACTTGACTTCCTTGAAGCTTACCCCTCCGCACGAATCGAAGCTTTTAAACCAGAGACTATTAAGAACGGCTTCAGGGCAACTGGTTTAGTGCCTTTTTCGCCCAATGAAGTGATCTTAAAACTCGATATTCGCCTTCGTACACCAACTCCCCCTCTAAGCCGGGGTAGTGAATCAAGCCGGAATTTTACACCAAAAACCCCTTTTACTGAGTAACAACTACGTAGACAAGCTTCAGCGATCAAAGCTTTACTTCGTACGGGATCTCGAAGTCCACCAAGCCCATCGGATCGTGCGTTAAACCAGCTTGTTAAAGGTTGTCAACTTGCGATGCATAGGGCTGTTTTACTAGCAGAGGAAAACAAGGAACTACGCAAGGAGAATGAGAAGAAGAAACAAAAGCGCACGCGATCTAGAAGGCAGATAACTTCTGAAGAAGGTCTCTCATTTTTAGAGGCCTCTGCATTATTTATGCAGTCAACATAAGCAAATGAAGCACCTCCCTCTGGCCCTGGTACGCATGGGGGGTCGGCTTTACAGCCACGTACAAGGCCACCCCGACAATGCGGAATATGCAGGCTTCTAGGACATAGAAGAGAGACATGTTCAGATAGACCAATTAGTTAGTTCAATTGAATTTATGGCGTTTTGCTTGAGATAAATGCATTTCAATTTAATGGGTTGGGTGGAGTGTCTAGCTCGCTTGTGAAATACGTTAGTACTTCTACTACTACGACACCAAAACCATTGGGGTAGCATCTTTTGCACAAATACGCTCTATAAATTTAGGTTCCTATTGCTAGTGCTATTCAGCACACTTGCGCTGTATGATGGTCCATCAAACGATACTGGTCCCCCGTAGTATAGTGAGCCATATACACATAGATGCAATAATACGTTACGTTCATTATTAGCACAAGCCTGCGGCACTCGCTTCGCTCGCTTGCAGGCACCCGCCGTCTAGTCCACATGAGCTCACGAACCAAAAATCCGCTTACATAAATGACTGTAAATACGCTCGATCGCAGGCTTGAAGACTACTCACCAACAGTCCGCAAGCACTTCCCTTTCAACAATTTCACATACTAGTATGTATACGGCTCACGAACCATAAATCCACTTACATAAGCCGGCCAGGCCGTTCGCTCCATCAGACATCATCCGGCTGGGGCTTGGCGCGCCTTGGCGGCCCAGCCGGGCAAAACTTTAACCCGACCTCAGGATTTTGATGGGGTGCACGTGACGCGTGACATTGATGAAGGAAAAAGACATTTTTTTATTATTAAAGAGTAGATGGCTCTCCATGCACCAATAGATAAAAAAAAAAAAATCCTTGAAGCCACTCAAATTAGACAGAAGCAATGAGTTTCTCCCTCGCTGCCACAAATGCAGCAGTACTGTTTTCCAAAAAACCATTAACCATAAAGTCTCTAAACACCGGCTGAAGCGAGTCAAGGTTGAGGTACCCGCGTGGATGGACGTATAGTACGAGATACGATGCCCAGCTCATGTAGTGGAGGTCATGGCAGCATCCTGGATTGTCCTCAATACCTCGAGCAAGGTGTGCGTAGTTGACGAGGCAGGCTTCCAGGAAGCAGGAAATTGAAGGCACACGCACGGAGCTGTACTCTGGAGCAAACGCACCCTTGCCGTAGCCTATTATCGGCTCAGGAAGGCAACCAAGGTCAGACGCGGAGATGATTTTGTCGCCGGCATCTGGGATACTGGGAATGTTTGGAAGCACTTCGGACAGCGGGTATAGATAGATATGCGTGTCTTCTGTGTCCAAGTGGAAATGGTTGATAGGAGGGGGACGAGATCGAACTGTAACAACGATACAGTTCTGGTCCGTGCAGGAGACTAAGCCAGCAGCGCTGTTGAGGACCTTTCGCGCTCGGGGTATCATGTCGTCGGGTACTGCAAACGAAGCATCCTGCGGAATGTCAGTCCCACGATTCCCCCGCGAAGTTGCGGCAGGCCACCCATCACATACATTGCTCAGCGACGGGATTCCATAGACAGTGAGAAGGTAGTTTCCCCATAGAACGTTTGGGACTCCGCTGGAATCCAGGAGACGCGAAACAGCACGGATCAAGGGCTCGCCAAGTGGGAGAGAGCGGATTTGGTTTTCAGGCTGTGCAGCGTTGGCTGCTGCTAAATGTGACATGGTTGAATAAACCAAAGGGTCGGCAGTACTCGTATGTAGTTTGCCAAAGGAACAAGAGAAGAAAGGGCAGAAAGAAGATGTGGTCGATGTCGTGTCCTGGGTGCGATGGTTGCTGTGATGATGTTTGTTTGGACAGCACTTATCAAAGGCAAGACTTCAAGTGCCAAGCCAGGCCCCAGAGGCACTGCAACTATGTTTAGCACGTCACTACCCCGTGTAACTAGTACTAGTACTTCTTCTCCACGTAGGCCTAGTCCTAGGCCACATCTCGTCCTCGTCTCGTCCATCGATCAACCACCCAGATGAAACGCTTTCGCCTCCATTGTCTGCTCTTGTTATGCACACGATAGGCCCAGGTTCTTCCATGAGAGCCAACAAGCTCCATGGGCGTGCGCCCTGGGCGCGTCGTGATGCACATTCAGCCCCATTTTGTTGCAGACCAGGGCGTTTACCTACGCGCCGGAGTTGCCATACCTCCCAGCTGAGTGTAGAAGATTCTACTCCCCAGAATTATGTGTATATATATCTAAGATGTATGCTTGCGATTCTGGACTTCCTCCTATCTCCTTTTACCACCAAACCCCTACCACAAATATCCATTGCTACATACTATATACTATATACTATACGGATACCCATCCAAATATCGAGTCTCGAAACCCGCGATGGCGACCAACACAGCGTTACCCACCCTCAAGGAGCTGGGGGAGACTGCAAGAGCGGCGATTGATGCCCTGAAGCAGTATCCTGAGTTTGGCAGTGCCAAACTTGCTATCATCGGAGGAACCGCCTTGTGGAAGTACATCCCTAGCGGAAGGACCACCGAGGTATGGAATAACTTAAGCTTCTAGACGTGTCCAATGCTGGTGCCTAACGCCTGTCTAGGACGTCGATTTCCTAATCACTGTTTCTGGTGCCCCCCAGGCTGTGAAAACCAAGCTTCTCCAAATGCCAAACTCCCGCTTTGCAGAATACGCCCAGCTCTTCGTCTATAAACACCCAAGCGGCAAAAACATTCAAATCGACTTCACCCCTGAGTGGCAGGTAAGAAGGACGTTGACCAAGTGCGTTTTTGCTTGAACCCTTGTCTAACTGCTTACCATCCTCTTCGCAGTCCGCATATGTTCCCGAAGCCGCAAAACCAATCAGCACAATCAATTCGGCGGTCCTTCCATACATTTCTGCAGCTGATCTACTTGCGCTCAAGATCAATACCTGCGGCATGCGCCCGACAATCGGCAAAAAGACCCAGGACGCCCTGGATGCCATGGCGATCGCCGAAACTATCCTGGCACAAGGCCCGATTGTGCTTACAAATGTTCAAAGGGAGGCCGCAAGGGTTGGAATTCAAGATGTGGTGACTTGGAGTAAGCGACCGTCTACTTGGTGGAACCAGCATTTGCAGCTCTGAGGACGCCTGTAAACGGAAGACAAGTGATATTGGACCCTTCTCTCCAACTAGCTACGAACAGTGATCTATGTATATGCAGAGGTGGTGATGGGCCGAAGGGGAGCTGAGGCATATCGGAGGAACAGATGACGGTGTCCAACAGACACTCGCCCTAGCATTTTCCCTCTAGCATTATGGCGGCTCCCAGCCACCCCAAAAATGGCAACGCCTTAGTTCATGGCCTTTCCTGTGGAATTCATGGCTTTGCCCCGGGGAGCCTGAGTTGCCTGGAAAATTCTGCAAAGCATGGCTTGTATCCAGTGTGTCCCAGGCCGGGCACTCAATGAGATAGCGCAATAGTCTCATATCAGTATTTGAGGTGGGAAGAAATTCCCAGGACTGATCTAGTCTCATTTCTTGCCAAGAGTTGTGACAGCTGACTCATGACAACATTTATCACAAGACAGTAAATGCATACAAGACAGAGCAATACCTATGGCAAGCAGCATAATAAGAGAGTCCTCTCAGATTCTCTGTCTTGTGCCTACCTAAGTGTCTCAAGGCAGAATTCACGTGCTTCCCCCAATGATCTAGCCTCTTTGGGATTAGCGCCCATCATGGCGAGAGGCTTCCGAAACTGCGGAGGCATAAGCCAGGGCACAGCGGCAAGCCAGCTGTGTGGCACGGCACTCGTTTGGGCTGCTGTAATCACCTTGCGGCAGCACCACCCGCCGTAGACCCCACTGCAGGATCGGTGCTCAACAGCAGGCTAGAGAGTTGATGGTTCCAGGAGGCGCTGGGGTGTTGTGGTTTGAATGAGACTCTGCAGGTTGGATTGGAAAGTCAGTATCACCAGACGCAGAGAATATAGACAGCCACCAGTGTGGCGGTGCCCACATACTCCAGGCGGCCGCGTACTGGTTTTTCCCTGATAAGATGCTGTGGGAGGGAACGGTGTGCTGCTCCCAAGCCGACAGCATGCGAGGGAGAATGGTAGAACGTACAGCTAAAACCAAACACGAGGATTCATTCTATAAGAGCACCATGCTATCTATAACGTACAACGTAGAAAACGAATAATCAAACAAGCAACAGCAACGTACAGTACAACCGATAACTGAATAATACACGAAGACGAGCAAAAGAAGAGGTAGACATAGGCATGGGCAATGAGGGGGTTGGGTGCGGCGCCGGTTCGGTGTTCGGATGCACCGTCGGGCCGATGTGTCATCCTCGGGGTCGGGAAAACCAATGATCCGAGGTGGCTCCGGTTGATGGCGATTTTGATTTTCCGGGCCCCCACCACAAATCTCCCCATGCTTTGCCGTCCCATGGCAAAGCCGCCCGCTGCTAATCAGACGAGCTTCTAACGTACAACACGCTGAAAAAAGGAGATAAAGGGGAGCTTCAGCAGTACTAGTAACAACAGCAACAACGCGAGAAAAAAACGCCCAAATAAAAAGAGGAAACAAGGAAGGTTTTGAAGGCGGCGAGGCAAAGGCAGAAGGCGGCTTATATAGTCGTTGAAGCGGCGATATGGCGCTTTACCCGATTTGGGTGGCGCTAAGCCCTACCTGAAGACTGGACGGTATACCTAGGTATCTCGCTTTGGAACAAATGCAAAAAACTTCGGGACCAAAGCTCACGACGCGATGGCATATAAGCATACAAAGCAATGCCCCCCGTCAAGCCGCAAAGGGAGATCTCCAGGCGTATATCCATGTCATTCATTATATACAAAAGTCGGGATCGGGATCGACGTCGGATTGTCCGGGAGGGCATGGACACGTTGGAGAAGAGAAGCAACGCGGATATCCCAGAGAAGAAGCACGCTCAGACATTCATTTGGCGATCGAAGAGCCGTATTCGCACACATCCAAAACTAACGGAAACCGCATCGGCCAAAAAGACCCGAGAGCTCTCTATTTACCAGCAGGGATGAGCTGGAGATCCTTGAGCAGATCCATCAGAACATCTCCAATCTGAGCGTCAACGTCGCCAATGCCGATAGACAGGCAGGCAATGAGCTCAGTAACACCCTCGGTGATCTCGGCATCTAGCTCGAGGATGTTCTTGAGTTCCTGGCCGCTGAGGAGGTCCGCGAGGAGCTTGTCGATCTTGGTTTGCGGGAGGGCTTTGATCTGCTCGAGGACGAGGTGGACGAGGGGGTCTGTGCAGGCGAGGACGCCGTCGATCTCGACTCGGCGGGCGAGGGAGTTTCCGGCGGCGGGGGCGGCGGCGGAAGCTGGGGCAGCCATGGTGGCGCTGAGGAGGGAGAAGAGCGCGGTGGCGGTGGAGAGCTTCATTTTGACTGGTTTGTTGAAGGTTTGTATTATGGATAGGTGATGGTATAAAGGAGAAGGATAGGTTTGATAATGAGTGGACGACTTCAATGCAGTGGTGTATAAAAGGGAAGGAAAGAAGAGATTTGGGGAGTAGAACAGGGTCATATATAGGATTTTCGACCCTTAACCCAAGGGCATATAACCGATAGCTAGAGACATCCAAGAAAGATCAAAGACAGAGAACGGAAGGAAAAAGAAATAAATGGGGGCGTGGGAGCTGCACATCCTTCGATAGGAGTAGATAGGTATTGTAATATCAATTGAAATGCGTCTGCGATGATAACGACTCCATCACTTGAAGATCATCGATCTCATTTCCCGTTTCTGAAAACAAAATACAGGTTATGCTGTGAAAATAATGATAGCTTGTCGCTATTATTCCGCCATGATGGATATGGCAAGGTACCGTGTTGTCTGAAGTCCAAAACTGCGGCTAAAGGGGGCCGATTGGAACATCGATGCTGACCATTTGATCGGGATTTGCCACAACATGGTGTACTTTAACTTCCCGTTTTCTGAAAATGATATTGTTATCGGGTAGTTAGAATTGGGCTGCCGTATGCTGCATATCAGCATGCACAGCGTTGTCTGCCATATCCACAGGGGGCAGCGAGAGTGCGTCTCTATGCACAGCGGAGTATGCAGGTCCACGAGCTTAAACTCGCATACATAGTTACCAGCGTCATCGCTGATCAGCCCCGTTGGCGCTCCTCCACGCTAGGCGGCGCATCCTTAGCATCTGATAACAAACTTGGCGGAAGAGAAAGAATATGATTGACCGGAAGTGTCTCCGCGATGTTCCTTCGGGGCTCTCTTGAGCCAGCGCGAAAAAGGATTGTCGATTACCGAGAGCTGGTGCATCGGGGGCAAGCTCGGATGATTGAGATCGTCGTTCATAGTTCCTCGTAGCTTGCTGATATCGTAAATACATGCCAGGGTCATTGACCCACTGAACAGCGCACTGATAAGAGCTGAGCTTTCATCATCTTTTTTATACGAAACTCTAACAAGAATCCTCCACCCCCACATTATCATTGATGTGGGATATTTCAGCCAGCGCTGCTTTTCTTGCTTTTCTTCTCCAAGTGATGACTTGCAGCTCTGATAGCTGTCAACGTATCAAGACCTCCGGTCCAAAGGTTTGCCCAGAACCATGAGCCGCCAGCTCACCGAAAGGCTGCAATAATCCCAAAAACCGGGGACATCAGAATCAGGGGTAAGAGTTCAGCAAATCCCGCCAAGGAACAAGCAAAAGAAGAGCTTCAGATCTCCCTGGTCTCTTATCAGAATCACAAGAGAACAACTTTGTCTTCCTGGTTCCTGTTACGACGTATCCATTGATGCCGGGAATTCTTTCGATTCCCAAGGCTTTACGTGAGAACCGAAAAGAAGGCTGAAGGATCATGAGCTGATTCAAGTGCTTAGCTTCATTCTCGACTCAGTATTTTCATTGCCAATGCGCACTATTATCCTCTAAGTTGCACGTCGTAAGCAGGTCACTGTTCGTCATGGCTTCGCGAATGATCGTGGACGGTGGGGTGTGAGTCAACAGGTACTTTCATTGTTGCTGGCAAAAATAGAAGAGCTTGGTCGTTAGGAGTTTGTTGTTAGGTGGTGCAGGATTTTTTTTTCTTTTTCGGCTATCAAGCAGGCTCAGGGATCCCTACAGCGGAGCAGTTTTGGTATTGCAAGGGATGCCCTCTAACTTAAAAAGAAAATGCGAATGCTTGCTGCGTTAAGGCAGTTCCGTTAATACGAAGCTACCGGCGTCATTTGATTCGCTGGAGTCAATCAAATCACTTACGCCAATTACTTCGGAATAAGACGCAGTTCAAGGTATATTTTAAGGGCCGGGACCCTAGCAGATATTTCGGGAGTTAACATATTTTATTCAATCAGTGCGCTGGAGTTGACATTATATTTCAATTGCTCAAATAATACATAGATCCACCCTTTACCCTGTAGTGTGCTGATGCTGGTGATATCGGGTTACTTTCGGGTTCCCGAACTTTAGCTATGACGCCGATAAGCTCTCTATCAACGAGGGGCTGACTTCGGCGAAACGAACACAGCACCAACCTTGATAATACATCCCCCCCCAATTTTCCACCCCTAAACCACCCGACAGCCGCAATTTCGTCGCGGGAAACGTTTAAAAATTACCAAGCTTCCCTCCAACCCCCTGATCCCGCCCAAAGTCCAAAAAGCAAACGATGCCGAACCCGACCTCCGCCCAACCACCTCCAGAAGCCGACCCCGCCTCCTCCGCCTCACCCCTCCCCGCACACCTCAATCCCGCAAACTACCCACAAACCCAACACTTCGCAGACGAAAACATCCATCTCGAACTAACCTACTCCCCGCTCGACTCAACAAAGAGCCTCGCGCAAATCCGCTCCCCGCACGCCGGCGCAAACGTCCTCTTCCTCGGCACCACACGCTCAACCTTCGACGACCGGCCCGTCGCCCGCCTCTCATACACCAGCTATGCGCCGCTGGCGCTGCGCACGCTGGCGAAGATAGCGAGGGATGCGGTCGCGAAGTATCAGCTGCTCGGGATAAGTATCTCGCATCGGCTCGGGGAGGTTCCCGTGGCGGAGGAGTCGATTGCGATTGCTGTTAGTGCGGGGCATAGAGGGGCGGCGTGGAGGGCGGGGGAGGAGGTGCTGGAGCATTGTAAGGAGAAAGCGGAGATTTGGAAGCGGGAGGAGTTTGTTGGTGGGAAGGCTGGGGAGGGGGAGTGGAGGGCGAATAAGGATACGGATGCGTTGGGGAATAGAGTGAATGCATCAAAATGAGGGGGGGGGTATTATATTATAATGGAGAGGGGGGAATAGGTGGAGGATGGAAACGATATTGTTATTATATTTACGGCATTTATGTTCTTTTTTGTCTTATGAACACACATCTAAAATCAATTCTCACTTCCTCCCCCTCCTGTGCCCCTCGCAGCACGCGCCGCACCACCCAAGCAGCTC
>JANTQI010000021.1:0-101859 GCA_032988985.1 Emmonsiellopsis sp. PD_5 | reverse complement strand
GATAGAGTGGGAGATGGGTGCAGATTTTTTTTTTTTTTTTTTTTTTGTCTTTTTTTTTTTTTTTTTTTCCCCCCCCCCCCCCCCCCCCCCCAACCCGCCCTCTGAGAGAGGCAGACTGGGTGTTTATCTGGAAATTGATAAAGCTCTCACCGGCTTCACAAAAAAAACAAAAACAATTTTGGAAATCAATATTGCTGTATAATATTTGGCGACAAAAAAGGTGACCTGTCCGTGGCGGTCTTATCTCGACATACCCTCTCTCAGAATAGGCCTTCTGCGTGACATGGCTATTTTCTAGGTTCATCTCTAAGCACACCCCGATCGAGTCCCCGAATAAACTCATGTTGGGTCTATATATCGTGCCGATGACCTCAGCCCGACTCGAACGCCCGCCCTCTGTCCGGGTTGTCACCTGACCATACAGTTGAGCCCGGAAAACTGTTCGACCACAAAGGTTCACCTTGGTGTAACAGCAACTTATTATTCCTGACATGTTGGAAATGCCGTAGGAAAAGAAGATAACAAGGCAACACTCCTCAAGCATGAGAAAACATTATAAAGGATAAACGGAATGGTTCTCAATTTTGCTGCATGATTTCCTCGCATCCAGCTTGCAACGCCATTAAATCTTTCCAATACTAGCATGCTTAGTTTATTCCCATGCTAAAGGAGTGTCTACTTCAACACAAATGACCGTCTAACCCTGAACTTATTATATTTGGCTTTCGCCTTTCGAGCGTCGGGGAAAAATATCACGCTGAAGGGAGCAATCGCACATCAGATAGTGGCAATGAGAAATATATGATTTACCGGTCTTAGTGAAATGCTTGGAAGAATGGGGCATTTAATTGCCCACGAATTGCTCGACTAATAACCAGCATTGCTTCTAAATAGTGTATGGGGTCTTTTAAACATTGAAGTAAACCCCTTAGGAAATCGTTTGGAGATTACCTAGCCAGTATACAAAAGGAGTAGGGGAGGAGTTGGGATCATTCCAACCATGACTTCTGCTGTAACCCTCCTTTTTTGATTCGTCCTAAACTTCTCGTACTTCCAACACATGCAGTTTGATAATATCCAATGACCTACTGGCCCCGCAAATCAACGAACAAAAGCAGGGGATTAGTGTTTCACCTAACCCATTGACCTTTCCATTCAAGGAGTAATCATTAGTGAGAAGGTCTCCATTAGGCAGTTTCCTCAGTGGTTACTCTTAATGTGAGTTTTATATGATATCAATCTTAAAATACGTATATAGTCCCAAGAACGTGAGCTAGTGACAGTGCATAAAGATCCAATGACCTGGGGTAATCGGGAGGAGTTCGCGCACATGCCACGCTGGGGGTCCATTCATTCCCTTTCTCTCCCTCAACACTACCTCAATATAGAATCCTATCAGCACCTCTGATCAACCAGAACTTCTACACGCGTCCTAAATAGACAGTTCTCTTTCTTACTGATTGTCGTCGTCGTTTTTCTGGAAAATGTTTCTGTTCAATTGAATCTAGTTTAAGCTTATTTAAGGTTTGGCGCTAACCAGGCCTCCGACCCACGGGCCACCATGCGTCACCATCTATGAAACAATATTTGCAAATTGGGAAAATCTTTGGGAGGCATATTTAGACAGGTCAGAAGGAGTTACAGCTTCATTCATTCTCTAGATCTATCACGCTACAAAAGATTTCAGCGTGTTGTTTCGCCACCCGCAGGTTAGTATCCCCCACCAGCATCCAGATCAACGGCCATTTCTTCTCTTGGATATGAGACAGGGGAATGTCCACACCTTTGTTCTCTTTCTACCTGCTGTTATCTTGGTTGTCATCTTATCCGTGTCTACTACTGCGTCATCAAACAAGAAGGCTCATCAGACTGCCATGGGAAGGGAGCTGTGTGAATTATTTTGTTTGCGGACTCTGGAGGTAGTCATCAACGCTTGATTTATTTGTGGCCCTCTGTATTCTAGCCAGATAAGATGAATCAAAACTTTAAACTCCCACTCAAGTCTTTCCTTCTGTTGACGCTTTTGCTCCGGCAAATTTTGGACTCTCAAACTCCGATCGTAAACTGTCGACCGTTTGATTTTGGCGAGGAGTAGGAAAGGGATCTAGCGTTTGCAGTAGCAATTTTGGGTCTTCCCATCAGTCCGAGAGCTTTGAAAGACTACAGCTGCCTTTTTATGGCCGGTAAAAAGACAAATAACACAGCCAGACCATTTTCTAGAGAAGGGCAACACTATGGCGAAGACAGGTTCGGTTCCATGAGTACTGGGTTTCAATCAAACCTGCAGCGCCGTTTATGCGCCAATCCAGAGGGTATAGTGTTGCACCATCAAGGAGTTTGAGTATTTCGCCTATTCCTTCCCAGCAAGATAATCTCGTGGAATCAGCACATCGGGGAGCTGTGTATTCATGCTGGAGAATTTTGTGCCAGTGGCATGCTAGGCATAGTTCGGTAGGAGTTTCTCCGTCTAATCGCGGTCTGTAGAATTGACAACTCAGGAGGGAATCCCATGTATAGGGTCCCAATGAACGCCTGTATGTTTTTGGGGATAATTGCCTTGGTTAAGGTATAGAGCCGTCAACATCCTCCTACTATCTTTCTCTCAGGAATAAGATTTCATTCTCAGGGGAATAGAAAGGAGTCGTGTGTATGTACACACAAGTTTCTTTCTCCATATCGCTGCAAGGTAATCAGCGGATGCCAGCTACTAGGAATGCAGTGAAAGCCAAAAGAACGTGCATAAAGTTCTTGAACACAGCAGATACTAGTATTTAACTTATAATTGGAGTGTGATAGGTGCCATCTCAGAATTTAAACCTTGCATTAATAGGGGATGGTTCACAAAATGCAGCACTGCCAGAATATGGGTTCCATTCCTCCAGGGGGAGGACAAGACAATGAGATATTAAATGATGAAATGGAGATAACCTTGAGATCCCCGGGCAAGTGGCCGCCCTGAAATGCCTTGTAAGGCTGTCATTTGTAGCGTTTAAATCAACGTCCAGTAAGTTATCGTTTGACCCCATTGGCGGGCTTCCTCCGGCTCCTCACATTAGTTGCATCTGGATTTCGATTTTCTGCACCACCGATTGGACTGAACCCATCCATCCTCCAGCCCAAAAACAAGTGGCAAGGATGCCTGCGAATCGGACACCCCGTGCCCTGCGTCATGGGCACATCGAGTGTGGCTGTGCCCGGTGCAGGCATTATTTCCATGAAGCAGGATATTTTTCAGCCATGTCCCACCACAGAAGACCACAAAGAGTCGAAAGAGATAGCCACTCACTCGTGGAAAACCCGCAAGATCGGGCTTAAGCGATAACTGAAGAAAGTCGACGAATGTGGAGAGAGTGCAGAGAAGCGCCACAAGACAGCGACAAATATACCAGGAACCCCGCCACCAAGTTTCTTCTTCTTGCGTTATCAAATCTTCATCTCTCATGGGCACACTCGTTTAAGCCCTTTACACTCACTGCTATCGTCAATCTGAAAGCAAGACCAAGTTTCAACATGTCTACGGCAAACAGTCAGACCTCTCCCCCACCCCCTTATAGCTTCGTCGGCTCTCCGCGACCATCTGCCCCGCCGTCTGTTTGTCCGTCATATCACACACTCCCTGCGGCGCAGGGAGGTCCATCGCATGTTCAGTTACCTTCTTCATCCCCGGCGGGAGTCCGTCCGGAGACGCCCTTTACGAATAGACCCCCAAGACAAACACAGCAGATGTCTTTTAATGGCCATAATCAACAGCAAAAACGGGAGGTTCAGCTCCGGTAAGCCTACTATCTATCCAACTCCATAACTACCATCTTCAGGAAACCGGGCGTTAGGCTAACCCAGTGCTTGCCAGGCCTGACGACATCGTCATCCCCATCATGGGCGCAACAGGATCGGGGAAGAGCACGTTCATTTGGCTCCTGGCAGATGGCCCCAGCGCTGTAATCGGGCATAGCCTCAAAGGATGTAAGCGTTTCCTTCCATATTGCATGCATATCAATCAATACATAACCCCCCCCCCCCCCTGAAAACCCCAACACTCTACTAATCCATCCCAGACACCAAATCCATAAAAATATACCCCTACCACCTCACCCCCAAAACCCGCCTAATCCTCCTCGACACCCCCAGCTTCACCGAAGCCAGCAGCACAACCGACACCGACATCACCGACACCATCACCCTCCGCTCCCTAGCCTCCATCCTCTGCCTCCTCCACACAAACAACATCAAACTCGGCGGCCTCATCTACCTCCACGACATCACGACGACGACGCGCCGCAGGCCCAGCACCGGCGGCGGCGGCGGCGCCCAGCAGCGCAGTCTGCGCATGTTCAAGAAGCTCATCGGCACCGAGAACCTCTCCAACACCATCCTCGTCACGACCATGTGGGGCAACCTAACCGCGTACCGCGAGGGCGCGGGACGGGAGAAACTGCTCCGCGACAAATATTGGGAGAGTATGCTTGCGCGGGGCAGCGTGATGATGAGACATAGCGGGAGTAGACGGTCTGCGGAGCAGATTGTAAAAACCCTGCTGCGCAGGTCGACTGGGGGGTCGATTGTTCTTGATATCCAGCGGGAGATGGTCTTGCAGAGGCGGCGGCTTAGTGATACGGGGGTGGGGCGGGAGTTGGATTGTGAGATGAGGGGGGAGAGGGATAGATGTGGGAAGGAAATTGCGGCGCTGCGGAAGGAGATTGAGGATGTGGGGCGGGGGAGGGATGGGGGAAGGGCGCTGAGGGAGTCCAGGGCGGCCCGGTTACGGGAGAAAATCCGTGTGTTGGAGGAGGGGAGGAGGGCGTTGAGGGTGGATTTTCAGCGGTTGAGGGGGGAGGTTGAGGAGCAGGAGGGGGAGGGGGAGAGGAGGAAGAAGAAGGGGTTTGGGAAGACGGCGTTGGGGATTGGGATTGGGACGATTTTTGGGCTGACGACGGGGATTTTCTTTTAGGTGTTTTTTTCCCTCCTCCTTTCAAACTTATTGTGTAGTCTATGGTTTCATTTGGGGTTGATGGGGAATTTTTGAGACAAACCGCTGGTAGGTTTGATGTCTTTTATGATTTTTGGGAATAAAATGATACCACTGTGCTTTTAATTAGCGATGATGATGATTGATGGGTTCTTGGTTTAGGTCGGTCGAGAAAATGGAAATATATACTGGAAATTAAGCAATCAAAGGGGATAAAGTAACCGTAAATATTTATACATCTGTTCATACTGTACAATAGGACCCCACCACAAATATCAATATCAATATCGACTGGAGAGCTTGATCAATTCAAAGGGGTCATTTCTTACAACTCCATATCCCGTAGCCCCTCCACCCTAAATCAAAATCAAACATCATCCTAAAGAGCGGAGACTTCCACAATCCTATATCATCTATTCGATTCCTCACGAATCTTCACTGGTGTCAATGGTCTTTCCTTCTCTCTTCCAGTCTTTAATGTGGTCTAGGATAACGGTCGAAGCGGACTCGGGGGTATCCTGGCGCCCAATACATTCGACGAAATCACCTTCGGGATCTATGCGGTCACAGCATTAGTCTCAGTTCACGTAAACCTTTTGGAGAGAGGTAAAGTATGGCCGTCAATGGCCATGGAGGGTATAGGAAATAATAACATACCCATCAGATAAAAGTAAATGCTATGATCAACCAGATAATCCTCTCCGGGCTTCACCTTCTCCGGCGTGCTAAAGTACACACGATACTGCTTGCAGACGTTCTTGACCTGCTCGTACGTACCCGTCAGGCCAATGATGCCCTTATGGAATTCCGCCAGGTATTTGCGGAGCACTTCGGGGCTGTCGCGGGCGGGATCGCAGGTGATGAATACGGGCCGGAGAACGGATTCGTTGTTGGATTTGGCTCGGACGAGGTCAATTATAGCGGCCATCTTGTCGAGTTCGTCGGGGCAAATGTCGGGACAGTGGGTGAAGCCGAAGTAGACCTGGATTTTTGTGGAATTACAGTTAGATCTCAATGACTTCCAAAAGCGGGCTAATCGAAGCAATTTGACGGGGAAATAAAGAAAGAAGAGACCACGTACAAAGCTATACTTCCCCTTCAACTGCTCTTCCGTAAACACATTCCCATCCAAATCCTTCAACACAAACGGCCCACCAACTTTCGGCTTGCCCACACCCTTACTCATCTCGACGATCCGCTTCCGCTCCAACCTCGCCTTCTCGTACCGAAAATATACAATCATCCCCGCACCCGTTATAATGAACAAAGCAGCAGCCTTCCACGAGAACGGCCCCGTCGATGCGCGGGCTTTCATCTGTTGGATCGTCTTGGCCTTGGGGCGCGGGGAGGATGTGGAGAACAAGGCGACAACATGGCGGTTAGACCGGGTTGGTATCGTCGTCGACGACGACGAGGACGATTGAGCTCGAAGGAAAGGAGATTGAAGTGGCCGCTTATCCGAGTATGATCTCGATTGAGGGAGAATCGAGCGGTGGAGGAGGACTGATGGGGGTGTCTGTCGGGGAAGTGTGGTCTGGCGGGAGGCCTGTCGCATGCAGCGGAGCAGGAATGAGGACGGCGAGGAGGACATTGTCGTTGCCCTCTAGATGAATTCCTGTCTTATATCGAAATGAGTGGAATTGGGCTGTGCTTGAACTGTCAATGGGCGTAGATGAGGTTTATGTTTCTTCCAAATCGTCGGAGCTGGGAAGAGCTCGTAGGCACGTGATTCGCTGACTAATCAATGGTTCCTGGACATCCAACCCGTGGACCTTCCTTGGAATGGATGGATGGATCTCATCAGGCTTGAATACGTTCATTTTTTGTGCCTCTCTTTATATATTAAGATCATTAAAAACAAAAATTTAACAGTATTAAACCAACAAATAAAAAATCTATCTTCACGGAGTTGGCAGAAGCAGGAAAAAAGTACGCACGCGGGCTTTTATGGCCCGGACGAGACCATAGATGGGCGGATTCACTGGGGTTGGCGGGTATTTATGGAATGATTTGGCGATGAGCGAAGATATGTATGTCGAAACTTTATGGTATGCATGGATATCAACATCTATGAGAGAAATACGGGAGAACAGGAGAGAGAAAAAAATTAATTAAATGTATCAGAACATGCCCAAGTACGATTACTTGAAGGGGGAATAAGGTAGAAGAAGAAAATAAAACGCGAGGATAGACAAAAACAAAAAAACTGTCAAATATGAACAAAAATGACAACCCATCACATCACGGGAGAATTGGGAAATAGCGGGGAAATAATCAAATATCACAAAGACGCTCAGAAAAGCTAACAGCACATCTATGTATGACGCACGAGTTGCCCACGACGAAAGGACAGAGTAATACCGAACGAACAAGGAGATGCTCGATTCCGAATACCAATGCTGAGTTCTATGCCGCTTCGAACAGGAAACAGATGGATTTGTGAACAACGATGTACAGTACCCCACCCATGCATGCCCGTTTTGAAAGCAGCTTTTATGCACAAAAATTAGCCAAAAAAAAACTTGAAAGGAAAGGAGTCATTCATTAATTAGTGCATGCTTCGGCTCGCCTGGCTTGCTCGACTAGGGCTTGTTCGGCTTCGTTCGTCTTCCTCCAACACGTCACTGAGCCGTGTCGGGTGACGATGACGCGGGGTCACCGAATCCCATGTCGAGCCCTGTCCCCAGCCGGATCCAGTATAGTCAACGCCTTGACCAAATCCACCGTGGACGTCTTCGGGGGAGCTACCAGGGGGCCCAGCACCGTATTCTACTCCAGGCACAGTGCCGTATTGTTGGCCATATGCGCCTTCTGGGAATTGCTCCAGGGCCTCATAGTCGTCACTGTCGTCGGAGATTGTGCGGGGATAGACAATTCGTCGACCCTGTGGGTCCCGTCTGTAGCTACCGTCAGGGCCGACTTCATAATCTTCGGACCCGATATCGCTACCGCCGGGTTCGCTAGTCGGGATATAAGAGCGTTCATCGGCTTCCGTGACCCTAGGGTCAACTCCATGGACTCCAAGTCCTTCATGTTGGTAGAACCGGCTAGGAGTATCCTCAGCAAGATGGGGTTGACTATATGGTCCAGAGGTCGTGGTATCAGCTGCTTGTGTGGTAGCAGTTCTTGCTGCGGACATAGCGGCAGCAGAAGTAGGCGGTTGCCTTGATGGTGAAGCTTCAAGATCATGATGTAATTGCCGGCCTGGTTCTTTTTCTATGAATGGATCTGTGGCAGTCGGGGACGAAACCTGACTATCATATGTATATTGTTCAGCGGTATCAGGGATGTCTTGACGAGTCTGTCCGCCCATAGCTGTAGGTCCGGGGCCTCCAGGATACGGACCCTCCCGGGTTGGAGGACGGTTTGTACTGGCTTGTCGACTTGGCGCAGACTGCATCATTGGGACTACCTGTACGCCCCCGACAATGGTGGGCTCCCCATTTCTTAGAGATATCGTTCGATCCCGCTCTTCCTGCTCTCTTCGACCTAATTCTTCCCACGCTCTCCTGGCTTCCTCCTTGGATATTTGCAGTTCACGTCGCATTTCCCTTACCAGTTCCTCAGCTTTTAGCTTATCGCTTTCAGCCTTAGCAAGCGTGGTCGCTGACTCTGTACGTGCTTGCCGCTCGGCTCTTAATAAGCGCTCGAGCTCCGCCTGTACTTCTTGGGCGCGTTCTTGTTCAGCGCGAGTGTCGAAAAACCACCGCTGGAATTTTCGTTCGGAGGACGCTCGTAGCCGTTGCAACTCAACCACTGCATGGAACAAATTCGCGCCAGCCGCAGAAAGATCAGTTATCTGCCGTGACATTTGCTGGTTGAGCGGATCGCGGCTTAGTTCTTCATTGTTTGACTCTAATCTTCGAATCCAATATCCGGTCAACCCCTCCCAATGCGAGGACAAAGTTTCCCAACGTTCAAATGCATGAGGAAACGCCGCTCGGGGTCGATTTTGCTGTTGCGATTGGGTTTGTTGACTGCTGGGGGGCTGCGGGGGAGGTTGGGTCTGCTGAGTTTGAGAGGTCCCATGTTCTTCAGGGGGTGGAGCAGAATGTGCAGGCATAGCTGTGGGTCTTGTTTGTGTGGATGGACCAGCCGGAGGAACCCATGCTCCGGTGGTTGGTCGGGTGTTTGGTTGCGAGGTCGTGGCGGGAGCAGGTCTCGGTTGAGAGGTAGTTGACGCTCGTTGGCGGGAAGGTTGTGCTGTTTGAGTCGTGTCGCCAGTCACACGGGACTCAACGGGGATGTTTTGTTGACGCGTACCTGCAGACGAATGAACGGTCGGTTGCATCGTGGTTGTGCCACCAGAAGCGGCAGCGGTAGGAATTCGTGAAGTATTCCCACCGCCCGTTCTGTCACGCCTGGGGCCTGGATCTTGCGAGTCTATAGGCCTCGTCACTCCTGTCCCCTGTCTTCTCTGCGACACGGGGTTCTCACCGGCAACGCCAGCAGCTGGTTGCTGTCGCCCTGGTTGGGGAAACTGCTGAATCTGTTGCTGCTGCAACTCCTGTTCCTGTTTCAATCTCCAATCGGATTCTTGCTTCTCTCTCTCCTTTGCCTCCTGTTCTGCTTTCTTCCTTGCTTCGCGATCACGACGTTGTCTCATGATATCTGTCGGGGTCCTGACACCACTGGGTGGATTCGACTGGGCCGCACTAGGCGCGGGAACTGGTCGCGAACTTCCATTTTGTGGCCGGCCATTGCCCGTTGACATTGGTGGTATCCCCCCACCTACTAGGTCTGACATTGAAGCGTTAAGTTCGCTCAGGTCTGGGGTGAAAACAAAAGGCTTGCGGATAGCCTCTTCCAACGCCCAAAGGATGGCAGACGCAGTGCGTGAAGAGATGCGGTTTGTTCGTCTAGGCCAGAATGATTCACTGGTCAGCTGGAGGGAGCTCCGGTAGGTTGAGCGATCCTCTACAGGTTGCGGTTCCGAAAGTGAGGGATGCTGGGGGTTATCGTGACCAATTGCAGGGGCTGCCTGGGCGATTTCCGGCTGGGATGCAAATCTGACAGCTCCTGCTGGACGGGGGGGTTGGTGAGGAGAAGCAGGTCGTAATGCTTCAAATCCTGAGCTCCTCCGCAGCGAACGAACGGAGGTGGAGGATGTGGAAGAAACGGATCTTCGTGGCGATTGGGGTATTTCGGAATGAGGAGGGTTTATCTGAGCAGGGCGCAGCTGCTGGCGCTGCCGTGTGAGGGGGGTCGTTAACGTAGGCGGGTCGTAAGGGTCGTAGGGCTCGTCAAATGCTCTGGGAGCAGCTGGAGACACGGCTAGGGGAGATGTCGGCGGAGGAGGGGAGGACAATGCGAGAGAACGGGACGCAATTGGGGTGGAGATCCCTCCTCAGAAGAGGTGTGGACCTAGTAGCACGATGTCTACGGAGTAACCGTAATTAATAAGTTTGGGGAGGTTGTAGAGTCGCGATGTTATTATTCGACTGGGCGGAGTCGGCGAGGCCTGGACGGAGGTGGAGTGAAAGAACCAAACCAAAATGTATAAACGAAAACAGAGAGGCAAAAAATCAGGAACAGGGAGAAGGACTAGAAAGAGGAGGGAGGACGGGCGAGCCGCGTTGGGGGCGTTGTGTAGGACTGGAATGCGGTGGCTGGTCGAATGAGCTCGCGATGCGGAATTAATTCAGATGGCTGGTGACGGAGCGACAGCCAGCACCACAGCCCGTTGGACAGCCGAGCAAGCATGGTTTGGGGCCTGCCGCGTCAATTGGGCCTGCAGAACAGCATCGACAGCATCGCGACAGCAACGGGCGTGAGGGGAGAGTGAAGCTGGTGGTGAAGTGAAGATGAAGTTGAAGATGAAGTTGAAGTGAGGTTGAGGTTGAGTTGACGAGGCGATGCGGCTCTTTGTTGAGCTTCCGCTTTGGGAAGTCCGCTCGACTTGCTTTTTCTCCTCCACAACAGGACAAATATCTAAGGAAAACAACGTCTTCAATCCTCTTCTCGTCTTGCTCGAACCACCCCAGTCACCGCGAGGCAAGGCGGGTTGGTCTGTCGCGGGAGACGCCTCCAATCAGCCAGTCTGTGGTCGACCACCCGTCAGCTCTGCCAATTCCTCTGTTCGGCTGGTGACTCTATCGTCGTCGATTTCCCTTCGCTGGATTCTGTCCTACCGTGAATGTTCTCTACTCTGCCGGCCAGGAACCCGAAGTGACTTTTCTTCCGGGCGCCTGCAGCTTTGCATCCAGCGTCAGACAGCAACTGGAGCACCACGAGCCGCCACAGGAACACGCTCACGCTCCAATTGGGCCCAATCAGCGCGGGGATATTTGTTCAATGCTTATTGGGAATAAAGGCCCTGAAACCCAACCGCTTGGGATTGAAATTGTTGCTGATGGATCTGTTCAGCGGACTTCTTATGCCTTGGGCGGGGCGGGCTTCAGTTGTCGCACGCCTCGAAATTGGCCGACAACAGAGACAAAAGAAATCGCAGACCGTCCCCCACATCTGGCAGCATCATCGAGCGGGTACATCGACCCAAGTCTGCCCCAGGCTGCCAACAGGAGGCCTTCAAACTGGCGGTGGGCGGATTTCACTTAGTTTGATGAGCTGGCAAGCTTGATCCTGCGCACAAATCAGAATTATCCCTGTCCATACATTTGTCGCCTGTCAAATGTCAGGCTTTGCCAACAAGTGCCATCCAGAGACGACGGCGGGAATTCTGTCCCTCATTGACGCCTCGTAGGGCGGCCTGGATTGGCAACTTTGATGTTGATATCGAACGTTGAGATGATTTATCAACTTACGGAGGAGGCCAATGCCACGGGTTCCCAAACCAACTATTCCACGAAAGGATAATCGTCCAAAAACCATCGAGGAGATCCACCCAGTTGGGCGTCACATATTTATTTACACGATGCAATGCCTGGTACTTGTTAGCTGTCAGATATTTGGAAAACATTAAAACCTCCGCTGTGGCATTTGTCGCCTTATCTTTGTAATTGTTTTCATGCCTTTCATACCCACCCCTATGAAATAATAATGGGAAATTTAGTGAAGGTATGACAGCACTCAGTGGTACAGCTTTAATATCATCTAATAGGGTAATGTATACTCCGTAACCGGGCCCTTACGCTTAACTACGCTTAACGTAAGGGCCCGGTTATAGATAATAGGGAGCTAACTATACTCCGGATACGTGGCAGGACAAGAATGTCAAGAATGGCGAGACGATAAATAGTGCAGGTCCGTCCACTTCCACCTTATAAACCTTTATCCATGGGCGAATTTTCTCACACTTGCTTTTCTAGATGACTCATTTATGATAGATCCGGACGACAACGCTGAAGACCGGTCCGCCACATACCCTTCAACAGGGGTCCTAGTTGCGCTCGTGCCCTGTCCCCGGCTCATTCTGCCGAAACAAATAGGGTTGGCTCGGAGAAGCCCAGCGCTAGATCCATTAAATCTATGGCTGCGGTTGTTATTCCAGTCAGATCCAATTGCCGTGATGCCATGAAGACATCGAGGCAGCGCTGCAAACAGAAGAGTGGCGTACCAGGACCGTGCAAAGTTTCCGACAGCGAGAAATCTAGCAAGCAGTCCGTACACGGCGGCGACCTTGGGCCTGAAAAGAGCAGTGTGAGCAAGCAGCCCGACGACGCAAAAAGGGCAAGTGGTGATGGCGGTGATTCACACAAGAGGCCACCAAAGCGACGCAAGGTTTCCGTGCCGTTATCTGCATCCAGACTCCGCCCTTTTGAATCTCGGATACCAGGTGCCGCACCGGATCGTGGGGAGATCGAGCAGCGGAGTCGCGGCATGCAGTCATCCTGAGTGGCAGCGGATCGTCCCACAACCCTGGCCCAGGTCCGGGCCGGCGGTGACTCCGGAATGTCTGGCGGCACCGAGCCGAACTCGCAACCACAGTTGACCTAGGAGCAGGCCATGATGCTTGCATCTACAGTCGCGCAGGTAGTTTTTGAGATGACCACAGGCTCTCCAGTGTCCAATACGCTGGTTCCAAACACTTTGGATGCGACGTCCTCCAAGCAGACAAGCGATCAGGATGGGAAGGGGACCAGCGAGGTGATAAGTGGCAGACGGGCCCCATACACGGGGCAGGAGGATGACCTCCTGAAACAGCTCAGGGGCGAGGGCCTTGAATCCAAAAGCAATTCCCTAGCCGATCCAAAGCAGCCCTGCAGACGAGA
This sequence comes from Emmonsiellopsis sp. PD_5, assembly GCA_032988985.1. Lineage (NCBI taxonomy): Eukaryota > Fungi > Ascomycota > Eurotiomycetes > Onygenales > Ajellomycetaceae > Emmonsiellopsis > Emmonsiellopsis sp. PD_5. Next base: position 88,722 of record JANTQI010000021.1, on the reverse strand, counting down.
TACTCGGGGCGGCGCGGAAGCGCCTAAGTCTAGGCAGCTGAGGGAGCGCTGCTCTTGCTAACAACGGACGGAGTGAGCGAACTGGATTGTGACATCTGTCTTCTCTTCTTGCTTTTGATGTGGTCTTCTATGCTTTTATCTCAGTCAGCGGCTGGGAATAGTATTATTCCTTGTGTTCCGATTGAGCTTTAGTATAGTTGATGACTCTGTTTAACTAGCTAAAGTCGAACCTGTGTGATGTGATGGCAGCCAAGGCGTGTAAGAACTCAAATACACTGATGTACTCATGGCATAAGCTAACTGGTTCTGCCGGGGTTATCGGGTTTGATGGACCACTGGCCAATGAGATGCCGAAACGTGTTTCGCGTCAAAAGAATCTCTTCATCTCCCCAACCTCTGAGGAGCAAGAATGATGGAGATATCAAGCAATAGAACGGATCGAGAGACCACTGGAAACCACCCTCTTGACTAACAATCTGCAGGTATCTTTTGTTAGACAGTGTTTTGACTTTATAACCCCGCGATGGTGACCTCGTGCATCTCTCACCTCTTCGTTCAGCCTGCTACCATCATTTTTAGTATCGTCCCGCTTGCAGACAACACACAGCGGCCTCCTCTCTACTGCTTTTCCCAGAACCAAATTCCGATCTCCAAGGGGCAGGAGGATGGCGGATAGAGTTGACGAGGCGATTCGCCTGCTAACTCTCCTGGCACAGACTCGGAGTGATCATAACAACGCACTCATGGCAGCTCTAGCGTCGCCCGAGCCTCCCATTTGCGGAGATGACTGTGTTGAGGTGCTGAAGTCACTGCGTAAACCCGGGCTTCTGGTGGGTTATGTACTACTGCTCACTCTAGGGACAGAGGTACCACATAGACCAACTGTCCCCGAGCAATTCGAAGTCTTTCGTACCTATTCAGACGGCACAGAGATTATGATGGGTATTTACCCCACACTGTCGAAAACGCCCCGGCTCTCGACGATACTTGTCGCGAAGATGATGGACGCTATAATGAAGTGCGGTGCCGAGGACGCGGTGACTCCCTGGGCGGCCGCAAAAGCAGCGGCCAAGCAGCACGGCGGCTGGGATGCGGCTCTGACGGCAATTTTCGACTGCAAGTTCCTGTTCGATGGCGAGTTTGGGAGATACCTCACTGAAATTTTCGTCAGTGGGGCCCACGGCTTTATACTAGGCTTACTTCCCGGAGCGATTCGTGCTTTTTTCGGGGCCAACGAGATGATGTGCGAGTTGGTCGGGGCATTTTTCGGATGTTTGCCGCTTTCATCAATCTTCGAAAGTTTTGAGCAGTTTTGTAAGAAGTTCGGGGTCGCAGCCTTCGCTGCCCTTGGGTCTTACGGCGGCCGGTATCTCGGCAAGGTTGTCTGCGGAATACATCCTATTCTATCCGTTGGGCAGCCCTTTGCCTCCTTTACCTTTTCCTTCATCGGCGGCAGGCTCATGGAGTCATTTGGGAGGATGGTATGCAAGGTTGACAAATCACCGTACGAACGCATCAAGGAGGCCCTAGCTAAGATAGATTTGGAGCCGGACCCATTACTTTCAAAGGAGGATGTTGTTGAGGGTATGATCAAGTGCGGCACGGAACGCAAGCCCTTTCGTGTGAAGATGACAGAATCCATGACGGACGACGTGAAGGACCTCCGTGACGAGCTGAGTACTTTGCAGAGCTCGTCACCTGCAAAGTTTGGCGAGTTCTTGGACGAACTGAAAAAAAAGTGTTGCAAGTGAAGAAGGCACTTGACGTAGTCATACACAATGACTACCTAGGCACTTTGTATTACGAAAATGGCCTTGTTTAAATTTCAACAAGTCTCTGAAATAAATTATTTTAGAGTGTTTTAGGATCCCGAACGTGACGCCCGAGCATTCGTACGTACTAGGGAAAGGGGATTCCCTAGGGAAAAGGGGCTCCCTGGGCAAACAGGGGGGGGGGGTTGTGCGGAGACAGCTTTGCCCCTATATGCTCTGTTATTTCCGGGGATCACTATCTTTCCCGCTTTATAGCTCTTGTAGTATTCTGCTTGAGGTCGCTAACTCAAGGACCAGCTCTGCAATTTCATATGACTAGCTATGTCCACCCTTTGTAGATTCCCAGTTCAGTATCAGAATAAGGTTATATTTGGTCAAGCACTTTCTATTATCTATCCCGACTAAAGGGCGCCAATTACGAAATCGACAACCAGCTCTGCACTTCCATATTCAATCAGTTATGTGACCTGTGCCAATATTAAAACCAACAGAATAAGATTCTATTTGGTCAAGCGCTTTCCCGATTGAAGGGAACCAGTTATGGATGCCGCCCAAAGACTGTTCCATGCTTGGTTGCCTCATGCTTCATCAAAAGCATCTTGCTTTCTAGACGTTGCATCTGATCATCCTCCCTGCTGGCCAAGAATCGTTCAAATGGAGTCGTCAAAAATGCCTTGTCAGGGACCCCGGGTTCGCATATCGCTCTCTGTCCGCTTGGCCGGCGGGAGTCTGGTATCCCCGAGACAGAGGAAGCAGACTGTTGGCCTTTCTTTGCGTGACTCCACCATCACTAGGGGTCTTCCCTGGCGTAGAGTAACATCCTCATCCTCTTGTGAGGATTGCTGTTGCTTCAAGCACGAACCGGTTCGATCCAGTTTGCCAATCGATTGGGCATAATCCACCCAGCTGGGCGTCACATAGTATTTATTTACTCGATGTAATGCCTGGTACTTTGTTAGCTGTCAAATATTTGGGAAACATTAAAACCTCCACTCCCTGCCTGCAGCACATACTTCTGCCCATCCCCAGCTTAGGCTCAATTGCGCACTGTTTTGGCCCAGATGAGAAGGGCACATCCCTTTCACTTTTCAGTCACCTAGCAATTCTTTCATTGCTAGTTATATTCTCATTCTATGACCTATTCCACGACCTTTTGCCATGCACGTACAAATCTCCAGCCTGCCTCTTTGAGGCCCTCGGAAAAATGCTACTGCGAATTTGTTGAATATTTGTCCCAGAGGACTGACAGCAGAAGATTGTAATTGATATATCTAAGATGATTTCATCGTTAGGGACGCAAGCTATTCCAGTCAACAGGAAGCACCTATTCTAGGTTACTTTTTACTCAACGTCGCAGCCAAATATTAAAAAAACAACTGCCAGGTCTAAACTCGACATTATTTCCCATGTCTGTTCTATTTCCTGCGATGCTTGCTTGCATATTCGGACGCCCGGATTCAGGGGATTTATGGCGTGTTCTCAGCGCAACAACTGCAGGCTTGATGTCCCAGATAACGACCAGCCGGTCCGGTCCTGTGCCTGGACAGATTCGGAACTATGTACCCAGGCACGTTTGATTGCCCGTCCGGCCGGGAGGCTTTAACATGACAATGACATATATGCAATGGTGCTTCATGACCTCGCTTAACAGGTCTGATTTCCTCTTTCATCCCCTTCTACAACTATTGATGCCTTCACCACTATACTTGCCCATGATGAAACAAGGAAGGTCATGAAGCTGGCATCAGAGAGTTTGATTCGAAAATGGTGTATGGTATGTATGCGTCGAGATGGTCAGCATATCAATCCAATTTAAAAAAGATTGACCCCCTGTTTCTGCATCTCACGCCATGACGGCGCATTTTCTTCGAAAATATGGCAAAACATACAAAGGCAAGATGGTGATGGATGCATGGAAATTCTCAATATCCATGTGTATTGCATTGTCCGGTTAGATGCCCAGGATTGATGATTACCCGGAAACAGGGGGCCGCGGTTGTTGCGAAGGAACGTAGTAGCTAGCTATTATTTACACTTGAAACTTGTGTGGGAAATAACGGTATTCAATCATATTCTAGGGACAGACACCATTTGTTTCTTTAAATTTATCTGTTTATCCCATCAGACCTGCCTGGCCGTGTGTACTTTCTTGTTCACTAATGAGTCCATGTAGATATTTATCCACCCAAACAAAACAACTCATAACGAAATCTCGACTTGATCTATCCTATCAGCCATGTTAGGGAAAAAAATAAAAAGCACGGATACCAAATAAATAGATACGGCGACGGGATCAATCATAGCCAGCCACGCACCGTCCCTGAAGCAGACAGCAGACACGCCTTACCACAGTTATTTAAAATTCCATATCTTGCTAACCCCAACCCCCCCCCTCCCCAAAAAAAACCACACGATGGTCCGTCCCCGTTCCCAACCCCAAACACTCAATCTCCATCCATCTCATCCCTCCCCTCCAACCCCCGGGAAAGCAAAAGGCAAAGCCCACCTCTCCTGAAGCGGTCATCGTGGCTGGGTTGGGATGGGAGTGGCCGGGGTCCGGTCCCTGGTAGGTAGGTGGGTAGGTAGGCTCGAGGGAATGTATTATATATCCACCGTGCGGAAGTCGAGGAGCTGGGTGGGAGGGAGGGAGGGAGGCGGGAGGTGTATGGATGGGTATGGGTATGGACCGCTTTGGGGAGCCCTTTTTCGCGCGCGGGAAGTTTCCGATAGCATGCATGGCGTGCCATGTATGTAATATACGGACTCCACAGCCCCAATCCAGAAGCGAAAGGGTCGGTAGGTGGACTGTAGGGCAGCGGACGGGGGTGAATTCCGCCGTATGATGAGGCAGCGGGCATCCAAATCCAAATCCCAACAGGATAAGGGTGATAGATCGAAAAAAAAAAGGAGGTAATCTCTTCAACTCCTCACCGCCAACAACCCCCCCACCCTCCCCTCCCACCCACTAACCACCTCCTCCCCAACCCTCTCCAACACAACACACGGATCCTCCCGCTCCCCTCCCTCCCCCTCCCCAATCTCACCCACACTAACACCCACCCCCCCAAAAACCCCCTTAACCCCCAACTCCCCCCTCGCCCTCTCCAACAACATCCTCACTCCTTCCCCCTCCCCCTCCCCCTCATCATGACCAACACACCTCCCCAACCCCTCCAAAACCCCCATCACCACACCCACCCGCAACCCCAGCACCGCACCGACGGGAAACCCCTTATCAAACCCGCGCTGGACATGTGCGTGTTTCGCGGCGGAGACGCCGTCGCGGTAGCCGGCTGTGACGTGTTGGCGGCGGAGGGAGGGGAGGTCGGAGGGTTCTGTTGTTGTTTGTATTTGGTGGGGTGGGGAGGTGCCGAAGATGTCGTCTAGGGAGGTGAGGTGTTGCTGGGTGGTAAGTGGGGAGGAGGAGGCGGTGGTGGAGATGGAGGTTATGGGTGTTGAAGGGGCGGAGTGAGAGTCGTCTTCATTGTTGTGGTTGTGGTCGTGGCGGGGGGTGGAGGGCGGGGAGTCGGAGTGGGAGTGGGAGTGGGAGAGGGATGGAGATGGTGGGGACATTTTGGTTTTTGTTGTTTTCTCTTTTTGAGTTATTTTTTGGCCCTTTTTGTGGGAGGGGTTTTAGACGGGCAGTATTGTCAGCGGGCTTTTCTGGTATAGTTTTGGGTAGAAGATATATATCATCGGATGGAGGGGTTGAGGTTACTGGGATGGATGGATATTTTTCTTATCATCACGTGATTCTCTTCCGATAAGAGATTTGACTCCAGGGGAGGAAAGATTTATTTTTCGCTGCTATGTAGTTCAAGGATAAAGATTGGCAGGGAGAGGTGGATTGTGTATGTGGAATATCTACTAGTAGTTATAATAAGTGTCGTTCACTGCAGTGCATCTATAATGATAATTGAGCCGAAATGGATATCTCCAGAAACCCGAAATCGCTGGGCAGTAAGTACTGAAAGAACAAGGCAAAAAAACGCTCTCTCATTATGCGTATATTTAAACTAATAGCAACGGTAATTAATTAATAATTTACACCTTCTCAGGCCCGGCCTCGATCTTCTCCTCTGTCCCCTCCTGCCGCAGCGCCATCTCGCGCTTCTCATCGCGGACGGAGAAAAATACAATCCCAGCCGTCCAGATCGCCATGGCGATGGAGGTGGCGATCATAGCCCACATACCTTTCTATTGAGGAAGTTAGTTAAAACCCGCACCATCTTAAAGTAGATAGAAGGGTTGGGGTGCATACCGTAAAGTAAGGAGCCTGATCGGCCGAATAGAACAACAAAGCCCACCACGCATTCACCACGTTACTCCCCATATTCATGCTGGCAATGACGACGCTGCGCAGCGCATCGTCCTTGAAGCGCATGACATCGTTCGCCCACGCGAAGAACGTGGCTTGGCAGGCGTACACGGAGCCAGCCCAGTAGTATGCGCCGAAGACAGTTGCGGTGGACGAGCCGGGAGCCAGGATCATCGCGGACGTCACCACGCCTGTGATGCCGATCCAGTAGCCGACCAGGTAGCGTTTCCCGCCGAGGAAATCGGTCATGGTGGCCCAGAAGAGGGTGGAAACGATGCCGACGGCGGGCACCCCGGTTGGGTAGTTGTTTAGCTGTGGCACGGTGTACTTGTTCGTCGGGTGGGATTTCATGTACAGTGCTAGCAGGGCGTTGGTGGAGAAGGATTCGGTCTCGCCGGCGATGACCCAGAGCATGACGAAGCCATACCAGTGCCAGGAGGTGAAGACGCGCTTGGCGAAGGAGAGGTTGATTGGGGTCTTCTCGTGGGGGCGTTCGGGCACGCGGGAGACGGCGAGGGCGCGCTCCTCGGCGTTTAGGTAGGGGGCGTTGGTGGTGGAGGGGGTGTCGGGGAAGAGGAAGATGCCGTAGAGCGCAATGGGGACGGTGATGAGGCCGTCGATCTGGGGGTTTGATTAGCATATTGTTTTGTAGAGGGCTTGGGTATGGTTTTGTAGAATGGTTTTGTAGAAACGTACGATGAATAGCCATCTCCAACCGGCCATTCCTCTGGCGCCGTCGAGTGACTTGTGGATTCCTGTCTGGATAAAGCCGCCAAACATGGTGCCGGCAAGGCCAGAGGCAGTGAAGATACCACTTCGCTTGCCCAGCTCGCGCTCTGTGTACCACGAGCCGAGAATGTAATGGGTTCCGACGAAGGTGGTGGATTCAGCCAGACCCAGGAAGAAGCGAATGACCATGATGCCCTGGGGGTTCTTGACGGCAGCCGTCACCATAGTCAGGCCGCCCCAGATCAGCATCATGACGGGGAAGAAGATCCTGGGCTTGAAGTAGATGAGGGCCAGGTTGGAGGGGATTTGGCCCAGGATGTATCTGTGCAGGCGGGTTAGAACAGACTCTGACTCCAGGAGGATATAGGACGTAGGAGGCGCACCCAACAGTGAAAATCGTAGTGATCAGATTAAGCTGGTTTCCCTGGAAGTTCAAATCCTCCTTCATCCCAGAGACATATGCATTGTTCAGGTTGGATCGATCCAGCTATAGACATGTTAGCCGCAGTCCATCCATCACAGAAAGATATTGACAGCTCTCCGGCCACGCAAGACTCACGTAATTGGCAAAGTACATCAGACAGCAAAAGGTCAGGATGAAGAAGTCAATCTTCCGCAGCAGAGCAGCCTCCCCGGGCTTGCTCTCAGTGCCGCGCAGGTACTGCACAAAGCGCCCCATGGCGACAACAGCGCGGTCAACCGGGTTCAATCAGAGCGGAGGGATGCGAGGAGAGTGACGCCCAGTCGCGCTCTCAGTCAAATCGCAGCCCCAAGGAACGGGGGGCAGAGAGCAGAGGCGGAGAGGAGGGATAGTTAACGGAGTGAAGGTGGAGAGAAGCCGGGGCGAAGAGGAGGCCGTTATATTATATACGACCCGTTCGTTACCCTCGGCTTTAACCGTAGTAACAGACAGGACCAAAGCCTGGAGCTAGATAGCTAGGGGTTATCTTCTGCTTGGCTGGTTATCAGCTAAAAAATAGCTGGTTGATGGCTGTCTGGAGAGCTGTTCGCCCTAATTAAATATGGAGAAGCAGCTGTATCTACGCGCAGGGGACAGCTATCTTTATTATATCTACGAACTATGCATGGTTATTATCTTAACCCATCTTGATATAACCTATAACTATTCTATTAGAACTATTCTATGTTCTGCATTCCCCAGACTTCTATTCCAATTTACTTCATCCCGTCTCCACGCTCCATCCCGGAGCTGAGACTCGGCAGTCAAAGAAACCCGCCCGCACTCGCCACCGCGGCCATGACAGCGCCGACGTCGCCAGGTTTCCCCATATTCGAGCAATCCGTGTGTCAATTCCATTATCATCCTCCTCTTTTTGCTTCAAAAGTTAAGCGAAACTCTTCGCGTGCCCTGGATCCCACCCAAGGTTCTGGCAGTATCCGCTTTCTGGTTCGCCGGCGACAGGCGTCAAATCACGATGCAGGGTTTGCGGGATAGGATTTCGGCGGGCCGCAGTCGGCGATATTGGTGAAGCTGGGGAGCTGGGCAGCCCGTGTTCGGAGAGCCTCCGTCATGGCGATGCGGAGAATGGGGGTGGCTGTTTCAGCAATCTCACGATACAGCATATCTGATATATCCCTTGCAATGGCCAGTTCAAGCCTCAAGGTAGGAAGCTCTGTGAAGCAGTCAGATCAGCCCATGTCTCTGCCGTGAACCCTACAGCCGGGCTGGTCTGTCCATCAATTAAAGTCGGGGATAACTAGTCTCGCTAACTTTGAAATAGTTAACTATCCATCCCGCAACGTGGCAGTGGAGTCTGTTCTGCGATGGCCAGGGGGCGAGGATAGGGGATTGGACATGCCCCATCCTTGATCCTGTTTATGGATTAGCTGCCAGCATTAATTATCCTGCATCATGCATGGCATAACTAACTTAGTTATCTAACTAGTTATGCGAGCAAGCAAACGCTGGGTTCTAATTAACGCGCTCTTCCTGCGCCTATCTTGTTGGCGCGCTGAATGCCGTCGACGTGGCTGCCCTTCGGCTGAAGATGGGAGAAGATAGACAGCCCAAACAGCAGATACGCGTCATTTCAGTTAACGTCCTTGATGATGGCCCTGGACCTTGACCTCTGTCTAACAAAGTATGGTTTTCCGCAAAAGCCGTTCAGATACTATGTCTATCCCACCGCCCTGTCTCCGGCTACACAAGCACCCGCCGTGGACTCATTCAGGCGATTCCCCGACTTACCACGCGAGATCGCCCTTCTGATCTTCCAGTTCTGCGACGCTCCGACTCTATTCCAGCTCATGCACACGAGCTCAGCTATCCGGGCGCAAACCTCACGGCTCTTCTGGACGCACCAGGATGACGTCTGGTACCGCTGCAGCGGCTCCTGGCTGCGCACTACCGACAAACCCGGCTACATCTACGACTGCCCGCACTTCGCAAGGCAAGTCACGCAGTTGGAGATTCACCTAGGGCTCATGGGGCCGGGCTTCGAGCAACTTGCGACTTCCCACCTCCCCTTACGGCGGGAGACGACAGAAGAGCAAACGCGCCGTTTCTGGGCCCAAGTCCAAGAGTCATACCCCTCGCTTCGAAAGGTGGTGTTGGCTTCTCACGCCCCCTACCCGCCTCTCCCCCCGGCTGACGGCGAGTATAACGAGACATACTCCATCATGGCCACCGTTGCCCAACTGGCCCCTCCCCACCTCACAGCCTTCATCGCGATCGAAAAAGTTCGTGTCGGAATACAAATACGCACCCACAGTCTATGGCGAATACAACCAGCTCCAGGTCCAGGTCCAGCTCCATCCTGGGTCGTCGTGGACGATGACTGGACTCCCAACCGCATTTCGATACCGCATCGACAAAGACTCCCCGGCCCCCTGGCCGAGTATCTAGCCATGGAAGACGGACTAAGTTTCGCCATGCTCGAGAAAGGCGGCCGCAAGTGGCTGGCCGCCCAAACGTACCCGCTCTACTCCCCCGGCCCGCAGCTCGATTGTCCGGCCCCCGACTGCGCTGGCAAGTTCACGCAGCGCGCGCAATGGGAGGATCACATTCGCAACGAGTGCCGGTATTTAACCCGGCATAACTGGTGGGGGGCTGAGTGTTGCCAGCACACGCCTGCGGAGGTGAAGGCTGTGCTTGATGCGCGGGAGGCGGGCGTCAAGGCGTTGGAGGAGAAGTGCAGGGCGCTGTGGAGGAAGTTGAAGGGGGAGTTTGGAGAGGAGGGGACGGAGAGGAGGAGGAAGTTTGTCAAGTGCTTGGCTGAGTTGGCGGAGCGGGAAGGGTTTGTGCCGCCAGGCGAGGAGCTGGAGGATTCGGCATTCTGGGTGGAAGGGTTTACGGGGTGGTTTGAGGAGGAGCATGTTTACTACACTGGCTGCCCTTGAGAGGGTATGGGTATAGGTTAGTTAGGTGGGCTGGTTTGGTTTGATAGGATATGGCACTTATTTGCTCCTTGGATTTCATTCCGCTCTTCCGAAATGGCTAAGGAGTCCAGACACTATTCATTCCCCGTCCCGTGGACGCACCAATCCCCAATCCAATCCCCAATAATGCCAATCCACATCCAATCCGCGCCTCAAATATTCATCCTTACATCCGTCCGGCTAGCTACCATACCCATACCCATACCTATACCTATACCTATACCCAGCCCAGCTGAGCTGAGCTGCTAATGGTAAGTAACACCAACCTAACCTAACCAACCCCCATCATGCAGCTCCCAACATACATATCCCCAACCGTGCTCTGCCCTACTCTACTCTACTCTGTCGTGCAATGGCGCAGCACAGCACAGACGTGCACACACACATTCCAACGTTTTTATTCTCATTCTCATTCTCATTCAACTCCCATATCCGATATCCGGTGTATAGGATCAGATCAGGTCAGGTCAGAGAGAAGAAGAATAAGAAGAAGAAGAAGAAGAAGAAGTGGATTGTAATGGAACTAATAATTAACTAGTTACATCGATTTGTTCATCTCTTACGGTATATGTAAGTTATATACTCCGTACATGTACCCATCTACCTAGTCTAATGGTTTGATGTTTGAGCTGAAATGAAAAGAGGATAATTTCCATACCCTATTTTTTCAGTTAAATCAAATCATAAAGCCAGCCTAAAGAAGAAAAAAGAAATGGGTGTCATTCAGCCTATGAGTGTCATTTTCTCGGTTCATCCCGGGTTTATTTGGTCTGGTATCACCATCACCATCACCCGCAGAGAGAATAGCTAGAGAGTTAACATCCATTAGTTTTACCCATCTATCTATCTATCTACATAAATAATGCACCGCCCCATGCAGCATAGCATGCAGGTAGGAGATTGAAATAAAATAAAATAAAACAAAAATAAGAAATCATAGTTAACTACTAACTACCGACTCCATACACGCCATCCCATCCCAAACACCTCCACATATACTGAGTCTAATGATACTTAACCAGAGGATGTCTGGTTACTTATTACAAGTCAACCACATGACTACTCTCTTTTCTTTTGTCTGTACTCTCCTGTCATTCCGAGATTTTTTGTCTACGAGATGGAAGATTGGAGGAGAGATAGTGTGCTGGAGTGATTTGGGGAAGTGATTTGTTCGTACTGAACTATGGATGAACGCAGTACAAGGCAACAATCGACAAAATAGATCCATCTCATCACATTTGTCTAGAGTAGCTCATAGACGGATGGGTATACAGTAGTTCCCGAAACCAGTGTCAATCCTACACACTCTTGGGTTGTTTCCCAAACCCTAATGCCAAGACAGACTTTCCTTATTTAAAAATAAAACTCCGAGCTGATCAGTTGCTGACCAATGTAATATATGGTAACAATGGTATCAACAATAGCATAACCAACATAGCTGTACTTTACCTGTATCAGTTATATTACAGTTGCCAGGTGTCCCAAATCTCTCCCACCTCAATACCTTGCAGCTCTTCTTCCGATAAAATCACTTGAAGACAAGATACTTTCTAACAACGATGGCGCCATATCTTGCATCTTCAAAGCTTGAACTTATTCATGACATGATCAAGTGCGATGTGTCGCTAACTAATTCTCAGATTGCTGAAGCAGCTGACTGCAGCGAGCGTGCGATTCCTAGAATTCGCTCTAACCTGCGGCTCTTTGGCAGTGTCAGAGCACCTCCAAATAAAGGCGGACGGCCGCGAAGTATAACTAGCTATCTGACTTTCCTCATGCCCTATCGCTGATCCCAATGCCACCTTGGCACGAATAGCCTGTGCAACCATCACCAAGGGAAAGACAAATGTAGATTAACGCCTCCCGTACTCGAAGCTCTTTGTGACCATCTGCTGGAAAAACCTGGTTTATATCTTGATGAGATGGTGGTCTTTCTATATGATGAGTTTGGTATAGAAACAACAAAGTCCAGTATTAGCCGGGCTCTTGCTTTCAAAGGGTGGTCAAAGAAAACAGCCCGGCAGAAAGCCAAGGAACGAAATCCAGACTTGCCAGATGCCTACTTCCACTATCTTTCAGACTTCTGTTCCTACCACCTTGTGTATGTTGATGAATCAGGATGCGATAAGCGGATTGGATTTAGACGTACAGGTTGGTCCCCACTTGGCATAGCACCTATCCAAGTATCAAAATTCCACCGTGATCAGCGTTATCAAATACTACCTGCATATGCCCAGGATGGCATAGTCCTCTCTCGCGTCTTCCAGGGTTCAACTGATGCCATTGTTTTTGAGGATTTTATTGGGCAGCTCCTTCAGCATTGTGGAAAATGGCCAGAGCCAAAGTCTGTTCTGGTCATGGACAACGCGTCTTTTCATCACTCAGAGCAGATTGGGCAAATGTGCTCTAATGCAGGAGTCAAATTGGTGTATCTTCCACCATACTCGCCAGATTTAAATCCTATTGAAGAGTTCTTCGCTGAGTTAAAGGCTTTTATCAGACGGAATTGGCAGATTTATGAGAAAGGTTGTGGTCAAGGGTTTGATGGCTTTCTTGGATGGTGTGTTGATGTTGTTGGTTCAAGAGAACGAAGTGCCAAAGGCCACTTTCGAAATGCAGGGCTCACAATTGAGGAGATGTACTGTGATTAGGCAGCCTGTTTAGAGAGAAGAATTGGAAATAGACATGGTCTACTGGTTAGTTTTTATTTTGGCTAGGAAACATCTTAGTGCCTCCGGTGTGTATTTCCGGATTCCCAAACTGTTGTGACCAACCATGGCATGACAGGGTGTGTATTGAAATGCTGATTTTGCTATCAGCAGCTTCTCTTAACACAGCCAGCCCCAAGGTGCAAAGCAACAATGGTTTAGCCAAGTGTTTAATGCTTCGCCTAGCCACGATTCTGTTACCTTGGAACACGAACTCTCTACTTTTGTTCCATTTATGTTTTTAACCTGATATCACTTAAGTATGATGACCATGGACTTTCTCCTTGACCCTAGCGCTCTATCTCGTAGGCAACTTGGTCCTTGCGTGTTGTGAGACACGTGAAACACGTGACCTATTATGTGACAAGGCTGTGCCAAAACTAAATACAGCCCAGCTTGCCCCGCACAACAAAGCTTCACTGCATTTTATCAAACATCAACCGCCTCCTATTACATACTTTATCTTTTAAATACAATGTGTGAATGGGCTTGCAGAACCTACGCATCTTGTCGACGTAATCCCAAACACGAAATCCGCCACCATATTAACCGTTGTCAAACTGCAATTCAAAACAACATGCCCTGCATCCCGGCAAGCGGACATCAGAGGGATTTACCACTTGCCCGCGACATTCAGGATACGAACATAGCTGGAGATTGTCCTGTTTGTGAAGGAAACACGCCAGCTAATTCGTCTGACTGATACCGGTACGTTTGTCTGTCCCCCAACGTGTATCTAGAGATCGTGGTTGAGCCTGCTTACGGCCTACATCTCCAAGATCCGTGAATGTGCTAGATTAAAGTTGAATTAGCTGACGGAATAATTAAGGTCGGGAGAAACCAAACGTACAATGGCTCGTGTTTGGAAACTTGGAAAATTTGAAGTTCCAGCTGCCTGAGATTGATATCGGGGATTGTTTTGCAGTGGAGATCGAGGACAAAGAACAAATGGGAAGGCGAAGTCGGCTCAAACAATATATGTATATAAAGATCCTTGTCAAGAAGTTCAAGTTCGAGACCTTGTGAATTGAAGAAGGCTTTGAGCATCTCATCCTGAGTCTTCCAATGTCGCTCGGGACATTTAAGAATGATGCGTTTCGGAGCAACCTGGGTCATTGTAGTTGAAACAATTTGCTGCTGCAGAAGGTGAGAATGGCAGGTGTGATGAATTTGATGGAATGTTGAGCCAGGGAAGAGCGGGAGGCTGGTCGCTGCTTTGAGCTCCGTTAAGTTAGTTATGGCCAATCATGCTGACATAAGCGTTCGAATCCTTCCTCCACCAAGGCGCCAATCATGTATCGCCTTATCAGAAGTACCGCCAACCATGGCGACTGGGCCCGAGTGTGCTCGCCACAACACTACTATATACCTAGTAAGATGCATTATCAAATGCTGAGGCTTCAAAGATTGGCTCGACAAGCTATTTCTCTGTAATTAAGGATTGTTGACTCGTTAGATGCAAATTAAGCAGCCCATGCTATCAAGCTTCGCAACGAGCAGACATATAATTTTTGTAAAAAGACCAGTGTATAACTCGCGCGCACGCGCGCGAGCACTCACTTAGGGCCGAAATCAAGCTACAATCAAAGCCAGGTCCTATATTCTCAATAATCTATAAATATTGACCACTAATATAACCGATCAGCAAAGATTGGTGCAAAATTTGGTGTAACAATTGGTGACAACGCCACAATATAGATAAGAAGTCTGAAGGTAGGTTGTCTGGCAGCTGCATAATAGAAAAGGAGCCAAAGGAGATAGCACTACTATAAACAGAAATATGTCAATCCAAACACTCTGTAGAGTCCTGATTTTGTTTGCGTTGCTTGACCCAGCGGCTAACATCGCGAACGAACCGGCGTGCGACACCGGTTTTCACACCATGATTAACAAAGAAGTCTGGGTCATTGTCCTCGTAGATCTGTTGAAGGTCAAGGCAGTTTTCCAATGCCACATCACACGCCTTTCTAACATGCTGTTTGAAGACCTCACTGCTCACGCGTGATAGCTGCCAACGGGCATATTCCTCCACTGCTTCATCAAGGAATCCGGGAATATCAATGGAATCGCTATCAGTGGTCCGTGGAAGCGTGGCTTCGGTACTGCTTGGCGTAGATGTCATCAGTGATTGAGATGAGGGTGTTGGGAGGACATTGATGTTGATCGGAGGACATGATGATCCAGTCACGGTGTTATGACCCTTCTGTTTTCTTTTAAGTAGCTGTTTCTCCTCGTCATATATCTCTTTACGAATGGCGTCTGGGATATCGTCGTGGGTCTCTATAATGCCGCCTCGCTCCACATACTCAACAAGGCTCTTCATGTGATATGTTTTCAGCCTGTAATGCTTTTTCCCCACGGGGTCCTGCCAACAGTACTGCCCTTCATGGTGGCATGGTGGCCCAGGGCAACGCATGATCCTGTACACGTCCCGCCAAACTGAAGGTTGTCCAGAAGTTTGTTCCGCGTCTGCCTGAGCGTCTTGTTCAGCAAGCATCCGCTTAGTTACTGACGAAGTTCCTCTTTTGTCGGTCTTCCTCGAAGATGGGTTAGTATCCTCTATATAGTTAATGGATATATAAAGCCTGAGCTTCTTGCCCGAGCAAAATAGGTTGCTCCACATCAGGAGCTGCTTCTCTATAGCTATCCAATCAACATCAGTGTTTTCAAAGCGTTTGGTAAGGTCACGCTGTGAACGGTCATTTACAGACACTACAACTGTAGTATCATCTGATCTCGGTTGTCGATTGCGGGCTACTTTTCGAAGTAGAACATTCTCTGCCTTTTGTTTTAGCTCGGGCCAGTAGGCACTAGGAGCTAAAACCAGATTTTGTTCCGTATCCTTTGCCACAATCCGGTTATTAAGAGTCACCCTCCATTCAATCAAATAACAAATACTGGTTGGTGGCTGTTCATTGCTTGTTCCTCTATTTGCCCATTCAGGTACTTGATGAAAACCTAGTTGGCTGGGTTGTGATTCCTGCAAGGGAGTATAACGTTCATCAAGGACGCGGTCCGGGGAAGCGCTAAGAATAGATGGGGGGTTATGGTAACCAGGGGTCGGGGCATACAACGGACCTTGGTCCCATGGTTCAAGAGGCTGAAGTTGAGAGGCATCGTCAAAGTCAGATGGGCTTGATGTCATCGCAATATAGAAGCGCTGTTACACTAAGAGAGCCTATGTCAAAGCCCACTAGACGTTAGCTTGTAACATTTTGGTCAAACAAGGCATCTAAGCACAAGGAGCCGCAGCTAACAGACTGAGTAACACGACCAATAGAATCATGAATTGCACCGGTGCACACATAGGCAGGTAGAGAGTTGTAGAGCCCGTTCCCAACCAAGGTTGATGTACAGTACGGTCTGGAGAAACGGGGCGACTGCTGTTGACAGCTTGCCAGACCCAGAGGGCCATTCTGGCTGTTTGACTAGTTTGCATGGAAACTTCGAGAAAACTGTGAAATTCGCCATACAAGAAATATATGACACTGGTGTTATTTTACTGTTCAATACCATACAAGAACAATTTCAGGAACAGAGTTAATCCAGGAACTATTCTAAATACAGTTTAGTCTGTCTTGGCATTAGGGTTTGGGAAACAACCCAAGAGTGTGTGGGGTTGACACTGGTTTCGGGATCTACTGTAAACCATACATACATACTAGTAGTCACCTCAATACTATCTATTGAGAACATGCAAAATCTACCGAAATCCCCATTTTAGGCCTTTGTAGTAGTACAAGACTACATTGTCTAATAAATAGTTAATCCATCCATCCCCGATAAAACGCCGCTGACCAGTCCATCCATCTATCTACCTAGAGCATGTACGTACCACAACATCTACGATCTCGCCATCCGGGAACCGCGATAGGGCTACCAAACCCAGCAAAGTCCCGGGTCTGTACGACCGTTTTGACCTGAAAAGCCACACCGGGGTTAATCAATCCCGTCAAGTCAGCCCAGCCTGGCCCTGGCGGCGAGTGGCAAACCCGTAGATGAGCGGATGAGGATGGGGGATCTCCCTGCACTGTGATATGTATGTGTAGTATGCATTGGATGGGCGATTGTGAAAATTCAAGAAATGCAATTGCCGAGCGCCTGTGTGACGGATTGCTGCGGGGAGCTCTGGCGTTCTACCATGACGGTGGGTGTGGGTGGAGGTGACATGGAACGGCAGATGCTGTGAGAGAAGTGATCTGTAGTTTAGTTAAAATAAAACTGTGTAGAGTTTGTGCCTTGCTTAGATGTTACGGGAGATGTAGGTACAGATGGATAGAAATAGGTGAGTTTGATATAGCTTGTAGAAATCTATAAAACCACCATCGATGATCGGAGAATTATTACCATCCCTTCCCGGCGCCGATTAGCTGGTCAACTAAAATCTAACTCACCAACTAGCTAATTAAGTTCGCCATTAATCCCAGCCGATAACGGCGATTCCAGCGGTCCATCCAGCCTATCTCAACCGAATTGAAACCCACCCACACCACACTGCCCCGCGCTACCAAATCCCTGATCCTCTCCTAACTTCTAAGCAAGCTCCAGTTGACAAGGACAAAAAGCAATCCTCCGATGCGGGGTTTCGCCAGGCCTTCCTATTCCTCATCCCGGGACGGGGCGCAAAACTGGCCTATCACACCGCGCTAGAGTCTCTGGCCCGGCAGAAGAAGCAAGGGACCAACTCCATCTCGTTGTGTCGGCCTCACTGCGCAAATAGGATTATGAGTGCTGGGCCCTGGCGGGCGAGCGAGTCCGGCCGGTTGATTCGGCACCGTCGTCATTCGCGGGATGGGACTGGACTGCTCGATGCTGATACCGGGCTGTCTCATTTATGAAAAGCATGGTTAATATGTCCTCGGCTGGTGGTTTCTTTTCTTTTCCTTTTTCCCTCCCGCTTTCCCCATTTTTGTTCCTGGAGATAGACATCTTGCACCGTTGATATCCCGTCGTGAGCAACTTGGTATAGGACAGGGATACCATAATTAACCGCATCTCCATCCAAAGAACCAGCATCTAGATAAACCGAACAACCCTCACCTAATCAAATCAACAACAATGCGCAGCGAAGTAACCTGGGAATCCGTCGGCGCGGCGAAGCGGGAGGAACTGCTTTCCTCCATCCCATCCGAATGGATAATTCCAACCGACATCTTCCCGCCGGAATCCCAGCTCGACGTGACCACATTCCCCACGGAATCAGGCTGGTTCACGCCGGCTGAGCTCGAAATCACAAACTCAACCGCCGTCCAGATCCTCGAGAAGACGACCACGGGCGTCTGGAGCGCGGAGAATGTGACGCGCGCATTCTGCAAGAGAGCTGCTGCTGCTCACCAGCTGGTATGTCAGAATATAATATAATTTCCAAAGCCCTTTTTTGATAATAAATAACCCATACTAACCAAGACACAGACAAACTGCCTCTCAGAAACACTCTTCCCCGAAGCCCTCGCGTCCGCAAAGGCGCTAGACGCCCACTTCGCCGCCACCGGCAAGCCCATGGGTCCCTTCCACGGCCTCCCCATTTCGCTCAAGGACAACTTCAACATCGTCGGCAAGGACTCGTCGCTCGGCTTCACGGCCTGGGTCAACGACCCGGCCACGTACAACAGCACGCTGGTCGATCTGCTGCGCGCTGCGGGCGCGGTGCTGTATGTCAAGACGAACGTGCCGACGGCGATGATGATTGCGGAGACGGTGAATAATGTTTTCGGCCGCACGACGAACCCGCGGAATCGGCTGTTGACTAGTGGCGGGTCGTCGGGGGGTGAGTCGGCGTTGATTGCGTTTGGGGGTAGCCCGTTGGGCGTTGGGACTGATATTGGTGTGTATTCCATTCCATTCACGCTGGGATAATTAAAAGCAAAATCACTAACGTAAATCCAGGCGGCTCCCTCCGCATCCCCGCCGCATGCACGGGCATCTTCACCCTCCGCCCGTCCTTCGGGCGGTTCCCCAACTTCCTCACGAAATCCGGCCTGGCAGGCCAAGAGTCCGTTCTAAGCGTCAACGGGCCCATGGCGCCCACGCTGGAAGGGATCAAGCTCTTCTCCTCGACCGTGACGAACAGCGAGCCCTGGCTGCGGGATCCCAAATGCATACCCATCCCCTGGCGGGCCGTGGAGCGCAAGCAGAAGCTGAAGCTGGCCGTGCTGTGGGATGATGGCATTGTGCGGCCGACGCCGCCGGTAAGACGGGCGCTGAGGGAGACGGTGGAGAAGCTGCGTGAGGCCGGGCATGAGGTTGTGGATTGGCCGTCGACGGGGCATCCGGAGGGGAATGATATTTTGGTGTGTATTCCCCCCTTCTTATTCCAACTCTATCTATCCAAAGGGGAAAAAGCCATTCTAACAGAATCACCCCCAGGACCGCTTCTTCCTCTCCGACGGCGGCAAGACAGTCCAAGACATCCTCGCCTCAGCCGGCGAGCCCATCCGGCCAGAGATGGACCGGTACGGGCACGCAAAGGACAGCGGCGTGCGCGCGCTCTGGGCGCTGCATGTCGAGCGCAACAAGCTGCAGCGGGAATATATGGAGCGGTGGAATGCGTGCGAGGGACTGGATGGGTTGTTGAGTATGTTGTTTTTTCATATTTCCGTGTCTATTTAGACGACATACTAATGGATAATTATGCAGCCCCAACCTGCCCCTTCGCAACAGTCGAACACACCCGCTTCAAGCACGTCGCGTACACGGGCGTGTACAACATCCTCGACTACTCGTGTCTGTCGTTCCCGACGGGTGTCAGCGTGGATGAGGCGGTGGATGTGCCCGCGCCCGCGGACGAGGTGCCGTTGAGTAAGGTTGATGGGGATGTGCAGGCTGAGTGTGAGTGGTTTTTCTTTTCTTTTCTTTTCTTTTTTTTTCAATGCTCGTTCTTTGTTTGGTGTTGGAGTTACCCCGCCATTTCGATCCTATCAACTAACAACACCAACCAGACAACGCCGCCGCCGTCCACGCCATGCCTGTCAGCTTGCAGCTTGTCGGCCGCAGGTTGGAAGAGGAGAAGGTGGTGATGATGGGTGAGGTGATTTTGGAGGCGCTTGCGTAGGATTGGAAGAACTATGGGTGTATGTGTCTGCATATCTTGATTGGTGGATATTGATTTATAAGGGGATGGATGGATACATGCAAGGGGAGGCTTTGTTGGGTTAGCCAATTTAATAATCATGGGATTGGGATGGGGCGGATTGATTCCTATATATACATAGTTAACTAAACTATCTATCTCTCTTATGGGTAAACTGAACTAGGTTAGTTATAAGTAAATAAACTATTTTCATCATTTCCATCACTATCTATCTGTCCATTCATCTATTTGTACCTCAACGCACAAACAAGTGAATATCCATTCTACATACATAACTAGATGGAAGTGATACTTACTACATGCTGCAACATAGATAGATGGTGAAATTAATTATGAGGCTTGCGCTAAGGGGTCGATAGATAGATAGAATGATAGGGCAGGCCAGGGCAAGGCAGGCCAGGGCAGAAGGATAATAAGATCAGCTCAAATTCATCAACTACCAGCTGAACATTACTGACAAACAAAGCACAAGATGGCCCATCATCTACACAAAAGGCAAAAAAGAATTTGTTTAAAATAATAAAATTTTTCTTTTTCTTCTTCACAAAAAACTCACAAAACTCACTGCACTCACTACGTAAGCGACGAAAAGCAAAAGAAAGAAAGAAAGAAAGAAAGAAAGAAACAGGATAAGCAAAAAAAAAAAAAAAAGCTCGAAATTATCCGCGACCCAAAGACCTAGAGAGGAAAAGAAAAAGAGAAAAAAAAAAAGGGGAGGGGAACTGGGGGAATGATGGGCGAAAGGGATAGATAGCTGGATGTAGGGGGGCAGGCATAGGGTCTTCCGTGCTCAGCAACTGACCACTCAGTTACGGCAAAGATTTAGAGAAATAAGATTGGAGGTGGAAGGGGAGGCAGGCAGATGTTGGTCGGGCCAATCCGCCAACCCACACGAAGAAGAATAGCCGTGAAAAAATAAAAAATGGAACTACGCCGGTGTATTGAACATGCTAGGTGGATAAGTGTGCAAAAAAATAGAATAGAATAGAATGTGCTCGAGTTTTGAGGGATGGATAGTTTGGTAGGTGGAATAGATAAGAGGGGGGGGTAAAGACATGGAAAGTTGTAGATTGGGGGATTACATGACGGTGAATCTTGTATATCGTGAGAGGTACATCACAAAAACGGGAAAAAGGAAAATCTGGAAAATCTGAACACAAGCAGTATAATCAGAGGTACTGTGCGTAAGGTAAGGACGAGACGTGCTTCTGTTAGGGTTTTTCTGCCTGATAATAAACGAACTATTGGCAACATCCGTATCCATAAAGTGCAAATCTCACTGGGTGCTGGAACGCAACAAAGCAGTAAATATTTTAGAAGTATGAGAAATGTACCATCGAATGGGACCAAGAAGTCGTGGTATGCAAATTAGGCTACAAGCCGTTTGGCATTTACATGTCCATGCTGTCTCCGCCGCTGGCGAAGTTGAACTGTCCAGCTTGTTGTTGCTGGCCGGTGCCCAGAGTGAAGCCGGCCTGTGTTTGTTGGGGCGCCAGCTCTTCAATGTCAGCGCCAGCCTCCTCGTCATCAGAGAAGTATCGTTCGATGATGTTGTAAGCCTTCATGTAAATCTCCTCGTTGGCGTTGTTCTGGCAGTCGTGGATCTTCTCCATACCACCAGCCTCCTCGATGAAGAGAGCATAGCGGTTCACGCTGGCGTCTCCCATCTGTCCAGACTCCTTGTCCATTTCTCCGACCTTGAGGATGTTCTCCAGGCCGTCGAGGGCAACTTGGATGATCTTGTTATCAGGGCACGCGAGGAGGTCGCAGAGAGGTTTGATGCATCCTTGCGAGACGAGGTAGCGGATCTGTTCAGGCTTTTGCAGACCGCCGGAGGTGGCGTTTGAGATAGCCCAGCAAGCTTCTTTTCGGGTCTTGAAGTCTCCGTTGGACAGAAGGTTGATCAAGGGAGGGATGATGTTGGCGTCGATAACAGCCTGGATCTGGGTCGAGTTACCGGCAGTGATGTTGGAGATGGTCCAGCAGGCCTCCTTTCGGATACCGTCCTTGGTGGAGCTCAAGAGAGAGAGCAGGGCGGGGAGAGCACCGCAGTTGATAATCACTTGTGTTTGGACGTCATCACCAGTCACAATGTTGCCGACAGACCGCAGGGCGGGAGTCTGGACGGAGGTGGAAGCATGCATTAACAGCTCTACCAACCGGCGGGGGATTCCGGCTTCAATCACGGCCTGGATTTTATCATTTTGTCCATCAGACAGGTAAGAGATGGCCCAGCAGGCATCGATCAGAACCTCATCATCAAGCATATACACCAACTTGGCTAGGATGGGCAAGGCTGGGAGGATCTAGTCACAGAGAGATGATTAGCAATTTGATAATAAAGGAGAGAAGGGGGAGACATACAGTTGGCCAATCAGGCTGTGGGCTCTTTCCACGGCAGAAGTTGCTCAGCGTCCAGGTGGCATTCCTGAGCATGCTGAGTTTACGGCCATCACCAATCAGGGCAAGGAGCGGTCTAAGGGCACCGGCACCAAGAACGAAATCACGGCATTGAGGGCTGTCTCCAGCAATGTTACCCAGGGCCCAGACAGCCTGTTCCCGCACATCGGGCTCGTGGCTGCTCAGCAGTTCGACGAAGATGGGAACGGCACCGGCCTCGATAACAACCTGGGTTTGCTGTGCGGACCCGGAGGCAATGTTTGTCAACGCCCACGCAGCCTCGAACTGGACGAGAGTGTGGGGGGAACGGAGGAACTCGACGAAGCGGCTGACGACACCAGTTTCGATGACACGCTCGATAGGAGGATTCCGCTCTTTGGACAGGAGTTTTCTGAATTTGGTTGTGGCTTGGATCTGCATGTCAATTTGGTCGGAGAAAACACCCTTGACCATTTCCGGGAGTTCGACGTTCAGCTGGAGGAGAATTAGCAACGGCCTGCAACAAAAATGCGATCCAAACGATCAATGCAGCAAAGGCGTCCGCCATATCGGAAGATCATATCCTATCATCACCAGAGATGCGCCTGAAGACCCGTGTCGTGCGTGGATGATACACAGCAGGATACAAAACAAGTGGGCAGAGGAGAAAACCGAATGAAAAATGAAAACACAGACGGAAAAGCAGAACAACCCACAACAACGGAAGAAAAAACAGGAAACCCATATACATACCTCACTCTCTATGGCACCGCCCTCCTCTTCGCTATCGGAGCCAGCCAGCAGGGAGCCTCCTCCCACACCGATGCCGCCATCACGGGTCGAGATGCCTCTCCGCTTGGCGAGGTTCTCTTCGCGCTTCTGCTTGCGGATCTCGACCTGCTGCTCCTCGCGGCGACGGCGGAGTTCATCTGGCTTGAAGGAGCTCTTGGCCTTGAACTGGGTGCGACGATGCTCGGGGATGTAGCGCTCAGCCATGGTGGGCGGTGTGGCGTGGCGGGTGGGCAGCTACAGCAGGGTGGGGGAAGAAAGAAAAGAAAAACACAGCACAACACAGCACAGCACACAGCAGGGGAGAGAGTAGACTGGGGGGAAGCGGTATGAGATGGGAGCAGCAGCAGTAGTAGCTGGGCAAGACAGGGCACAGCAGAGAGACGGGGGAGACGTGGCAGGGGAGGAGAAGACGAGGGGATGGTTGCGGTGTGTTTGGGGTGAGGTTGCGAGGTGAGGTGAGGATGGATGCTGGACAACGGAGGGGCTTTTCTCGTTTGGGCGGGCGGCAAAACCTTCCGCCGGTGTGTATTGCGTATTTTATTTTCACCACAGAAATATTCTACAGATAACTATTTCGAAGCACCATAAATAATGAGGATAAGCAGTGGACTGCTTCCTCTTTACCCCCATATGCGCACAGGCAAGTCATATTTCATATTAGGGATATCCTATAACTACTCCATTCATGTCACGGTATCAAGACACACACAAGGAGGAAGAAAAATCTAACCCATTAGAGCTCAGCTCAATTCATCCCCAATTAACTTAACTTCCCTATTCTTCAAGCAGTCAGCACAAAAATAGAAAGAAAAAAAAGATCTTTTTTAAAAAGGGTCAGTTGTCTATTCTCTAACCTGCTAACTGAACCAATGTTAACAGGCAGTTCCTTACACAGAAAATAGGTTTCATTCTCACCACGTATATTTAGCAGCACAGTACTTTTAGATATATTAGAAAGAGCATGATAAAATAAACCCATCTAACCAACTAAATAAAACCTATCCTAAAATCCTCCGTTATCTTCCAATGCGGCATCCATATCCATCCATCTCTACAAATATCACGTGCTTACACCATAATACAATACAATCGTATAATTTTCGATTTTGTCGTATTTTTCTTAGCATATCTTGGCGCCAAGAAATGGCAGGGTAAGCTTCATGACGTCCATTGTGTTTCTGATGGGGTTTATTTATGATAGAACAGACCTCTACATACTATTATATTTCAGTAGAAGGAAGGGTGGATGATAAGGGGGGGTCTTTGGATATTATTCCTAATTAATGTACCTATTATGATATAATAAACACTTGATTGCAATGCCTTCTTTCCTTCTTCTCGCAGTAGCATCTATATTGTGTTATGTCATGATCCCCCGAGAAGACTGTAAAGAATTAAAAAAAAGAAGAGGAAGAAGAAAGAAAGAAAGAATGGGAAGAGAGAATGGGAAAAGAAGAGAAAGAAACAAAAAGAAGACAAAATCCCTTAAATTCACTTCCAAGATTCTCAGGCATGCGGTGGTCTTCCTTCTAAACCCCCCACGGCATGCTACATAGTAATCTTAATGGCACAGTGACATCCATTACCTGCTTCTTCCTTCCTAGCCACCTTCATACCTGCTCCATTGTGTCAACAATGCATCTATCATACCAACTGGTTTCCGCTCTGTAGTTAAGCAATATCGTCACCAACGGCCAGGGCCATGTAGCTAGACATGGTTGATACACGGGGTGTGGGTGGATGAGAAGATAGGGGTTGGTCGGGTTTAGCTTCAAGCTAGGATCGCTGAAAACACAAAACTCCCAGTTCGCAAGGCGATGTATTCGAGCCTAAAGTGGCCATTGCTGGAGCGAATGCGTGTCGTGATAATACCACCAGGAGTAGGTCGATCCGATGTAGACGGCTTCTCGAATACCATGTCTCGGAGTTCCATGTGTTTCTGGGTACAGTGGTAGACAAGGGCGGGATGGGAAAGTCGGGCATTGAAAATCCCTTTGCACCGTAACGTGCAGACCTCCTCGGGCCGGTCAACGTCTTCGCCGGTCGGGATGGTTTCGTTGGAAGCACAGACATCGACAATGCTCGGGGTCAATGCATATATATAGCAAGTACGCATAGATCCTGGAGCGAACGAATTGTTGCTTTCATGAGATGCACTGGAGGCAATTTCGCTAAGACCAGGGGTATCAAGTGCAGGACAACACAAGATATTGGAAATTGCCAAGTATTCATACCACGGGGATAGACCCAGGTTGGCGAACAGTATCGCTTCAGAGGCTCGGGTGCCTGTCTTAGCCCGGTTCAGAGCGTTAAATGACCGGACTTGTCCATATACCAGATCTTGTTTCTGCTTGGCGGGATGTCGAGGAACTGATATGTGGAGTATGAGCCGGGAATCTGTCGGATCGGTGAGGTAAAGTCTGTCTATTGATGAAACTATTTTGCTGTAGTTGATGGAGGTAACCAACTAGCATAGCCAGGGTGGACAGGTACTTCATCGTACAAGCCAATTAATCATAAGCTTGGAACGTGCTCGTCCTCATAATCACCTCTTGGATCCCTTTTGGCGACTTGGGCGGTGTTGTGTAGGCTTCGATACTCTTTGAGCATTGACATTCTTTGTCTTCTTCGACGCGGAGCGGCCACGGGATTCTAAACGACTCGGCTTGCGACCACTCGAAGGGTGGTGCAATGGAGCTTCGTAGGGTTCTGGAGCTTCACCTCGTTTTGGAAGCATGCCATATTCGGGTGAAAGGCCGGCGAGCCGTCGGCTTTCTCGCTCCTTCTTGTATACCTTGGGTTCTCTCTTGCGTGTCTTTCTCGCTCCACTGCGTACTTCAGCCCTTGTAGAAGTCGATTTAGGTTGCCGTGGGTTGTTCCTCTTAGCAATACTTTGGTTCTTTGGGGCAGTCTTCGTGATTCTCCCCGCTCGGGTCTTGCGAAGAACCTCCTCGTTTGGTGTTTGAGATTGGGGAGGCAATTCTGGCTCAGAGCTGCTAGAGCTGGTATACCCACCCCTTCTTAGAGCAGATTCCGCTATTTCACGCCACTGGGCAACTGTCATGTCTCCTTCCTCTGCATCCTTTTCTCTCCCTCCAAGAGGCCCGGTGACCGGCCTGTGAGGCTCTCTCCGTGCCCTTCGGCGCATTTCTTTTTGCTCTCGCTTTTCGGCGTCAATTTGCTCTTGGGTCCAGCCCTGTAACATAAGGTTGTGGTCTCTCTTTAGAGCTTCGTACTTCCAATCGTTCTTTCCTTTCCACTTTACTATTTCCGCCCACGCCTCTGCGTCTCTCTTGTCGCGTTCCTCGCGTTCGCGTTGTGATCTGACCTTATCCTCGAGCGCGACTCTAAGTTCAACCCTCATTCTTTGATACAGCTGCTCATCATAGTCGTAATGCTCTCTTCGCCACTCTAGCCGTTCCCATGGATCCTCTGGTTCTGGCGACCGCTCGTCATCAGTAGCTAGATAGGTGCTATACCCAGTACTAAGGCTACGGCGGTCACTGACAGCGTCGTCATCGGCCTCGGCCGGCCGTACCATAACCGCAGGGATGCGAATCTCCTTAAGCCCCACCTTTGCCAGTTCTCCAGCCAGCGTCCTCCCCTCCTTCTCACGTTCCAGGCGTCTCAGCTCTCGCTGACGGACCGTGTATTCAATCTCTAGCCTTTCACGGAATAGAGCATTGCGGAGCTCATACCATTCCTCGCCGTAATGTTTGCGACCCCAGGCCACGTATGTCTCGGGATCGTAGGGTTCTGGTTCTGGAGTCCATGGCCTACGTACTTGAGAGCCCTCAGCTTCATCCACGTTGGATTGGGCATCAACGGGCCCGCAACCCTCGCGGCCATGGCTGTCTGTCGCGACCGATGGTTGCATGTTAGAGATGGATGTTTGCTGTGGTGCACGCGTGGTCGGATCTATGGAGGCAGGGAAGGATCAAGGCAGGAGAAACAGAGAAGTTGAGGTACGTGATTGTCAGAACGGCAGCCTCAGGGGTCAAAAGCGAGGATGGTGATGGAGAAGTGAAGGGAAAGGCAAGTTGATATTCAATTGTTTTGTCAGTGCTGGGCCAATGGACGGCAGCTGCCAAGTCATCGCGGATGGTCTGTGCGACATGCCAGCAGACGGATACCTAGATAGATACAGCCCGACTCAGGCTGGCCATCCCCGCCTCTTCTCTCACAGCTAGTATACTATCTTCGAGACCCTCTCTATCCCCCAGAAAGGTGGCCCAGATGGATGAACCCGGCACTGTCTTCTATCTCTCCCCGCTCAATGATTTTGCGAAGGAGATCGTCCAGGATCCTGCCAACCGCCAACGACGGCGGGTGGATCCTAGCAACCCCTCCGGCCATGCCCTAAGAATCGGCTTGGAACAGCCATCGAAAACACCACCGTATCTCGTCAAGTTCGGCCGGGCTAACTCAAACGATGTGATCCTTGGCAAACGCTGGTCCAAGAATGACCAGTGCTACTTTGATTTCAATCCGCGAAGTGGAGAACTCCTTCTCCACGATATATCCACGCGCGCCAATACATCCCTCTACCAACGCGAGAATGAGCCCCTGATATGGAGAAGTCCGCGTCAATGTGCTGTGCTGCCCAAGCATCCGTGGATCTTCCAAATGGGCTGCGCGAAATTTCAAATGATACAACCATACCGTCAAGATGCGGCAGCGTTCTCTGAAGAGAAACTTGCCTTTGTTCGCCAGCCTATCCCTGAAGACTATCAGGGGACCTACCAAGGAGTCGACGAAAGGCTCTGCGACCTCGGGCTTGAGTCGTATGCATCAACCACCACAGTAAATACTCACAACACGCGGGTGACCCATCCAGACCAGCCGAAGCCAGGCCAGGAGATCCGATATGCAATTATAAAGGATCTAGGTGCGGGCGCACAAGGTTCCGTGCACGAGGTTGTCGATTTGCATGATGGCGAACACTACGCCCGCAAAATCGTCAAGATCATGCCGATACCACAGCAGGGTATACACTCAGAAAGCGCCTTCAGGAAGAAAATCAGAGAGGAGGTCGATTTGGTTAGGCAGCTGAAGCATGTAAGCTCCCATTCCGTCCATCCGTTGCCCACGCGCTCACGACTACACCAGGATCATATCGTGACATATACGTTCCACCAGGGCTGATTGGACAGAACATCGAACTCTTCATGGACGTTTACGAAGGGAGCCTCGAACGGTTGGCTTCTAAGTTCAAATCATCCGATGAGGCGAAGCGTACAACAGGAAGGATGTTCTACCAAATGTTGCTTGCATTGGATTACATCCACACGCGTAATCCGCCAATCCTACATCGAGATGTAAAGCCTCCGAACATACTCTACCGAGGTGAGAACTTTTACCTCGCTGATTTTGGCATTGCAAAGGCCATTAATGCCTCACGAACTTGTATCGGGACCGAGGCCTATATGGCGCCTGAGATTCTCAATGGTGGACACCAGACTCAAAAAGTTGACATATACGCCCTTGGTGTGACCGTATATGAATGTATGATGCGGCGGCCAGGCCAGAATTGGTCTCCAAGTCAAGCAATCATACTGATGCTCCACGCTACTCCCGACAGACGCCCATCAGCGTATCAGCTTCTCGAAGACACCTTTCCCGCCTTAGTTCATCCCCCCATAGGCGGTCCACAAAACCACGTTGGCCCATCCAATCCTGTTTCTTCAATTCCAAACCAGACAAATGAGAATATGGGCTCAAATCGCTCCGGAATACTCACTCCAATGGATTGGACACGAACCAAACCGAGTGAGTCTTTGCAGGAGAAAAGATCGCCCAATCCACGTCATGGAAATGTGGAGGCACCAAATCGAACCCCTACGGTGGCTCGGTCCACAGTGTCAAAAAGGTCCACACGATCTAGGAGGTCCAACAACTCACGCGCAAAGTCTCAAAAATCTAGAAACAATCTAGAGGAGAAGCATCAAAGCGCCAACGGTCCCTCTCCAGATGGGCATCACACTAGATCTCAACGAACACCGCCAAGAAGGAGGCGTAGGAAAGGTTGAAGAGTGTGTTCACTGAGAAGTAAGAGGCAAGAAAGAATGATCTAGGTCCCTGAATCTTAATTTCTAAATGTTGTTTCCGAACCTTGTTCCTGACTAATTGATTGGAGTCTTGTTCTTTGCCCATTGATAGAGAGGCAGGTAAGGGTGATCTACTTTGGATTTTGATAGCAAAGTGCTTCTCTTGGATAGCTCTGTTATTGCTATAACGATTTATAATGACCTATTATGTTAGTTTATGTATTTAATATTTTTATGGTATTCTATAAATGGCTTTTGGGTTGAGAATAGTTGTTGGAATCTCACACGATCCATGGGTCATTTTAGTTTAAATATCTTCCACCTAAGAAAACCAGATCAACCCAACGACACACCACTTCACACACACCTCTCTACATGATCATGGCCAGACAGATACCGGCAGTGAGGGTATAGAGAATACGTGCTACAGCTACTCTCACATCTTGCGCTAGAATTACACGTCTGGTTATCCCATCCTGTCACTAACTCGGTTGTGCACGTATCTTATATCTCCCCTCGACCCATCTCCCGCCAACAAGAGCAGTCCATCCAAGCGGCGTTACTTCAAGTTTGATATCTATTGCTATACTAATTTATGTGCAATCTGTCTCCACCGCAATTTGCTATCTAAAACGTTGTTTTCTTGCCATTTCAGCCCCCAAAAAATGCGCGTTTGGCCACCCACGGCATAGGCGTCGACCGCGTTGAAATCCTTATATACCGCGTCTAATCGCCGGCTGGACCCTTAAACAGGGTCACCAGCCGTTTTATTTTTATTTCACACGCGTTTCTTTGAACATTGATTATCTGAGCGGCTTGCTGTCTCTGCTATCCCTCGAATAATAGGTCATTATGCCCCCCCTTCGACCAGTCGGATTCGACAGCATCGAGACAGCCAGGACCAAGACGGACCGGGTGGTCAATATAATCGCCGTCGTGGTAGACGCGCTTCCTCCAAAAAAATCAGGAGGATCCTCATCGGTGTCGACCTTCACCCTCAAAGACGACGACTTTGCCTCAGACGCCTGGTACGGCCTCAAAATTCGGTATTTTAGCAATGACGAGTCCTTCCTCCCCGATCCTCAGCTTGGGGATGCTGTGCTCCTACGCATGATCAAGGTGGGTTGAATCTTATATAAAAGTCAAATGTAAGCGTTTGTGCTGATAGTCTACCCAGATACGGTCATATCAAGGGGCAATCATGGGGCTCTCGTCGCAAATGGATCTCATCCCTTGGGTGATTTTCCGCAAAGGCTCGGATCAGAATGCCGCTCCCTATATAATAAAACACCCTAAAGCCACTGATCCGAATCCCTCTGAAAGAGCATACGCTCTATTCATGATCGGAGGTGCTGGACCAACCCGCCAATCATCCAGTGTCCCACCGCAGCCCGCAGTCACTACGACTACGACGCCGGCCCGTACTGCTGCAGTCCAGAAGGCTAAAGCCCCGGTCCGAAGGAAATTCTCCTTGATCAAAGACCTTGCCTATAACACATTTGTAGACCTCATCGTCCAAGTGGTCAAAACGTACCCTGAAGATTACCAGCGATTCCAGCTCTACGTAACCGACTATACCGAAAACAAGCAGCTCTTTAATTACTCGGAAGACAGCCACTCCCGCGACGGCGATGAGTTCAACTACACTACACGGCCTAAACGAGACTGGCCTGGCCCCATGGGCCAAATGACGCTGCAGGTCACGCTTTGGGAACCCCATTCGCATTTCGCGAGGCAGAATGTGAAAGAAAATGATTTCATTCTCCTTCAGAATGTCAATGTCAAGATAGGAAGGATGAGCAGCGTGATGGAAGGGAGCCTTCATACAGATCGCCATTATCCCGAAAAAGTCCAGGTGATACCCATCGACGACAACGATTCCGATGAGCAGACGAGGGACCTCGTTAAGCGCAAAATCGAATACTGGAAACGGATGAAAGGAGGGAATGGCCGCTTTGGCGATAACGGCAGTAAGCGCAAAGCAGGTGGTGCTGATACAGAGAACCTGAGCAAAAACGCGAGGAAAAAGCAAGCGCAGCAGAGACGGAAGCAGGAGGCAAAGGAGAAGAAGAATAAGCGCGATGACGACCAGCCGGAAATCGCAACGTCGATCCAAGTAGTAAAACGGGACGAGCTGAATACTCACAGTACGAAAAAACATTTTCTTCTTCAATCGCCTTGGAAAAAAACTAACTCCTCCCATCTAGTCCGAGCTCAAAAACCAACAATCCCTTTCCGATCCATCTCCAACATCCTCTCCAACCCGTCACACAAAAACACCGCCCCAAGAGGTATCGAGTACACCCTCCCCTTCCAGAACGTGCGCTACCGCGCCTCCATTCGCGTTGTCGATTTCTTCCCCCCGAACCTGGAAGACTTCTCCGTGCAATATGATGTCGAACGAGCCATGTTATCAGACGGCGGCAGTAGCGACAGTGACAATGACAGCGCAAACGAAGACGACGAGCCCAGACGGAAGAAGTGGGAATGGCGATTTTGTCTCCTAGTTGAAGACGGCGGGCCGGGAACGCATTATAATCGCAATGAGAAGCGCGAGCGGATGATGGTTTATGTATCTGATCTTGATGCGGAGTGTTTGCTTCGGCTTGATGCTGTTGAGTGCGTCTTTTATCCCCATTCCCCTCCTGTTCTCCCCTTCCCCCCCCCAAATTCAATCGCCAACTCGACAAATTCATCCTAACCCACACCCACCCATATAGCCTCCGCGCCAACCCCGACGCCCTCGCCTCCCTACGCGAGAAACTCTTCATCCTCTGGGGTGACCTGGAGGAGCGCAAGAGCGCTAACCCGGCTGCGTTTGACATTAATGAGAGCAGCGGCAAATCATCGACGAGGCCGTTTGAGTGCTGTATTAAGGAGTTTGGGGTTAGGAGTCGAAAGGGGAAATCGGGGGATGGGTTTGGGTGGGAGAGGCGGTTTCGGATGTATGGGACGACGATTATGTGAGTAAAAAAAGGGGGGGATGCCAGGT
Organism: Emmonsiellopsis sp. PD_5; assembly: GCA_032988985.1. NCBI lineage: Eukaryota > Fungi > Ascomycota > Eurotiomycetes > Onygenales > Ajellomycetaceae > Emmonsiellopsis > Emmonsiellopsis sp. PD_5. The sequence goes on along the minus strand of JANTQI010000021.1, from coordinate 56,496 downwards.
GTTTTGTGATCTTTTACTTATTCATGAATGTTTTATTTTATATCTTATCTATATCTATATACCCCGTACATAGGCAGGAGGCTATTTATTTCTATATCAAGGAATGATATCAGTTATTTGTTTCGTTATTTAACTTGTCATGCTTCAGGAAGCGAGTTGAAGACACCCGCCTCCTTAACACAATAACCACAATACTATAAACAGCACGCCTGACCTACATTGCTCATTACCAACTTCAACCCCACTATCAACTCTCTCCCCCTCATACCGAAACCACCCAGCCTTGCCATACATACATGCATATCCCCCGCTCCCCCCTCCCTTCACACACCACAGTCCCCCCCCTTCTCAATCAATTACACAAAACCCAACACCCCCCAACAAACCCCCCCAACTCCAAATCCAACCCCACCCCCCCCGCCCACCTCTCAAAATCCCACCTCACCCTCCTCCTCATACTCATACTCCCCACCCCCCTCCCCGCATACTTCCCCCCCTCAAACCCCTCTGGCTCCTCATACAGCAGGAAGACATACCGATGCGGCGCGCTCCCCGGTGGCGGGGCGGGGCCGATGTAGTTGCCTATGGATGGGGCGGTGGGGGTGAGCTTTCGCGGGTGATTGTGATCGGTGGTTGATGATGATGGTGTGGGTGTGTGCTGGAGGCCCGGCTGGATCCAGTGGAGGATTGGGCTGAGGACGGGGAGGGAGGGGAAGGGAGCGTCGATGTCTAGGGTTATGAGGATGTAGGTGGTGCCTGGCGGGGGGTTTAGGTTGGGAGGGAGGAAGGGTTCGGGGGGGGGTTGGGCGTCTGTATTTATTTGGTTTAATTTATATTGGTTTTCTGGTTTATATACTTCTTTTTGTTCGATTTATGCTTTATGCGAGTGGTTGATTGAAACAATTGCTTTGCTGACCTACCTGCTCTGGGGATATACTGGCCCGGCTTGACATTTATGTGGTTGCCGATGTTCAAGCGGAGGATTTTGGAGGGATCGGATTGGATTTGTGAGAGGGCTTTTGTGACGGTGGTGTTTGTGGGCATGGTGGGTGGTGATGGATAGGACGAGGAAAAGGGGGGTTGGAGAGAAGAGTATCTATGTAGTATACCGGCATACATCCATACATACATATATCAACAGCTCTCTCTTCATCGATTTATCAACCGCCTACATATCGATCGGCCTTAGTGGCCGGATATTAGGGAAAACTCCGTCAATAGCACAGTCAATGCACCCGCTCAATGGGGCACGGTTGTCGAATAATAAGCTTCAGCGCTGTGGTCAGCAAAGAGAGTGTCAACCTGGGGCCCATGTTGGGGTTTTCCTAAGACGTAGTTCTGTTTTTGAACCGTGCTAAGGCGAATCCCACCATGAAACTTTGGGTTAGAATAGCTTTAGGGCTGAGAATTCGAGGCAGGAGGATGGTCGGGTGCTGTGGCTCGTCGTGGGGGAGAGAGAGCTGGATGGGATGGCTGAGGTGGGAGTGGATATCAGATCAGTTCTTTGCAAGTATCCCACGTTTTGTTCAAAATGAAGGAATGGATGAAGAAGAAGAATGGAGGGTAGTGCCCTCACCTCATTTCTTCATCTGTGAGGTTGTTTGCCCACTTTAAAATAAATATATCAAATAGATAGAACATAAGTATAAAGAAAAGAGCATCGAAATCCCATTTCATCTCTTTCTGAATTAAAAACAGATCCGAAAAAAAAACTGGCATAACATGCGTAGGTGGAACCAGGTATAGGTAGGCATCAATCAGGTAAACTGAGGCAATTAAAAAACAATCCAGATTCGATTTAACATTCGACTCCATCCGTAGATTCCCATTCCATTCCGTTCCAGTCCATTTTCCTCCGTCCGTCCATTTGTTTGTTGTCCCCAGGAGCAAAAACACAACCGTTGAAAAAGAGAAGCGAGTGTCAAGTAAAGCATGCAGCAAAGGGAAGACGATAAAGAACGATCTAGGCCCCTCGGTCGGTCGAGAGGAACCTATGAAACTGGGGAGGGTAGAGATGAGTGGGTTAATAATAGATGAATAAAAGGACCCGAAATTGGAGGCAGACAGTGTAGACAGGCGGCGTGTATGGGAGTGGACAAAGACCCGAAAAAACACAACAAATTCCCCCATCGCTTGCGGCCGTGGTTCAATTTCCCGAAAGATCAAAGGACTAGATTAAAATAAAGAAAGTCGAAGGGGGGAAGAGGTCCTTTGCCCATGTAGTAAATAACCTCCGCCCACTTTTAATGAAAATGCAAATAGCAACCGTTACACCTTTGTGATCTTCACAATAGTAGTATCAATCCCATGTGCAGCAGCATCAAACCGACAATTCGAGCCCCAGAAACAATCCTTCTTGCCAACCTCACTCTGCGGACAACGATGGCCATAGATACAACCGGGGTCGTCGCACTCGGTGCCGAATCGGCAGGGAGTCATGCGGGCAACGGCATGCAACACTGTGCGTTCATTCTTCGTCAATTTATGATCGTGTGTATGATAGCAGCTTAAGTTGGGGCATTCGCCAAGTAAATAGTAGAGGTTGCATAGTTTTAGCTTCTTGACGCGGTTTAATTCGTCTTTGGGAATCGTTTTGAAATCAAGTCTGTCGACGCGTTGGCCGTACTTATTCCGCTCGACTTTGGGGGGCGGAGGGCTGGTGGATTTCGAGGTTAAATCTGTCAATGGGCCTCCGGCGCTGGCTGCTGTTGTTGACGCCCATGTAGGGGGCGTTGAGGTTCCATTGGCCGGAGGAGTTGAGTTTGAGGGAAGACGGGCAACGCTGTGGACTTGGCTCGGGGAAGAAGTTGGTAGAGTTGTTGAGGGATTCGTTCTATTCCAATCGACCCATGAATGTGTCCCCGTAACGACCTTGGATGATCGGAAGAGATCGTCGAATTTCGTCACTCTATATGAAGACTTTATGTTCTCCAGCTCCCGTTCAAATGGCACTCCCTCGATTAAAGATATCCGGTAGATAAGGTCTCGATCTGCTAAAGGCTCTTCCAGCAGACGGGCGTAGCCATTATCGTGTGAGCAGCCCAGGAATATTTGGTGGCAATGGCAGTTGTATAAATGGAGCTTAAAAACCTCTGCAGTAGGGAATTCAAGCATTAGCAAAATCTTGAGATTTGACGGATATACGACGAATGTCACTTACCAGAGATCTTATCGTCAGCCCGATCTTTCCCGCTGCCCACGTCCACAAAGTCAAACAATAGCCTACTACCATTAAACCCGCGCATAAATTCGTCAATCAGGCCCGGTCGGTCAATAATACCGGCCTTATAGCATGCTTCAGCCAGGCCCTTGACATTTCCATATACCCTAGTTATAATCTTTGGTGAGGAGATGTTCGGGAGGTTTCGTGTTGTATAATCGCGGACTGCGGCCCAAAGTTGGTTTGCCGCATCTTTTCCTCCCTGTTCACCTTGCTGTAGAAACGAATCTTGGAATATCATGCCGTCTCCGTCTAGTAAAACGAGTACGAAAGGTTCTTGGTCCTGTTGAAAGCCAGCGGTTAGAGCCCTTTCCCAATACTAGTATTTTAACCGAGCGCGAGGACGTACCATGACGGTTTTGATCTTCGATATCTGATCCATAAGCTCCATTTCATGCATTTGCACTCGACGATTAAAGTCGGTCTCGCGAGCCAGGTCTAATCGGGTTCGTTCGTAAGCATCTTCAAGCTCACTTACGCGCCGGAGCAGGTCCTACAAAGCGACATCAGTAAGGCAAGCCAAAGTGAGGGGAGAGTGACAGGAGCTGTAGCAACCTCGATTAGTTCATTCTTTGACTGTTCTATAGCTTTAACCGCCTCGTAGCGGGTAAATAACTCCTGGGCGGAGGAGGTAGCCATGCTGGGCCACGGGATGAGGCTCTCAGTTTTTAAGTGCTTCGACGGAGGAACGAGACAGGCGCTGTCAAGCAGCACTTATACGCGGGGAGGCAATTAAACGGAAATGAAATTGGGACAAGAGAACGGTGATAAAGGCCGCACGCAGAGCTCAGTGACTGTTCTTTCGTCCGTGAACTTGATTGTTGGATTCTCGACATCTTTGGCCGCTGCTGCTGTTCGGCGCCAAAAAACGCCCCGATCCGGCGCGGCTAGCACACGCGCGGGTGGCGCCAACGCGGCCCGGCGCAACAAAAGTCCGGCCGTCTAGCCGCGGATGTGACATACGTGGAAATTAAGCTTCCTCCAACTTCCTCGTCCTCCTCTGCTCAGCCTGAGTGTAGACTGTTAGACAACTTCGCCGTCTGGTTTTCTCTCCTTCTGCTGCCCTGTCCCTGTCCCTCCTTTCTCCCGTTCATTGGTTCGATCTCTTGCAAAATGGGCAAATTCGGGTTCCTATCCGTTGCGCTGCTCGCCATGCAGGCCCTGCTGGTGCGCGCTGAGGACGCTGTAAGTACTGTCCGCCTGTCATTTATATGCTGCCCCTATTAACGTGAGTCTGTAATTTCAAGCCTGCCGACCCTGTTGAGGAGTCTGTCAAGGCCCCCGCGCTGGCTGTTAGCGTCGCAGCTTCATTCCCCAACTCCGAGATCTTTGGCGTCAAGCTGGTCAACGGCAACCCCACCCAGGCACTGGTCGCCTTCGACAACCAGGAGCCCGAGCCTGTCACCGTGAACTTGGTTGGCGGCAGCCTGTGGACTCTGGATGCCCCCGGCGAGCCCAGCCGCAATATCCGCAACCTTACCGCGTCGCGGTACAGCGTGGAGATTCCCGGCGGGGAACAACATGCCCTTGGTTATGCCTTTGTCACCGAAATGCACCCCCAGGATCTGACGCTGCATCTGGCTGCTGTTGTCTCCAACTCTGAGGGCAAAATGTTTACTATCCAAGCGTACAACGGTACCATCAGCGTTGTGGAGCCTGAAACTAGCATCTTCGACCCCCAGGTGTAAGTACTGAGCCATCCTCATTATTCACATGCAATACTAATACTATAACTCTCTAGCCTGTTTCTCTACTTCTTCCTCCTCGCATGTTTCGCTGGTGTTGTCTACGGCTTCTATACCATCTGGGTTGCCCCTTACTTCCCCCAGAAGCGAAAGGGCGGAGAGAAGCCCAAGAAGTCAGCCGGACAGCCCAAGAGTGCCGAAGCAGAGCAGGCTTCGGTCAGCGGAAGCGAAGGATCAGCCGGAACCTCCGGAAAGACCTACAACACCGAGTGGATCCCCGCGCATCACATCCACCGACCCGAAGCCCGAAAGGTGAAGAGCGGAAGCCGATCCAAATCCCGGGCTTAAACCAACCTGTGGGGATTGAGCCTGGCATATTTATACCGTCTTGGATGATATAAATATTATCCCTCGGCGTGTTGGTCGTGGCTGTCACTCCGTTTCTAAAGCGAGGATTGGCAAAGGAACCATGCGGTGTGAGATTGGTGCATCCAGCACGACGGCAGTCTTGTCGATAGATGCATGATAGCCATCTATTATATGGTTCGACTAGCCATTTGCGTTGGGGTATTTATCTCCCTTTCTCTAATATTTTAAATGTATTACTTAGAAAATATATTATTGTCTTTCTGGGTTCCTAACGAAAATGTACTGTATATGACTATTTTTCAGGTTAATCTTACACATACACTTTACAAATTGCCATTATTTTGTTTATACCTGTTCGGAAGCAGCTATGGCGGCGTGTTTCGGCTTTTGAATTCTATCTCCCAGCGTAATAGGAGTGATATCGAGAATACCATTCGATCATGTTAAATGTCCCGTATTTAACCAGTATCGTTTGCTATATCTAGCATTGCCCAGAACCATCCGAGCAGAGCGATATATATATAAATAGTCTCACATCGGAGGAGTAAACGTTAAAGGCATTTCATCATTTCATCATTTCATCATTTCAAACCATAACTCAATACAAGCCATCCTTACCCCACCTCATATACTCCTCCACTCCAAAAACTCCTCCTCAAGATGCCCCTTCAACTGCGCAAACTTATTCCCAAAACCCCTCCCACACCTCCAACACCTAAAATCCCTCCTCAAATACCCCTCCCTCCCCGGATGTCTCCTCGGATCATCCCCCGCCAACGGAAACTCCTCAACATCAATAAAAAACGGCGTCGCAAAGCTATTATAATGCTTCCGATGCTTCAAACACGGACTATACCGATCAACCGACAGCACATGGATATGCAAATGATTCATCGACGGATGCGCGTGGATCCCACACATGATTTCCGCCTCCCAGTCGCGGCCGGGCGGGAGTTCGTCGGGGGGCGGGTCGGCGGCCATGGCGTCCTGCCGCGCTTTCTCCTGCGCGGAGCTGCTGCTGTACATCCGGCGGAGTTCGGCGGCGGCGAGGGATTTTAGCTTTTTTGTCTCTGCTTGGACTTTTGTGAGGAATTCAAGATCTTCGAAGGCGTCGAAGGGGTGTAGGCCCGTCTTTACGGGGTCGCGGGGGAGGAGGAGGAGGTGGAGGGAGGATTTCGGGTACAGGTCGCGGATGGCGACGAAGTCGTCGTTATGGTAGAGGGTGGTTGGAGGAGGGTAATGGGAGGGGTTTGTAATGTAGGCGCCTAGGTTATCGCGGCCTTTAAAGATTGTGGAGCGTTTTAGGGGGGTTGGTTTTATTTCTGGTTGTTGCTGTTGTTGGTCTGGTTTGCGCTTGCGCGACATCAATTCGGTAACTAGAAGGAATTGGATTTTGGATTAGTAGGAAGTCAAGTAGTTTGAGGGGACGGCAAAGTGATTATACAGGCATTCCGGCTCTTCTTTTGCTCCTCGCGCTCCGATGGCGATGGCGGTTCTGCATCCGCGTCTCCAGCGCTGGAGCTTGGGGAGACCTCCCTGCTCATTTTTGTGGTCCAGATATTACACTTCCCGCACACGATCGGGTTATCGTTAAGGATCAGTGATCTTGCGAGGTTGTAGCAAGCCAGTGTCCATAGCAGATATTGAGATATTGCTAGGAAACAATTCAAGACTGGAGATACATATCTCCAAGATGCGCCGATAAGATAAGATCTGCTTACTCAGCCGCGATCTCTGCGGGATATCAAAACTAATCTCACCGGCGACGACGACATCACAACATCCAGCCATCGACGCCACACCGCACCTCTTTCGTATATCTTCAGATTATGGGCCCGAAGAAGGGAGGAGGCGCCCGTGGTGGATCCAAAAACCCACCCAAACAACCCCCAGCAGAGATCTCCATTAGCGATTTTGTCGCCGCGGGCGAATCCAACGGCAAGGGAAAATCCAAATCCTCAGATCGCAGCAAGGCGGGTCAGCAGCGGGATGGCAAAGATGCATCCGCCGGTGATGGCGCGGCGGAACAGCCGAAGAAGCCCACGGCCAGGACGGTTATTGGGGGCGCATCGTGGACCGGGAAGTTGCCTGTGAACATGCTCTCCGAGCACTGTCAGAAGCAGAGGTGGGAGAAGCCGGAGTACAATATGGTATGTACGAGGCTATATATCAGAGAAACAGAGTTACTCCGTTCCTACGTTCGCCATGCTAACTGTTATACAAGCACAAAACGAAGGACGGGTTCGTCTCGAGCGTCATCCTCAAGAAAACCAACCCGAAAACGAAGGAGATGACTGCCCTACCCCCTATTCGACTACCGGCTTCCCATCAGCACCTGGCCGCATATCCCACAGCCATGGAAGCACGCCATTTTGCTGCTACATATGCCCTCTTCCGTGTATGCAGTATGCGCAACCTACACATGATGATGCCCCCCACATACCGAAACCTCTGGAAAGACGACTTTACGCAACTGAAAAATACAGACGTTAAGGAGGGGAGGGGCTGGCTATATGAAGCAGACCCCTTCATGGCTATGCAGGAGCGTGAAAATGCCGCAGCGGAGCTTGCTAAGAAGCGAGCCGATCGGGAAAAGGAGAGAGCGAAAGCCCAGGATTCAAATATCCAGCCTGGCTTGAATACCGGGAATACAAGAAATACCGATGGGAAGCGCTGGCTCCGTGCCTCCAAGGTTGAGATGGGAAATAAGATTCGTCGGACTATTGAGGATCTGGTCAGGCAAAGTGCCATTTGGAATCCGTACAGCATTCAAATACCAGATGCGGAGAAGAAGAGAATCGTTAATGAATTTACCGGGCTAGGCTTCCGCCGGAGCCATGTTGAAGAGGCAGTCTCTGAATGCAAAGATCGCGAGGAAGCTTTGGAGTGGTTATTGATCCATATTCCAGAGGATGATCTTCCAGCTTGGAGTCTTCCGGAAGGATACACTGCTGGAATAAGTCTGGCTAGTGGAGATCTATCAAGGGAATCTAAAATCAAACGTCTTGCCACTGCGGGCTATGCGGCGGATTTCTGTGCTGAGGTCCTTGACAACAATAACGGAGATGAGCATTTAACTGCTGAGCAACTGCAGCATATGCTCGTTAATGACGGTGATTTCCCGCTCACTAACTCCGGTGTCGATAATACAGAGGCTTGGGAGGAGGAACATTTAACATTAGAAGCAATATATGGTGATAGGTACAAGAGGACATCGTCAAAGACCTGCCAAATCGTCTCCGAAAATGCAAATTTACCCTGCACTACTACCTTCCACTTCCAACAGCCGTCGGCGACTTCATACCCAGCTTGTCCTCCAGTTTTATCCATTTCGGCAAAGGAAATTCCAGCGTATATCCGACTCAGCGCTATCCGACAAGCCATACGACATGCCCATAAGGATCTCCTTGGCGAGCCCATGATATTCAACCTTGTTGATTGGCTAGAGGAAAACCTACCTCGCGTCTTGGAGAACCCTGGGAAACTACGAACTATTTCCGTCGAGGCGATATCTCACGCAAACAATAGAGGATCAGCGCAAACACCTTCAAGGCCCACAAAAAGACAGCCCAGGCCCCTGAACCTACTCCCAGGATCACCACAAAGCTTGGCGATTCGCGCGGAATGGGAACGGAAACAAAGCACTCCTGCTCAGCAGAAAATGATGAATGCTAGACAATCGCTGCCGGCATGGGCCATGCAAGAGGCCATCATCCAGGCGGTCAATTCTCATCAAGTCACTATAATATCGGGCGAGACAGGAAGCGGCAAGAGTACGCAGTCTGTTCAGTTCGTCCTCGACGATATGATACGGCGAGACCTAGGGTCAGCTGTAAATATTGTCTGCACACAGCCCAGGCGAATTTCTGCGCTTGGTCTCGCGGATCGTGTTAGTGACGAGCGGTGCTCAACAGTTGGCGATGAGGTGGGATATACCGTGAGAGGAGAGTCGAAAGTCAAGTATGGCGCGACCAAGGTTACATTCATGACCACTGGCGTTCTACTCCGTCGTATGCAGACGGGCGGGTCAGACGTTGTCAGCTCCCTTGCCGATATCAGCCATGTGGTTGTTGACGAAGTGCACGAACGGAATCTTGACACCGATTTCCTTTTGGCTCTCTTGAGGGACGTTCTTCAGCAGCGCAAGGATCTTAAACTTATCTTGATGAGCGCCACGCTTGACGCTGATGTTTTTACGCAATACTTTGGAGGAGCGGGTAGGGTTGGGCGGGTCAATATATCTGGCAGAACATTCCCGGTGGAAGATCTTTACATCGATGACGTTGTTCGGCGAACAGGATTCAACCCGGGCAATTCCTCTTTGGCCTGGGACGAATATTCCGGTTCGGACGACGAGGACACGTCGGAGCTCGCCATCGGCTCTGTGCTTCAAAAACTCGGAATGGGGATCAACTATGACCTGATCGCATCCACGGTCCGGTACATTGATTCCCAACTAAAATCCCAACCGGGCGGCATCCTCATCTTCCTTCCTGGAACAATGGAGATAGACAGATGCTTGGCCGCTTTGAACCACCTCCCATTCGCACATCCACTACCATTACATGCATCTCTTCTGCCTAGTGAACAACGACGAGTCTTTTTACCTGCTCCGCCTGGGAAACGCAAAGTAATTGCAGCCACTAACGTCGCAGAAACCTCCATTACAATCGAGGATGTGGTTGCTGTTATCGATACAGGCCGCGTGAAGGAAACGCGGTATGATCCCGCTGACAACATGGTCCGGCTGGAAGAGGTCTGGGCCTCCCAGGCTGCCTGTAAACAGCGTCGGGGCCGAGCTGGACGTGTCAGAAGCGGAACCTGCTACAAAATGTATACCCGCAAAGCCGAGGCCAATATGGCTCCAAGACCAGAACCTGAAATCCGTCGTGTTCCGTTGGAGCAGTTATGTCTATCTGTCAAGGCGATGAGGGGGGTCAGAAATGTGTCTGGTTTCCTTGCTGATACGCTCACGCCTCCCGAAAACGTCGCCGTGGAGGGCGCCCTCGAGCTTCTACACCGTATCGGTGCCCTTGACAATGACCAACTAACCGCGCTAGGCCGCTATCTAGCAATGATCCCGACTGACCTCCGCTGCGCAAAACTAATGGTATACGGCGCAATATTCGGCTGCATGGAGTCCTGCCTAACAATCGCCGCAATCCTCACAGTCAAAAGCCCCTTCATCTCACCCCGCGACAAGCGCGAAGAAGCAAAACAGGCACGAGCATCCTTCTCAACGGGCGACGGAGACCTCCTAATCGACCTAGCGGCCTACCAGCAATGGTCCGAACGCGTCAAACAATTCGGTCTCTGGAAAACCCAATCCTGGTGCAACGACAACTTCCTCGTCCCCAAAACCCTCCGCGAAATCTCCTCAAACAGATCCCAACTCCTCAGCTCCCTAAAGGACATCGGCATCATCCCCGTCACCTACCGCTCCCCAGACGACTCCCCACCATCCACCTCAACCACCAACACCAACCGCTGGAACACCCACAACACTAACACCCAACTCCTCCGCGCCCTCATCGCCGGCGCCTTCAACCCGCAAATCGCCAACATCAGCTTCCCCGATAAAAAATTCGCAGCCTCCATGTCCGGCACCATCGAGCTAGACCCAGACGCACGCACGATCAAATACTTCAACCAGGAAAACGGCCGCGTATTCGTGCACCCGAGCTCCAGCCTCTTCGCCGCACAGAGCTTCTCCGGCTCCGCCGCGTACGTCAGCTACTTCACGAAGATGGCTACGAGCAAGGTGTTTATCCGCGATTTGACCCGTGAGTTTACAACCCCCCCTCTTCAAAATAGCATAATCGATAAAAACTAACCAAGAACCAACAACAGCATTCAACGCATACAGCCTCCTCCTCTTCTCCGGGCCGATAACGCTCGACACGCTGGGCCGCGGCGTGCTGGTGGATGGCTGGCAGCGGCTGCGCGGGTGGGCGCGGATCGGCGTGCTGGCGTCGCGGTTGAGGATGTTGTTGGACGAGGCGCTGGCGCGGCGGATGGAGAATCCGAATCCTGGGGTGGATGTGGATGTGGATGGCGGGGAGGATGCGGTTATTGAGGTTGTGAGGAGGTTGGTTGTTTTTAATGGGCAGGATCAGTAGGGTAGGGTCTTTCGTTGTTATTTCTGGGAGATTTAGGGCTTCTTCTTCTTCTTCTTCTTCTTCTTCTATTTACGACTCTTTCCTTTCCCTTCTTTTCTTGGGTAGATAGACAGATAGATGATCAACACATAACGACTTACATGTACATACATACATACATAGACCTGACTGAGGCCCCGAACTAAACCAACCAACCTCCTATCTAGAAATCATTATATAGAGGGAGGGGCAAGACAAAATGCGAAAAAGGGGTGGTCCATCTTCACATATTTTCTTAGTGCTTCCTCAGAAGATAGACAGAACTACTAAAGAGAAGAGGCCCCGTCCAAGTTAATAATGACCATGTAAGGGGAAGGGGTGGAATAGATCTAGACGATGGCATCCCTATCCTACCACCCACGCACCTACGAGAAGCAAACAAACAAGCAATTACCCACTGCCCCAAATCAGACCCAAAAAATAATAATAATAATAAAAAGAATAAACCCTTCACTTGAATCCACAAAATAAAATAGAATTTCTAATAAAAGAAAAACCGAAGAAGAAACCCCAGCTAAAACATACATACATACATAGCCCGCTAAAAAAAAGGCAAAGGGAGAAACTCAACTAGCAAAGCCAGCAAAACAAACAAGGAAAAGAAGAAAAAGAGAGCCTCCCACCCATCCATCCATCCGAACAAACAAACAAACACAGCAAAAGGAAAAAAGAAAAGGATGAAAACTCCATAGCACACCCCATCCCATCCCGTCCCAAAACCCAAATAAGAGTAAAAAAAACGGAAACCCAAACAATCCCAAACAAAAAAATCCCAATATTCCTACCGTCCGTCCATCCCAACCCAAAGCCCAAATGTACTCAATCAATCAATGTAATCAATCGAATCGAAACCGGGAATCTGCCACCTTTTTCCCCATTCCATTCCGGCCCGACTCCGATTCCGATTCGATTCGATTCCCATATCCGTCCGTCCCATTAAGAATTAAAGAAAAGAGAGACAAGGCCCAAATGTTTCGCCTGCTTAAAACGCGCGTCGCTGTCTAGAGGAAATGGAGAAAAAAAAACAGTAAAGACAGAATAGAGGTAAACGAAAAAAATGAGAGGCAAGAACGAAAGGACGTGCGCAGGCAACAGGTCTAAAAAAGGTTATGAAATGAACGTCTGTATGTGTATGTGTATGTGCAACGATTTATGTGCCAAAAGCGCGCTCATGTCTGTCCTGTGAGCCAAAAACAAATCGGCATGGCAACGGCAAAAGGGATTCGAACGGCACCGGTTCAGCCGTAACCGATCCGACGGGAAGCGAATAAGTAAAAAAGCAGCCTGATTCGAACTCCGTAAAACGCCAACCATGATATTCCGCCAGTATCCCTGCTAACACGCCAGTATGCAAGCCAACCCAGACAAAGTAAAGGAAAAGAGTTGTTGTGCCATATCTTCCGAGAATAGCAAAGGATAGGGAGGTAGGGAGGAAAAGTAAGCGAGAGAAATTCGGCGACGGTGGCCTAAATGAGGGAATGGATAGTGTAATGTTTCCGTAAGATAGGATAACGGAAGGCTGTGTTGTGTGGATATGTATGAGATGAGGCTTGGTGTCATCTGGTCGTTAATGTCATGAATTGTTTGACACGGTAACAAAAGGACAAAATAGTTGGGGTATCTGGTATCCGGGCGGGAATGTTCGAGTATGAAATATGCAGTTGTACTGCCGTAAATAAGGGCCGAAAAATATGAGCAGTAGCAATCTACTGCCGTTTGTGTGACGGGTTATCGAAAAGGTTAATGAGATGGGCAGTAGATCCCTCACGGGCAGTCTCAGGGAGCTTAAAACCCTTGCTCATTTCACTTTCAACAAAATAAGAAGCACGTTTAAATCGTCGGTCGGAGTACTTCTCGTAGACTGCAGCATGGTGTTTTTGTGGAGACTCGCAACATTCCAGGATGAGCGAGACCAACGGATGCAATTGCGAATAGGTGTAGTTCGAATAGTGAACATGGGCAGGGGTCTGCGTAACACGTTAGGAACGGAACAAATCAAAGCATGATCGGAATCAAATAGAGATAAACATACCCAAGTCCCTTTCTGCAACATCAATCGCGCAAGGCAATGAGCACCGGCGGCGGTAAAACTAGGCGGGCTGCCAACAAATCGCTCATCCATGATAGTAATTTCAAGGAAGTACTTGGCAAGGGTCCGTGTCTCCAAGTCGTAGTCGTCCGCCTTACTAATCCGGCGAAGGAAGCTCATGGGCCCTGGCCAGCCAAGCTCAAATTGTAACATGCTGAGCATGAAACGTTCCGCTTTCAGGATCTCATCGGCAGAATAGCCGTTATCGACCATGTAGATAATCTCCTGGAGGGATGGGCAATTGATTTCCTCGTATTTGGCTGCGATGAAGATTGCGGTTGCACCGACAAGCTGCAGCTTGCCCAGTGAGACGATCTTGCACGACAGAAATCGGTCGATGTAGTTGACACAAAGGAAAAGGGTTTCCGGCAACAAGGAAAAACGATGGTGGACCTGGACGAGCCAGTCCATGAGAACAGAACGCATTGACCATTGGATCTCGGCTTGGTTATCCATGTAGTGCGCATTTGGCAACATTTTTAGCTATGGACATGTTAGCTCAGAGCATATTTTAAATGTTTAAAAGACAGCAATTACCTCAAGATCTCTCATATACTGAAATATTTCATCCCCATACTCTGCAACCATACTGGTATCCCAGCACTCGTTCTCGATTTCTTCGGGGGTACGGGTTGCCTCGACAACCTGTTTCGCAATGGCCAGCTCTCGCTTGACCTTCTGTGTAACTTTTGGCAGCAGGAGAATGGTGGCACCTCCGGTGGTATTGTCACCACGGGATCGATGCGAACGAGCAGTAACGTATCCGTCTTCTTCGTAGTTATCCTCATCCTCCTCATCCCAGTATTCCTCGGGCTCCGATGGCAGGTGTACCTGGTCGTACCTAACGCGTGCTTGTGCAGGGTTTTCGGTGGAAGCAACGCCGGCTTCAACCGTTTTCACGGCGACAGCCTCCTTGATAATAGACACCTTCTGTTTCGAGCCGTGTCTAGATCGTTCGTGCATTTTGTCTCCGTTCTCATTGTACCGCTTGACTTCTCCGGTCTCCTCAATATATGCGCCATCGGATCGTAGGGTCGCAGGTTCATCTGAGCTGATAGATATAGCCGAATTGAGGTGCGTTTTCACAGAATCCTTCGTCTGAACCAGATTCATCGGTTTGGCATTCACCGTCGCGCTTATTTTATTCACACTAGCCGCTGCGGCCTCTGCCGCGTGGTTAATAGTCTCGGGGTTATTCGCGGTGGTCTGGTGACTCTGCCCGCTGATAGGCTCTGATTCCACAACAGAGGGCAATGATGTATCCTTATACACGGTATTGCTACGCTTCACGAGAGCTTTCCGAGGATTCGCGGGGAGCTTATCCAGAGCAGACTGCTTCGAACCAGCATCAATCACGTTGGCGTTGGAAGTGTGAACGTTCGTAAGGGCGGCTCTCACTCCAGCAGCAGCCAGAGGAGGTCGCTGGGCCGGTCGAGATAAGGCGGCAGGCTTCTCGGTGATCACTACACCTTTCGCAGCCAGTGAAGCATCGTCCTTGATTGCTCGCGTGGTATTATTCACCGTGTTGCTCAGATCCCCGAACGCAGTGCGTTTAACAGCATTCTTGACTCCACCGGGCCCAGCCAGCGTGGATAGAGCCGGTGTAGACTTGTTCCGTTGGTGGAGTGTTTTGCCGGCGTTGTTAGGGGGCAGCATATTTTCGTCCCCACGAATACGAAGGGTCCGAAAGGGACGTTGAGGCTGGATGAAAGCACGACTGTTAGCAAGTGAATGTACATAGCTACCCCAAGTCCAAATGGGGTCAAGAGAACGGCGATATCAACGCGGTTTGGCGCAGTATGCACCGGATAGGGAGTAAAGGGGTAAACGGGGCAACGGGGAGAAACAAGACCCGATACTCACTTTGGCATCCATAGTGGCGAGGCGTAATCAAAGCAATACCTCCGTAACAAGCCTATATCGAATGGAGTAACAGGGCGGGGGGCAATGTTTACGTCTGGGGAAGTGGGCACCTCGAGGCAGCTCTGTATCTGGGGCTCCTGAACGGCTTGCCAGCAGCGGACAAGAGGCCAATTGCGGCGTGTCTGGACCAGCAAGTCCAGGAAAAGAGGGCTCAAGAAGACTCTGCCATGAAACACAGCGGGACGGGGGCAGTCGAGGCGGGAGAGGGGCAGAGGGGGGGAGAGGACGTCGACGCTGGCTGATGTTGTTGTTTCTGGCTGCGATGTTTAGATTTGTTGATGCCAGGAGCGATAAACAAAGCTAGTCTGCTTCTGGACTAGCGGCGGGTAATGGGGCTCGCCAACCCAAGCGAGCCTGATTACGTCATAGCCGAGCCGCCAGAACGCGTCTTCCGCAGCGTCGGGGAAACAGTTGCGGGCGTTTTCAACCCCGACATCTACTTTTTATTTTTATAATCACTGCAGTATTCTTTTCCCTCTAACCACGCGACCTTAACCACAAAACCTTATCCCTATGCGACTGGTGGTGTCGCTGCAATCCCAGTATTTGTATAGTTTGCATTCCCAACGTGTCGAGCAACACGCCCAAACACCAAAGCACGTGACCGGCCGGGCGCAAATCTGCCGCATCACCGCCATCAACAACCACGGCACACTGGGCACAGAAGATGGGAAAACGAGTCCCACAGTCGATGTCATTGCGCCAGATCCACCCCATCACCGCTTCGCTCCAAATCCTGTGGCCGATGCCATGCCAAACCAAACCCGCCACCTGCTGCGCAACTGCCCGTCCCGTCCGCTGCCGAAACGGGGGCCCTAATTCAATTCAATTCGACAATCCTGTTTCAAACCTTCGCGGTTAAGTTGGGGCTTGCCAGCGAATAAACCCGAAACTTCTTCCACACCCCGCTCCCTTTCAAACCTTCATGAACTTGAAGCTTGAAAACAGCCCACGTTTCTGCCGTAGAGTTTTTCTTTTCTCGCGCGCGAACCTAACCCAAGATAAACCATTGCGCCGTGGCGGTCAGGCAAGATTGATGGATGGATCTGATTGATCTGATTGATTGGATCGGATTTATCATTTGGGGGCTCGGATCATAGGATCGCAAGATACGATGTTCCGAACGCCGCACAACCAAATGAAACAAATCTGTCTTATTGATTGATCCATTCGATAGGCTGTTTTTTTCAACTCAAGTGTTTGGCGCAGAAAATGCCACCCCCAGACTCGTAAGTTAAGGAATTATCAAGCACGTCAAATCCATTCCATTCCATGCATCCCCATCCATAGCCGCCCAACCTGCCCTGCCCTGCCCTACCCCATCATGAATCCAGCCAAAGAGATCCGAAATAAAATAAGAAAAAAAACACATCATCAGCAGCGCCAAGTCAAAACATGGCCTTTCTCCCACCCGACATTCGTTTCAGCCCCAACCGTTCGTTTCGTTCGCTCTCGTTTCTCACCTGCCAGGATAAATAAAATCGCACCCCCCGCAAAGTGGTGGATGTGCAGGTGAATGCATGGCCAATGAATTCAAGGGCGCATTTTCTTCAAGTGTTCTGCGACACTGAATAAACCGCAGTATTTAAGTACCTAGTTATGCAGTTAGTGATTTAGCCAGACCCTCCCAGAGGAAATATGAAATAATAATTATCCAACTAGCCGTGTTAGAATGTGATTGAATGATGACAGAGGATGATGAATGGCCTTGATCCTTGCACATGGCGATAGCATCTGATTGGAAATGTGCCATGTCAAATGCAGCTGATCAACCCATCCATCCCGGATTCCTGGCTTGTGTGATAGTTATTTAGTTAAACAAAGTAAGGGTTCATGGTCACTTGGGCTAAACACCCTCATTGCGCATATCCCTTACAGTAGTTACGTGGGTAGGAATTTGATATTTGATAAAAGTGCTTTCGTCTGAAGAAGAGCGGAGCATCCATGCGCCAGTGCGTCCTTTATGATATCCAGTTTAATCCAAAGAATAAGACAAGTTGAGCCTGGGTATTCAGCCATTCCCCTCCCTCCCATCCCCTCCATCCATCCATCTATCTATCTATGCATCACAGCAACCGCATGGCATGCATGGCATACTTAACGCCAGACCATCCAGTCCCGTCCAGTCCAGAACTCACCACAACTAAATCTCGCCGAATAGAACACATACGAATTGTTGAGGGATCCATTAACTTAGCCAAGTGCGACACAAAAAGCCCAGTGGGCCAATCCCGCCATGATTGGCCCGTCGCGACTCGCCGGGGACATGCCAGGCGCTCTTTGCGCTGGCTTGCTTTGCGATAAAACAGGCTGCTTGCTGATAAAACAAAATAGCTAGTTAGTTTGCTAGTCAGTGGGCCATGGCCATGGTTGCGAAAATCAAAGGGTTCATGTGGTCTGGTCCGAGCCGCCGAACAATTGCCTGACTGACTTATTTATTGCCTCCTTGACGGTTGCGACGGGAGTGCGCTTGCGCCTACGAAAGGGAATTTACATACTCCAAGGAAACCATTTTGAAGGGGGGAGAGGAGGGGGTAAGTCAGGATCTGCGACGGATAACTTTTCGAGGGGGAATCGAGCGACGAAGTCAGTCAAGTCGACGACGCATTGATTGATTAGTTACTATTTATTGGGCGAACAGGTTCTGCTTCGACGTGGCCGCACCGGCACCAGGGAAAGCTGAGGGTCAAATCCAGCCAACGAAACGGCAGCTTTCTCCTCTTTTCACGCCGTAAGTTAGCCCCCAGGTTGCCATGAGTGTCCCGCTCATGCGCAGCATTCTTGGACACACTAGACAAGGCACGGGAATGGGCAGTCAGTCAGTCAGTCGGTCGGTCAAGCCATTCCATCCGGCGACAATCGACGGGTTGGATAGAGGTGGGTTGCGACATGTTGCTGAACGGCTTGTCAGACGGGATCTCTGTCTTCAACACTCTAGTTATTTATTACCGCGCATTGAGATTGGGGCCGTCGCATCTCGAGGGGATTGAAATAGTTCCTTGCTTCGCCCTCGGGGATGGTCTCGTATATGAAGATAGCAGCGCCTTCGACTGCGGATACATTGTCGCATTCTGTCAATCATGTGCCCGGCTGACAGAAAGCATTTAACTTCGCTGTCTGGCACTCCAGCAGCATAGAGAGATGGATACTGTGTATGCGCTGCGATATGCGGCCATAGATGAAGCAGGGCGTACAGTAGCAACAGCAGCAGTGTAAGAAATATCAAGTAGATGTATGTTCAAGCGTAGAAGACATCTCTAAATAAACAAACCCATGCTGTCTAGATAAATATAATATTTGATATATGTTGTTGTCGTCCCGCTAAGCAGGCCCGCCGTGGTGTGAAACTGTCCAGCGTTCGCAACTTCGCTCCCACCTCGCCCAACTCAACCTCAACTTCAACCTCATCCTCATCCTCATCTCCTCAACCTCCAACCTCCCTCCTCCGCTATTTACATGGCTGTCCGCTGTCCTTGACCAACACCTCCTTGAGTCTAGTATCCAGGTAAGCTTCGTCCTGCTGTCTGCTCGGCCGCTGCTCTCGTAATCGACCCTCGTCGCTGACTGGCATTGGCAGCAGACGGCCAGGAATCAAGCCCATCAACCGCCGTTGCATTCCCCATCCTCGCCCGTTTTCTCTTGCGATCAGGCTTGCTGGACGTCTGCGACCCTGTTCGAGCTACTCTGCTTCAGTATAGGTATCTTCCCCCCTCCCACGCTGCTGCATCCTATCCATCCCCCATCCTGCTGCCCGAAACCCCGATTTCACCACTGCCAGCACACCCTGCCTATCCCTCCTCAGCCATCCCCATCCGTAGTCCACCCCCATCCTGCTGCTCGTTTCCTGGGATTCATTGGGCGATTTGAGATATACGATACTGACTGTCTGTTTTTTATTCTCTCTTGCACAGACTGCTATTCCACCCTCTCCAAGCCTGAATTTTTTTTTCCTGGTTTGCGCAGCAGAACAGCCTATCCTCCCTCGCAACCTCGATCAACACATATCCAGACCTGGTCAATTCTTCCGGTCTGGGAGTTTTGGGCTGTTGGTATGAGATAAATGGAACTCAGGAGCCTTCTCTCTGACCAGCCGTCGCATCCAACCTCTGCTCAGCTGACCAACGGGTCCCTTTCCACTCCACTGCCTCGACCCGCCGACAACCTCCAACACCCTTCAACAACCATGGCGTCTGCATCTCCTCATCAACAGATCATCCAGAAGGATGGCTATTCCACTCCTCCTGATGCCCTGGCGCCCATTGATGCCTACGGTGGAGCCCCCGTCTCCCAACAAACAACCCCATCCAGTCCATCACCCAAGCATGTCGCCTTTGAGCTATTGCTAGATGAGAACTCCAAGGTTCGAGCACGCATCCCCATGCGAGTACAGATCTTCCCTCACGATACCACTGATTCAATCGTAACAACGGTCAAGAATTTCTATGGCATCTACGAGGGTGCTGCAAGTTGTGTGAGCTTCGAGGACGAGAATCGCAATACCCTCATCGCACGGTATGAGAACTTGAGGAATAACATGACTGTATACGTTCGTGTTATCCCTGGCCATAACTACCCCGATAACTATTCTCAGCCAGCATACTACGGTCCGATGGACAGCCTTCGACGGCCCAGCCTGGGGGAGCCGTTTCAGCTGCACCCACAACAGCCTACTCAGGCCCTCGACTATGGCCAATCGCCTTCTCGACCCCACTCGAGAGTCGCGAGAAAGCGAAGCATCTCGCCTGGCGGTCGGGGACGTCGTAGTGCCTCTGCCCAAAAAGCGCCCTCTCGATCTGGCATCAAGAGTCGTGGGTCGAGCACACATGGCAGCTTCCACGACGATGGTGCTGCATTCAGCGACAACGATGACGACCACGGGTCCATGACGGGCTCGAAGAAGGCTAGAAGTGAACAATTTGCTAGTTCTGAAATCAGCATGGAGAACATTCTTCAAGACGGCAGAAGAAAACGACCCAAGTTTGAGAGTTCGGTAAGAACTATCGATCGGGTCATCCAGAGAGGCTGCTTCTCGACGAACTATACTGACTATCTTGATTTCTGCATTAGGAACTTCCTCTGTTTGTGCCACCCCAAGTTCCTCTGACCACCTCAACGTCGTCGATCTCTCCTCAACGACGATCTACCGCCCAAGATGGCCCGTCGCCTTTTGCGAGACCTGCCCAGCGCCCCTATGTCGCACAACAACCCCTTCCATCCCCACAAAATTATGGACGGCACGATGCACTATACGGACTCAATACGCCAACTAATAACCTATATGCCTCCCATGGGGTTCCTCAGCACGGCCATCGCTTGCGCGATCGGACCAACGCACAGTCTGTGGGTGGCTTCGCGACTGCTGGGACTCGCTCCAACAGCCATGGCATATTGCCAACTCCAGACCCCACCATTGCAAGCTGCATCTCCGATGAAGATGTTGCCATGCAGTTGATTCGACTTGGTGATGTGTCCAACTTTTCCCATGGGCGCACATCTGCCTCTACGCTTGATGATGCCTTTAGTGGTGCTGCTGATGCTTCGTCGTCGACTGGTGCCACTACGGATGGAGCAGAGGCCAGCGAGGATGAAGACGATCTTCCCCCGCGATCACGGCAAAAGTTGGAGTCCAGCCCAATGCTTCCGCCGGGCGTCATCAAACGTCATCACAAAAACTTGGACGAAATTCTGCCCAGCTGCGACAGCAGCGACCCCAGCAGCGATGACCTTGACAGTGAATATTTCCAAAATAACCGTCAAGGGCCTATCGCCAACGACTATGACGACGACCCAGTGTATGACGACCAGCCCCCCAAGGCTAAGCGTCCGAAACACAAGGCGAACTCGACTGCTTCAAAACCCTCGGGCGCTAAGTCAACCTCCTCGTCCACCAAGGGACAAAAGTCTACCAAGAGCCGTCCTGCTTCGACCGCCGGCAAAAAGAAAGCTCTCGCAAACAACAGCAGCCAGGGATTTGCGGTTCCGTCTGTCCTTCCCCCCATGGCTAGCCCTGCTCCATCGCGCAAGGCGTCATCCACTGTTAACTTCCAGCATCAACTTGCTGCGGACGAGGAAGATCTATCCACTAAACCTCGTTGCCAACGGTGCCGCAAGAGCAAGAAAGGCTGTGACCGCCAACGCCCCTGCCAACGCTGCAAGGACGCGGGCATTGGCATTGAAGGATGCATCAGCGAAGACGAGGGTAACGGTCGCAAAGGTAGATACGGTCGCCATATGGGTGTTCCGGTGAAAAAGGCAGACGCTGCCTCTACTGGAGCCGAAGAGTCATATCCCATGGCACCAGCCCTAGCCGCCACCCCATCAGCGCCTTCCAGCGTCGCTGATAAAAACAAGAAGCGGAAGCGATAGGGACGAAGCAGTTTACGGGCGATGGGTAGTGCCCAGGAGTTGAGCCCGGGACCAACGCAGCTAGTGTTGCAAGATGGTCATCCTTTTTCGTTTCTCTGCAGTGCAATTCCGTTGTCGAAGTGAATTCCTTTATTCTGCGCCCCCAAATCTGCCCGACTATACAACCAATGTCGGTTTACCGACCCCCATCCCCTTTTGGAAGATTTTGCCTTTGCTTTATCGCATTATTCTTCCCCCAGTATTTATTCTTCCACCAAGCCTCACAAGAGGCTGGCAAGGTCAAGGGTAAAACGGCCTTTGAATTTACGAATTTCTCTCTTCAGACCGGACCAACCCATCAACAACACTCTTTTATTCGCTCTCGCTCGTCCGTACCTGCGCGCACAGCACATCTCACCCAAGTCTCCAATCCGGAACTGCTTTACCAAAAAAGTTCACTATATCTTTAACCCACCATCTCTCATTTTCTCGTTTTCTTGCTATGAATATATCTTTTGAGCGAGCGATATTTTCTTGACTGAATTACCGGTTGTGGTTTTCGAAGCATTTTTTTTTGTCCAAATTTTGTCTTAGTTATATGCTATTGTTGCATTGCTTTTGTCATGTTCTTAATATGTTTGTTTTATTCGTTTCTGTATTTGTTGTGTTTGCGATTGATTGAGGCAGGGCACGAGTCGGCCAGTTTCCTCAGGCCAGGCAACGATGTTTTCCAGCCCTTTACAGCGGAAAATGTTTGTTAGCAGGCCCCTGAAGAGCTATTGAAAGGGGGCTTGGGCAGCAGATCGAGCCCCGAAAGCCCCGAATGGAAGCACCATAAAAGCGAAAATTACCAAAAAAATGGGTGTGGGACGGTGGAAGCGGAAATGCGCCGAGGCACATCATGGCGCGTGATTTCCGCCGCTTGCCGAGTCCACCGTCGCCGCAGCAAGATCAGCCATCCTTCTCCCTTCCCAGGCTATCCTTTCTCCGTTGTCTATTTTGTTGAAGCTGCGATGTTGATTGCGCCCCGTACATGTCCATCTGTTCTGCTTTGCTACCAAGGTTTCCGCTTTCTACGTTTTTGTAATCTTGTCTTTACTTCTTTTTTTATTTTGCTTGCATTACTATTATTACCTCCTTAGCCCAATACAAGTTTCTGTTTTAGTCTAGATATCTACACTCTTCGGAGTTGTGTATAATTCGCAGTCGGCGCATAACTGGAACAAATCGCATGTCGCATTCACCCATTTTTGGTAAAGCGCGGACCCAGCCGGAGCCCGAGACACGCTAGCCTGAATATGGATTAGCGCAGAAACTTTATCCCGATGTTCGGAATATTAGAAACTCCGGTATATTTTTGATCAGCGAGAGAAGCAGAACGCGAACTGGACGAAGGTGCATTTTATACCACGAACCCGCATTCTTTTCCCTCCATTATTGGCAATATACCTACCTACAAATAATGCCGCGAATGATTATTGCCTACTATTCCCTAATCCTTTCTTAGATCCTCCTCCTCGAACGCGATCCGAAAGTCACGTCCATCCATCCATCCCACCAACCAACCAACGCCCAATTGAATAAACACCCAACACATTAAAGAGAAACACCACACCACACCACAGCAACCCACACATAGACACAAGCATGCCCCCAAAAGCCGCGCGCGGTCGGGGCCGTGGCCGCGGCCGCGGCGCCGCGCCGACCAGCACCTCGCGCACCCCCATCGAAATCGACAGCGCCTCTCCCTCCCCCGCACCCCCCGCCCCAACAACAACAACACAACCTCCAGACACCACCACAACCCTCCCCGAGCCATCCACATCCATACCAACCACAACCACATCCACAACCACCCGCACACGAACCACAACCTCCACCGCCCCCATTCCCGCCCCTACCCCCAACCCCACCACCCGCGCCCCCAGCGGCATCCAACGCCTCCACTCCCTCAAAAAGCGCCCCCCACCCGGCTCCCTAATCCCCCTAAACGCCGACGGCAGCACGCCTAAGCCGACGCTCCGCTACCAGCCGCGCGCGGTGGTGCGGCGGAGTAAAGAGGAGCGCGAGGCGATGGAGAGGCTTGAGAAGGAGCGGAATGCGGAGAGGATTGCGGAGGCAAAGGCGGTGAGGGGTGGGGGGGGTAGGGGGAGGGGTGGGAGGGATAGAGGGGGTAGAGGGAGGGGGAGAGGGAGGGGGGGTTCGTTTGTTGGGGGGGAGGTTGGGGGGCCGTTGGGGTCTGGGTCGGGAGTGTCGATGAGGGGGAGGGGGAGTGGGGGGTATGGTGGGTATGGTGGTGGGGGTGGGGGGAAGGGGAAGTATGGGAGGGCGGCGGCGGGGGGGAGGGGGAAGATGACGGGGTTTGTGGGGGGGAAGGGGGAGGGGGAGTATGCTGGGGGGAGTGGGGATGTGTCGTCGGATGAGGGGAGTGATTCTGCGCCGAGGTTTAGTATTGAGCAGATTAATATTATTAGTGATGAGGAGGAGGAGGGAATGGGGGGTGAGGATGGGGAGTTTGAGGGGAAGGGGAAGGGGAAGGGGAAGATGCCTGCTAGAGCGTCGGTGGGTGGTGGTGTGGGGGCCAGGGGGCTGAGGCCCGTTCGTGTGGAGAGGCATGAGCATCAGGAACGGTCTGTGGGTGTGAACACGGAGGCGAGTTCGAATAAATCTGCCGAGTTGAGGAAGCAGGCCAAGTCCAAGGCGAAACAGGGGGAGGATGATAGTTTGTTTGTGCAGGATGATGAGGCGGAGGAGGGCGATGATGAGGGTGATGTTGAGATGGTTAGTGAGAGGGCTGTTAGGGGCGGTGGTCGTGCTGCTGGCGATGGCGAGATACGAATTAAAGAGGAACCTACCGATGGGGATGTGCTTATGACCGACTCGATCCCTCAAGCTACAGACGACGCTGCGATAGCTCCCAAACCGACACCGAAGAAGAAGAAACGGGTCACCATCAAAGATCCCCGGAGCAAGTTACAAACCGAAGAAGAAAAACAGGAATATGACCGCCACGAGCAGGATATCGAACACATCAAAAAAGCACTCGGGACCCTAACCACCCTCGAAAAGACCCCCGCCGACGGCGAAGCCGCCGCCGATCAAGCAGAAGAAGGCGAGGCCAAAACAGAAGAACCCAAAGACGAACGCTCCGGCCGTCTCTTCCTCATCCAATTCCCACCCATGACGCCCAACCTCATCGTCCCCACCCAACCTGGCGACGAAATGGACCAAGATACCGTCGAAGCCGTGCCGCCACCACCCGGCCAAGCACAAACACAAGCACAACCCGGAATCCCATCCATCAAAAAGGAAAACGCCATCGACGGCCTCCCCCAACCTACCGCAGCCGCCAACGACATCCCCCCACTCATCACCGCGACGAACAGCAACCTCCCTGCAGGCCGCGTTGGCACGCTAAACATCCACCAATCCGGCCGTGCGACGATCGACTGGGGCGGAATCAGCTTCGAGCTGACAAAGGGCAGCGATGTAGAGTTTTTGCAGGATGCGGTGGTGGCGTCTGAGTCGAAGCCGTTGGGTGGTAGCGGATCTCCGACTGAGGGTGGTGTGGATAGACAGATATGGGCCATGTCGCAGGTTAGTGGGAAGTTTGTGGTCACGCCGGATTGGGAGAAGATGCTTGAGTGATTTGGTTTTGGGTGGTAGTGTGCTGCGGAGTAAATGGGATAGAGAATATAAAAATGGGAATAGTTTGGGGTTGGTATTATTGTATATTGTATAGCTAGCATTGAAGGTGCTTTTTATGTTGTGTTGTTTTTTCTTTATCCAGATACCTTCATCTGATGTGAAGAATGTATATATTTCGATACTTGCTTAATCAACCCGATTCATCTGCATAAGATCAAGTGCAGTTATCCTCCTATTTCATTTAAAAATATCTTGATGTCTTTTTACTCCTCATTACTTATCCTTTACTTCCCTTGCCTAACTAAATCTCTTGTTCTCCTCCTTCACGCTTCATCTAAACCCCAACCCAGTGGCAACCCTAAGCGTAAAACCATGAACCGGACAAAATAAGCTTTCATTGCCAAGCATCCAGCCCCACAATAACCAACAACCCTAATTTAAGATTCCCACTAGTGAAACATATTTAACCAATAGGAAAACATTAATTGCATATAAACCAATAATATCACAGAAAATGACCTTAAACTATAAATCTACCCATATTGCATTTCTAGGAAAGAATAAACAATACGAGGAGAAGAAATGGAAGGTAGATAGAATAGGTAAAAGGCAGGCAAAGAAATATCAAGAGCTAATTAATTAGCTTATCTTTCTTCTCACTTCCTCCCTCCCCCTCCTTGCATCCATATGGTGCTTCATTGACTCAACCCAGTCGACTCAAGTCGATGACATATGCAAGCACAGACGAAATTCCCGGGTGGGAAGCGGGATATAGCAAAAGCACGAAGATGAATATCGTCTTTTGGGCGACGAGCATGTAGATTGAGTAATTTTGGCTTTGTCATGATGGAACCTGCACGGAAGGACACGACTATGCCGTCATCCCATCCCTACCGCATAGTCGAGCGCATAATCAAAAACATTTTTTGAAGCCGGTTTTCCTGCCAGGGAGACGAATACTTGGGAATTCCTAGTTTTCAGGGGTTATAGGGGTAATGGATGTTTATGTCGTCTGGGCTTAAACCGCGCTAAAAATGAAAATCCAAACGCGACTTGGCCACAGACACGCCATCGCGATTTCATAAAGACAATGACCGTCCAATTATCCCGGAAGAAGAACCTACGCCGATTGATACTAGAAAGCGGAGGACGGGAAGATGCAAATATTCATTTGATTTGCAGTAACGACTCTGTTCCAAATCTGCCCGCTCCTCTGCTTCATGCTGGCATCTCCAACATCCATCCACAAACTAACCATGCTTTGCTCATTTTCCCCATGCGCCCATATTTTACCGGGACTGAAATGCTGTGCTGTGCCGTACTCTGGCCCCGGGAAATTATCCAAAATAGCAGCAGTGGCTTTCGGTGGTTCCACTACCTGGTGGCAAGATAAACACTTGCGCGCAGCGTCGGTCAATAAATCTATACACAAACCATGAGATATGACGATAACTTCGGCCCAGCTCATCTTCGGTGGTTGGCTCACACCGACGCAAGCGGCAAATGCACGGTTGGCCAGGGAGATCGTTCCAGCATGCCTTTTCCTGGGTCTTTGTCTCGCTCTCGATCGCTAAACTCAAACCGGGAAGCTTGATTTGTCTTGCTGCTCATAGTGAGAACACTAGACTCGAAAGCATCGTCAGTGATGAATATATCATTCGATGTTGAAAGATTGACTGGCAGAACCGAAATGACCGGGTGTATCAGCAGGGACCGGGGGCCTCGGTTGCGAATAGTATTGTGCGGCCATAATCGGCCTAGCTAACTGCAAACACAGAAGAAGCCGGGGCTATTAACAGCTGGATATCCGTGATAACGGTGAAGAAATCCATCTCTGGAAAAGGAAGATCGAGAATTCTTGTTTGTTGAGCCAACAAGTTGCGCCAAAGAGCGGAGGCTTTGACCGATGCGAAAATGGCAAAGAGTGTCCATACTGTTGAGACCAGCGTCTGAGAAGTTCAAGCAAGACCTTATCAGTGGAGCTAACTTGAACAAAGCAGAGCAATGGTATGAGTTTTTCAGCAGCTAGGACGTGCAAACTCCTGTTCAACCTATACCGGTATATACTATATATACAGGCTCTCATAATTTCGACAGACGCTTTCTCATAGCTTCTCTGAGGCTGTTTTCCAGAGCCCTCATGCTATTTGCGCAGCTTGATCCTTGCTCGGTATTGGAAATAATTAGGTTGGGTTTACACGACGCTTGCTGGAAATTCGATCAATTTTGGCGTGGACGAGGAAGGATCCTCCCAGTGCGGATTTGAAGGTCACCCCGCGGGAAATCGGTTCTGATTAGAGGACGAGGAAGTTGAGGGATATGATATCTAGGGAAACTGGGTATTAAGCTTCCGGAACCGTCGTAGAGAAGGGTGTTTTGGAGAATATGGTCCTTCCGACCTTAGTTGTTGACACGACGTTTTCGACGATAATAATTGTTATCCTTCATACATCTTTATAGGGAGAAACAGGCTATGGACAGCATATGAATGCCTGCACAGGATTTGTTTGTTTTAAGAAAATGAGTTGGTTGGGTTGGTTCCAACATTCCACTTCCCCCTTAATGAGGGACAACAACTAACTAATCCCAAGCCTTGGATTCATGGGCTTTTGGCTCCTAGGGGCGTGTGACATCCTTAAAGATACACAAAGCATCTTAGCCAGCGGCACAGCTATAAGTTGTATGATTGAATTCGGCATTAACTCGGCTAACTGGCGCTTCACAGGCTGCATGCATCTGTCAATTTTGGCGTTGGGTTCCACGAAGATTCAAACTAACCCAGGCGCCACGGTTACTCTGTCCTCGACTCTCATGGATATCACTTCTTCATCTTGATTACACTCCGTGTAAACTCGCCATGGCAACCGACGTTCCACAGCCTTCTGATTTTCTTGGGATCAGCCATGCTGCGAGGTCCTCGGGAAGCCGATTCCCACTGTACTCAGCCTGGCATCGAGTACAGTACAACCAGCTACAATCCGCAGATACCTTGGGGACTCACCTCAGGTGTTGTGTTTGTCAATAGCCTGTTTGTACAAATGCGGTGAGGGGGTTTCAGGGCCGCAAAGTCTTTCACGTCTTTGTTTTTGCTTTTCACATCACCGCTTTGTCTTCGTTGCTTCACTTCTCATTATCGAAGCAGTGCTATGCCGCTTCTTAGTATTAAAAGCTGCACATCTTGCCATGCATTGCTGGTATTTGTCCTGTCCCCTCTCAGATTCTTTTCAGTCTATCCAAAATATCATCGATTTTCTTCGCGGGTGGATATCCCCCAGCCAATATGCGGCTCAACATCATCGTTTTTCTGTTGGCTCCTACACTATGTCTCTCTGAAAAACAGGGCCAGCATCCCGCGAGAGATGATACACTTTGGTTAAATCCGAAGGTTATTCAGTCAGGCTCTCACCACAAGGGAAATAATGGCAGCACAGATCCCAAAATTGCAGCTTCTCGAACGTAAGTCCTCTGCTATGAATTTATTTAACCTACATCTCGACTCACTGGGAAATAGGACTTCCAATAATTTTATCAACGTCTGCATGGGCAAGACTCTCACGAACGGAAAGTTATTAGATGATGGATCTTGCAATGGAATCCGTGAGTGACCACTTCGACTCCTGGGCCCATTGCTTTTTTTGCTGAAATATATACTAATACCACAATAGCCATGGGCGAGATTCCAGCCAAGGATAAGATGGTGTCTACAATAATCATCAGCCCCAAGCCCGGCGAGAAGGTCCCAGCCAACAAGGCCATCGATTTCAAAATCCGCGTCGACAATATCGCACTGGGCTCCTTCACAAATTCAAGCACGACATATCTAGCCGCTCCGCAAAAGCTCGACGACGATGGACTAATCATAGGCCACTTCCATCTTACCGTTCAGAATCTAGGAAAGGACTTTAGCCCGGATAAACCGTTGGATCCCTCGAAGCCGGAATTTTTCAAGGGGGTCAACGACGTGGCTGATTCGGATGGTATCGTTACTGTTGGACATCTTAAAGGATTGCCAAAGGGGTTCTACCGCGTGTGTACTATGGCTGCAGCAAGCAATCACCAGCCTGTTATAATGCCTCTTCCGCGGCGTGGTGCTCAGGATGACTGTACGAAATTTGAGGCGGTTTAATGTAGGATTTTAATAATAGAAGAGAAGTGAGGAGTTGTAAAGATGATCCATGTATCAATTGTGTTTGTTCCTTTCCTCGTTTCCATTTTCTGGGAGTGGATTTCAACCACCTGCAGCTGTCCAAACTCATTTTGCTTTGTGGCCAGCCGCGTTCCCGCGGATAGTTAACTTCAGCGGGCGGGTTATTTGGCGCGCGCCTGGATGAACTAGGCAGCCCCTCACTTCAGGGCTATCTCACACCAAAGATGACCAACTCCTTTTCTTATCTGTCAGTCAACGGGGTGGTTTATGGTGCCTCTCGTTCCATAAGATAAGTTTGCGACCACGAAGGCTTTAATTGCAGACAATTCAATATAAACCGTACGAAGATTTGTTTGCTCCAAAGGCCAGTGCCTATCATGTCTCTGCTCCAACTCCCCCCAGAGCTTCTATTCGAAATCATGGAGTGGCTGGGCCCACCGTTCTTCCGCTATAACCTCGCACGCCTCACCATATGCAAGGATTGGTATTATCTTGCTCGCAAGGTGTTTTTGGGCCATGTGACCCTATCCGCAAACTGCCTGGAACGACTCCTCGCATCACCCCGATCAGAATCCTTCAAACAGTACCTGAAAACGCTCTCGCTCGAATTCTCCGGCCACGAAGAGCCGCGAACATTACCATTAGAAGATTGGCGCCGACTCACGCGGGAAAAACAAGAATACTACCGAGAGGCGTGGACCGTTCTCCTGAACAACAATATCCTCGAGCTAGCTACCCTGCTCGGGGACTGCGGCGCTCTCGATACCATTTCCCTTTCCGCCCTCGAACCGCTGCACGATCCTCCCTCCGTACGGAGTGGTTATCTCCACGGAAGTTCATTGGCCGGCCTACTATCACTTAAGAGTATAACCGTCTTAGAGCTGGATACATATGGCAGTCCTGATCTTTCGAACGAGGGATGCCACATCTGCGCCTGTATTGGCGCAATGATACCCCAGCTCCGCCGCCTTCGTGTGCGCATGTGTGAAATCTGCCCGGACGTCCTGCGACCTGGCGAGAGTAGTACCGGCCCGTTATTCCTGGAAGAGGTCATTGTGAACCTCAGTATACCCAATACTATGTCACGGTCTAAATTGCCAGCCAGGTATGCCAAGCGATGTGGCTCATCCCCTGGACGATTTGGACAGTTAAGGCCAGATATTGAGGAGCAGGCAGCCTTGTTGATACAGCAGATGGCACGTCCTAGAAGAGTGAGGATACTATGGCATGCCTTTCCTTCTTTGGAAAAACTGTCCTTTGACGCGTTGACGGGCAAACGGATGGTTCTGGACGAGGATGTGGCATGGAGTGATGATGGTGAGACCGATATTGAATATGAACCCGCACCGGGCTTCGACGATGACTTGTTTGAGTTTTGATTTCAGTAATTGGTAATTTATTGGTGATTTACGCCCCCTTACCCCTATTCATATACATATATTATATCCTCTTAGATAGTAAACCTACTGGTCAGTTCTTCCTGGGCTGCACTCCTAGTAGCATCTGGTCTTTCAACCCCTTGCCTGTGATTGAAACATTTGCTAGTCCCGTTCCAGCTCATCCTTAGAACCTATTTGATCCGCAACCAAGCCACTCAGAATAACATCAGGCCCCCGTGCACAATAGTATCCGTCTACGAATCTAGTAAGAGAGGGTATATCCTTGGGATGAAGTGGTCTATGGATAATACTGATTGTTATTACAGATAATACATCTCCTCCCCTCCACTGCCGCGAGCATGGAATTCCATCCATACATATTTCTGGGAATAACCCACAGAACTAAGCTCGCAATTAGCCTGACCACAACCTTTCTATTCTTCATACTCCAACAAACAAGATTCCAACTGGACCCATGACAGGCCACCGTACCCTACGTCAGGTTGGATGGGCGGGAAATAACCTCAAAAAAATCTATACATCACCGTCTCTCGACTCACCTGGGTGCCTCGATCAACTGGTACATTTGTCCTAACGGTATAATCTCCATGTAAACCCCACGTCAGCGCTAAATCCTGGTAGTAAGTTAAACGGCATAAAAAAAAGACAAGGTACATACGCGCTCCCTCCACAGTACCCCATCCCCGAGAACCCTCCTGTATTCAAAAAATGCGTGATCGTAATCGAATGACCATTCAGTTTGAAACACCAGATCCTCAACAAGCTGGCCCCTCCACCAAAAGGTAACGCGGCCGGGGTTGAATTGCAGCCTTCTGGTGCGGTATGCGTAAATGACAGCGTCAATGTTCCTCTTGAGCTCGGGATCGAGACGATAAACTGGTATTTCTTGGAGGCAGAGTATTCGGTAGTATACAATTGGCTGCAGGCCAGGAGGTTCGGATAGGGGATAGCTAAAAGTATTATCAGTTTGGTTATGGCAACGAGTGCAATGAGGATAGACGTACATTGGATAAGGGAGCATATATGTGTCAACAATTTCCAGTATTTGTTCATTCGTAACAAGGTACTGATGGCCCATTCGCTCACTAAGCTCTATACTATGCTCTATCGCTCGGAATCTGTCGCGTCGGAACCTTTTTATTCATTCGTTAGCAGGTATTGATATCTCCTCAGCTTTTGTGTGAATGACATACTTGATGTAGGCTTCAGGAGATAGCAGCGCGTCTTTTACTGCCTCCCTATTATATTGGGCAAATGTCGCGTCGTCCACCGGAACCGGAATTATGGATCTCAAGAAGTGCCAATCGGTTGGGTTCGGCAGCAGCAATGCTCTAAATAGGCATGCCCGGTTGATAGACATCATATAATGTGTTTATTGATAATCTCCGACTACGGGAGGGATTGCTCGGGCACTCTTCGGACGAGTTCTCATCAGAATGTCATGTTGGCATACTGGGGGCCATTCGATTGACAAGGAAGAGCACCCGGTCTTGTATGCAAAGCCGTAAGTTCCCTGAATACAATGCGAAGGTTCCGCCCGCTGGTCTCGCCTCCCCACACCAGGTCCCATATCAGGGCCATAGCTGCTTGTTCGCTGGTCAAGACTGTACTTATCCATGTCGCTGATCCATTGGACATGCACAGGGCAAAATTGTTGATGTTGAAGTTGAGTTTGTTGCGGCTAAAAAAAGAACATGACGTATGCTGACTCAGCCCCAACAAGGCGCTTCCCCATGTCCCAATCGGGTAAGGCCCGCTCTCTCCAGATTTTTGCTTCTTCAGCCTCTTGTTCTTGAACGAAACATCTATCTGCTTCATCTTCATGTTTGCGCGAGAGGACTATTGTCAGGTCTATATGGCTCCTCTCTTAGGCGAGCGAATACGTCTACATCCCTCTAATATCCCCAAGTGAATCCCTCCAGCCAGAAGACAACACAGACCCCACTGTGACGACCAGCTTCCTTCATGCGCCGATTCCCATAGCCAATATTCTACGCCGAAGGGATAGATGTCTACGAAGGCGAAAGACGAGTATATATCAAGGAACGAAACTCTGAGCTAGCTGTTGACGTCATCCCGAAATTGGAAGTTCAACGCCGCCGGTAGCCCCTCGCTCGCAATTGACCAGCCTTGCCACAACAAAACGACACAAAGATACGGAAGAAAAAAAGTATTTATCGAAATACAAGGTATGTAGAGACTGTAGTTAACCACAACCGGCACCCTGCATGTTGAATTCCGCATCCGTCGTTTAGTTCTCGAGGACAGATTTTGAGTTTGCGGCTTTTTTAAACTCGATCCGGACTTTTGTTTCTTTGTTTTCGATTCTGGCTACGGTGCTATATAATATTGTAGTTTTATCTTTGCTGGAGTCTGAAAGCTGACGGGAAATTGCAGAGGTTCACTGACATTTCGAATCCCTATCCCATATCCTGACTGGCGGACCAACCAACATCTTAATACAAACAAGCAAAAAATGAACGGCTTACCCGGAGCAGGCAGACCGCTCAGGCCCGGCGACATGGAAGCTATCCCGTACACACCTATCACATCAATGGGGAGAGAATTGGGGATTATGTTCGGCTTCATTGGCCTGTCGATATTGACCATGGCTGGATATTGGTATTTCTGGCAAGGTATGCATGCCCTCCGTAAACCGCGCGCCACGATATATCGCCCAAATTTACTATTTACTAACCCACCCTGTTTTTTTCGTTCTCGATAACTATAGCCACCCAACGGCGTAATGCAGCCAAAGAGGCCGCTCGAATCGAAGCATTAAACGAACGAGCCCGCTTACGAGAAGCGGAGAAACGAAATCGAGAAGGCGGAAGCAATGATGGAGAGCATGATGATGGGATTGGGCGGGCGCAGGACTTGTCGATAGCGGGGGGTGTGCCGATGAGCCGGATGACGAGAAATGGAACGAGCGCAAATGGGTTTGGGTTCGGAGATACCACGCAGGGATTGATCGTTTAGATCGTATAGCTTGACTGGATTTGGCTCTTGATATGTATGGTGATAATAGAGGGATGTTGGCCGATTTATCTTACTGGAATAACTGGGAAAGGAGTTTTGTTGGATTTTAATTGGGGCATTTCACTCTTTTGAATCACGCTGTTTGCGAGATCGCACCGATACCCTCTCATGCTATTTGCAGCTATATATTCGGATCACTTTGGTCAGTTTAGGATTTTTTTATATTTTAGTTTGATTGCTCCATATGTATGACAGCGGTGTTAAGCTTGCTGCTTGTGTATCCAAGGAAACAGCCCATTCAAAAACAAATCTAAATACATCTCCAATGCTATATACAAATAGATGTATTATCAACAAACCACACCTCCAAACCCAACCGTCCACCTCACTGAACCAACAATAACAACCAACGCCCCCAACGAAACCCCCACACTCACAACCCCATAAATATAAGCGTGTTTATGCTCCAAACTATCCAACTCCGCCACCCACGTACTCACTGTAGTCATACAGCCACAAAACCCATCCATCACCCCCTGCAGCACCTGACACCCCGTCAACTGCGCAACCGAGACAGCCACAGCGCCAGACACACCCAGCGGCGACCCAACCACCCCGCTAGCCCTCTGCAGGTCAAAACACATCCCCAACACCATCGTCCCCAGCACATTAACCACAAACGTCCCGAGCGGAAACCGCGGGACACGCGCGTTCAGCCACAGCGATACATAAAAGCGCGTCAAACAGCCCAGCGGCGCGAAGACGATCGCGAACAGCGCGCGCCCACGCCAGGACTCGTGCACGCCCAGATGGCGGTCTGGTGGCCAGATGGCCAGAAGCACGGCGCCGAGCCAGCAGCCTGCTGCCAGGGGTACGATGAGGCGGTCGAGGAATTTCCGCGAGAAGAGGTAGGGGAGGACGGGGGTGTAGTTGTCTAGGTAGATTGCGAGGTGGGCGCCGAAGACTAGGGCGCCGATGCTTAGGGCCAGGGTGTAGAGGATTATGGAGATTAGGGCCATGAAGCTGTAGCCGCCGTTGCGGGGGGTGGGGGTGGTGCCCTTGAGGTCTGGGGTGGGGAGGTCGTTGGAGAGGGCGAGGAAGACGTCTAGCATGAAGGTGGAGAAGGAGGTGAAGGAGCCGCAGAAGCCGGTTGTTAGGCCGATGTAGAGGGGGATGGTCTTTTTGATGGATTTGTGGGCTTGGATGGAGCTGGCGGGGTCCAGGGGGGTGTCTTCTTTGGGTTTTTCCTTTTGGTCTGGGGCTGGAGATTGCTGGGAGGGTTGTTGTTGCAGGTGCTGTTCCTGTCCATGGTGTCGGCGGGGGAGGTGCGGTGAGGGCGAGGAACGGGAATCCGAAGGTGAGACGCTGGCAGAGCGGCCAGATCGAGGCTTTGGATGGGTTCTCCTCCACTGTCCCCATTCTTCTCGGAAGAGCTTCCGATCTTCTGCAAAAAATCCCATTAAAATGCACCCTCCCACATTCGCCCAGGCGACCCCAGTTGCAACGGGCGCACCGGGATATGTAGTTAACGATTCTAGACCAATTCTAGCCAATGCGCCAAATATAGAGAAGAATATCAGATATGAAATGGTGTAAAAGCGCGTTGCGTATTCTGATAGCTTGGCTTCGATGCCGGCGATTGCAACAACTGTGGGTGGTGGCTTTGTAACGCGAGACTCAGCGCTCTCGAGGGCTGCCCAGTCGCCCCTTCGAGAGGGTACTCGTTCGACCAGAGGTGGAACAGCAAGCTCTGAAAGATCCCTATAGTCTCCAGTCTGCCCCAAACCCCTTTCAAAAGCCTCTTCATTTAATTCCTCCCGCCTCTCTTCCTGGGCTGGCTCTTCGAATATTTCAGGCAAAGCGAGCTCTGTGAGCGAAACATCGCTTCCCTGGTCTGATCTGCGGCGCGCATCTCTCCAACCTGATTGCTCTTGCTCTAGGGTTGGGCCTCCTCTCAATTCTCCGCCATTTGAATCTATGCGCTGCGCTTCCAAATCTGTTTGGCCGGGGGGGGCCGGGAATTGTTGTTTTTCGCCATCCATAATAGTTGGAACTTGGGCGAGCGTTTATAAGTTAGTTTGATTGAACAGCCGTTTTATAGATCCTTGTCTATAAAATAAAGGAGAAGCCAGGAAAGAATCCGTAAAATAGGGGTTCATGGTCTAGTTAAAAGACCCACGGCCGCTATCAGCTGTAAGCAGCATATTTTGTGGAGAAACAATAGAACATAGGGGATCTGGGTGAGAAAAGGAAATGTGCCAGTCAGCAGAAACGGAATATCTCCCGACAACGTGGCTTCTTTGACGCATAGCGGTGTCAAACCCGATTCTTGGGATGGATGAAGCTGAAGTCGAGACATGTCGTTGGATTTTGATATTCGATCTGGATGCACGTGACCGCGCCAAGACATCTGGGCTAGTGGTTAGATCAATACGGTAAATTACCGGGATATCTATGGGGAAACACTCCACTCCGCGGCCCCATACCGTCTCCATACCGTCTCCATACGGCCACCTCCGCAACTGGCTGATAAGATAAGCAATCGCATATCAATCGGGCCTCCATCGCGGATGTCACCGTCTTCTCCCAACCTCCTCCATCTTCCATTCTGTCCTCTATTCACGTATTTGTACCCTAGATAACTGCTTTAGCTACACTCAAAGCAAGCATTGATTGCCTACCATCATACGGCAACAACATGACCTCTCTCCCTAGCAACGTCCACGTCTCCAAGCACCCCTGTCTGCGGGGGAAGCTCTCCCAGCTGCGTGCAAGCACTACGGGCTCCAGAGAGACAAACAGACTGGTTCATGATATTGCAACAATCCTTGGTTACGAATCCCTGGCTACGAATCTACAGATTACGCCCAGCGGTACGGTGAGCACTTCCTCCTCCTTATTTGGGATCGACAAGAAAGGAATCATAGGAGCGGCAGGACAATCACTAATGTTATGAGGAGGGGTTAGGGCACAACACCTCTTGGATATGAGTACCCAGTAGAAACCGTCGCTACCGAAAAGATTGCACTCATCCCCATTCTCAGGTCGGGGTTGGGCATGGTACAAGGTATGTAAAGCCTCCATTATACCAGACAAGGTGCTGTCAATTCCTCAAACTAACCACCTGCCTTACAATCAGCTATCCAAGACCTCCTCCCTTCACCCGTGGCCGTGCACCATCTGGGCCTATTTCGGGAACCCACTACCCTACACCCAGTCGAATACTATAACAACCTCCCCTTTCAGCCCGTAACAGATGCGAAAACGTCAGTTACTATTAACACCGCCGCTGCGAGCCTCGCCATTATCATCGACCCGATAATTGCAACCGGTGGGACATCTGCGGCAGCCATCCAAACGCTGAAGGAATGGGGTGTAAGCAAGGTGTTGGTGCTCAGCGTGTTGGGTACCGAAGAGGGAGTACGTCGCGCAGCTGAGGAGTGGCCGGAAGGAGTGGAAGTCTGGCTTGGAGGCGTTGATCCCGGATTGGACGGGAAGGGAATGATTAAGCCGGGTGTGGGGGATATTGGAGATAGGTTGTTCTTGGCGTTGGGGAAGTGAGAGATTGTGCCAGGTTATATTCACTCAATGGCAGGTGGAGGGAAGGGCGGGAATATATGTGGCCATGGTTGAGATAAGTGGAATCTAGCGTGACTGTGAGTCTAAATATCCCAGATTGCAGTCCCTGTTAATAGAAATGATATCCAGTTTTCAGCCATTACTACGTGGTTTTATTTTATAGGCATTCTTTATTATTTTCAATGCTGAAGGGCATCTCAGAAATAAACCTTCCAGTTTCTTTTCGGAATAGCTATTGGCACCTTGATATGCTGGTAAGTGATAGCCTTCGGTACATACCTGGCTTCGAGTCGATTAAGGATTGAAGACTCCCAGAGCTTCTTGGTCAACAACATATTCATTTTGTATCCGCTCAGACGCTACGGGGGTATCATGGTTCGGGATTGCAGGACCGTTGATTTTCGGTGTTTGCAGCAGCTACATTTACAGCTTGGACAGGGGCAGTTGGCAAAGTCTGGAATGGGGAAATTTACCCGCAACAACAGGCGAAACTCACAGATCCTCATTGAACGAGTATAAAATTTCCATGAAAACACGGAGCAGATGGTATGATCTACCTTTACCCCTCAGATATATCAAAATCCACGCTGATCTGACGATCTAGGCTGGGATGTGTTGTTTTCTAGAAGCGGGACAAAACTTCTTCCTCAATAAATCTTCTTGGTAAGATAGCATTGCGTTACATCATAAAAAAATTAGGATTTGATGGAAGAACATACATATTTCAACCTCTAACAGCCCAGAGTTACGAGCTATTAAGACATCCCATTCCATCTCTGCGCTATTATGCCCGATGGATGCTTGCCGATGCATCAGTATCTAAACACCCACCCTGTTACAACATACAATGAACAAGGTAGTTTTCCATGGATTCTTTTAACTCCCTGTTCTGCTTATCACATTCCACAAGCATACTTACATACATCCATTTTGTTTCTAGAAACGACATCGTATTTAGCCTAAAACAAGCATCACCCCCTGACCCCTGACCCCTGACCATCGGCACAGCAATCCTAGAGGTTCCAAAATGACGATTGCCGTTGACCGTCGGACACAATCCCGATACCCGTTCACCTTGATGCTCAAAATCATGGGGGGGAAATATAGAACCATTATAAAACGGTCCGAGAATCAACTTTATCGAAAGGAACCTCGCTGAAATGCTGTCACGCATCCCGATCTCCATGTAACAGCAATACAGACCAAAATGCCACTCCTCTCCAAACCCACCTTCTTCCTCTTCCTCCCCCTCCTCCCCCCCTCCCTCGCCCTAATCACCTACCCAGACTGCACCTCCCCCCCCCTCTCCACAAACCCAATCTGCAACACCACCCTCCCCACCCCCGAGCGCGTCGCCGGCCTCCTCGCCGCGCTAACAATCGAAGAAAAAATCGCAAACATCAACAACGAAGCACCAGGCTCCGACCGGCTCGGTCTGCCAGCGTACGAGTGGTGGAACGAGGCGCTGCACGGGGTGGCGCATTCGCCTGGCGTCGAGTTTGCGGAGCGCGGGGAGGAGTTTGATTCGGCGACTTCGTTCCCGCAGCCGATTGTGATTGGGGCGGCGTTTGATGATGGGCTTGTGTATGAGATTGCGAGCGTGGTTAGTACGGAGGCTAGGGCGTTTAGTAATGCGGGGAGAGCTGGGTGGGTGTTTTATTTCTTTTACTTTTATATTGGACATGCTGCCCATACTCCCCTTTTATATCTCGCCGTGTTCTGACATAACGACAGCCTCGATTTCTGGACACCAAACATAAATCCATTCAAAGACCCGCGCTGGGGCCGCGGTCAAGAAACCCCCGGCGAAGACCCGTACCATCTCCAACGGTACGTCGCGCAGCTCCTCGCCGGCCTCGAAGGCACTCGCGATGAAACCTCCTCTTACAAAAAGGTCGCCGCATGCTGCAAGCACTACACGGCCTACGACTTCGAAGGCACCGAGGACGGGCTAAGCAGACACAACTTTGACGCCCTCGTCTCCGCCAGGGACATGACAGACTACTACATGCCGCCGTTCAAGACGTGCGTGCGCGACAGCAACGTCGCCAGCATCATGTGCAGCTACAACTCTGTAAACGGGAAGCCGTCGTGCGCCAACCCGTACCTCCTGCAGGACATATTGCGGGAGCACTGGGGCTGGAACGGGACCGACAGGTGGGTGACGGGCGACTGCGAGGCCGTGCGGGATATCTGGGAGCATCACGAGTACGCAGCCAACGGCACCGAGGCTGTCGCGCTGGCTCTTAAAGCCGGCACGGATCTAGACTGCGGCAGCGACTATGCCGAATACATGCCCTCGGCGCTCGAGGCGGGACTGGTCGAGGAATCCGATCTCGACCGCGCCCTGGCCAGGCTGTACAGCTCGCTCGTGAACCTGGGCTACTTCGACGACGCAACCACCCAACCCTACCGCGCCCTGTCCTGGACGGACGTGAACACAGAACACGCACAATCCCTCGCCCACGAAGCCGCCGTGGCGGGTACTGTCCTATTGAAAAACGACGGCATCCTCCCCCTCCCCTCCCCGCCCAGTGACATAAACCTAGCCCTCATCGGCCCCTACGCCAACGCCACCGAGCAACTCCAAGGAAACTACTTCGGCCGCGCCCCATCCATCTCCACCCCCCTTTCCGCCGCCCAATCCGCCGGCTTCGCCTCCATCACCCACGTCCCCGGCACCGGCATCGACAGCACAGACACCTCCGACTTCGCCGCCGCCCTCGCCGCCGCGGAGGCCGCAGACCTCATCCTCTTCACCGGCGGCATCGACAACAGCATCGAAGCCGAAAGCCACGACCGCACCACCATCGGCTGGCCGGGGAACCAGCTGGAGCTGCTGGCGCAGCTGCGCGCGACGGGCAAGCCGGTTATCGTCGTCGTGTACGGGGGCGGGCAGGTGGATTGCTCGGCGCTGTTGGCTGGTGAGGATGGCGTGAATGCGCTGTTGTGGGCTGGGTATCCCGGGCAGAGCGCGGGGGAGGCGCTGATGGATTTGCTGATGGGGAAGAGGGTGCCGGCGGGGAGGTTGCCGGTTACGCAGTATCCGGCTGGGTATGTGGAGATGGTGGAGATGACGGAGATGGGGCTGGCGGCGGGCGAGGAGAATCCGGGACGCACGTATCAGTTTTTCCCCGGGAGTGGGGAGGATGCGGATAATAAGGCTGTGGTTGATTTTGGGTTCGGATTGCATTATACGAATTTCAGTCTGGCCGTTTCTCCATCATCGCCCGAAGCAAATGTCTTCGACACCGCGACGCTACTCGCTGACGTCCCGGACGCTGCGCGGCCCGCCCTCGCGCCGCTGATGAGCTTTACAGTACAGGTAACCAATACCGGCGCGGTCGCGTCACCGTTTACCGTTCTGGCATTCGTGAAGACGACGGATGCTGGGCCGGCGCCGTATCCGCGCAAGAGGCTGGTTGGGTACGGGAAGCTGGGGGAGGTGGAGGCGGAGGGGGGCAGTGGGGAGGTGGAGATTGAGGTGTTGTTGGGGGCGGTGGCGAGGGCGGATGAGAAGGGGCAGTTGGTGTTGTGGCCGGGGACGTATGAGGTGGTGGTTGATGTGCCGGAGAGGGAGGGAGTGGGGGTTGGGTTTGAGATTGTGGGGGAGGAGGTGGTGTTGGAGGGGTGGCCCGAGGAGGGGGAATAGGGGGGGAGGTTGAAGGGGTAGGTAGGGATGTATAGATTTGCAGTTTTATGCAACTTCTTGTATAGTACATACATATGTACGAGCCTACATACATAGTCCCACACTATCTGTCTTTCTGTCTATCTACATGCTTTCTGCAGCTTCCTATTGTCTCACTATGCGCGAAGAGTAATGAATGCCCTTCAATATATCATATCGCCAGGCAAGTTTCCGCCCCCCATTAAAAGCAGCAGAAGCAGGACGTGAAAAATATCCGGGTATAAATATAAGCAAGCGTAAATAAGCAGATTTAGCACACTAGAACTCAGTGAGTTTGCATATATAGACAGTTCTAAGCAATACTGCTGCTAAGTGAGTAATTCATTAATGCTTATCCTCCTCCATTAGTACTACAAAGGAAGAAAGCACAATGCAAGACATATAACTATCACAGATGACATTTGCTAAATAAGAAGAAAATAATATAAAATTCAAATTACATTTCCATTTCCCACTTATTCCCATATGCGCATCCATCCGTCCGTCCCTACACCCTACACCAATGCCCATATTTGTGTTCTTTTTTTGTTTCTTTCGTATAGTCGGTCATTCATCACAACGGCAGGAAAGAATAAGGAGAAAGGGAAAGGTAAGAGATAGGTAGAAAATGACAGGAAGCAAGGAAGAAAGAAAGTAATGAAATTACCAGCAAATAAGATTCCTGCTCAACCTGCACCCCAACCATGGATAGTGGAACGCACCACCCACACCTTCCCCCGATATCCGATCATAAATAACCATATAACATATCCAGACAGTTCCCGGGGGTTTGTTTGTAACCATCATCTCAAAATACATCCGCGCGTAGATAGATAGAACAAGTAGATAGTATAATATTGCTAACCATAGATAGCAGGGAAAAAGTATCAAGTGAAGTAGATAGATAGTGTTAAATACCACAAGCCACATGCACGAACGCACGCGCCCACAGACTAGCAAATATACTGTATATAAATGAAGAAGAGAACATTGGAAGAAGGACAGGGAAAAAGCAATATATTTCATTCCAGCCGGGTAAGGTGAGATAAGGTTGACTTTCTTCGGAACTGAACCGATGTGGCGTTCAACCGTTGTTCACGGCCTGTAGATCTGCTTGGCGACTGGCTGGTTTAGTTGCCGAGTTTGGAAGACCCCGCCATGTTATTTGG
This sequence comes from Emmonsiellopsis sp. PD_5, assembly GCA_032988985.1. Taxonomy (NCBI): domain Eukaryota; kingdom Fungi; phylum Ascomycota; class Eurotiomycetes; order Onygenales; family Ajellomycetaceae; genus Emmonsiellopsis; species Emmonsiellopsis sp. PD_5. The sequence continues at coordinate 14,115 of JANTQI010000021.1, read as the reverse complement.
AGGGGTTAATGGATGGTGGGTTCTTCCCCCCGGGATCTTATCCGGGAGGGCAGGCGATGGTATGAATGAGATATGAGGTGACGAGAAAGTCAATGCTAGGCGAGAGGCTTTGTCTAGCATTGTCGTGAGGGCCAAGCAGAGGGGTAGGAACACGTTCGATCGAGAAGGGTAATGGACTGGATCGGTTATCCGGATTTGTCTCGTGAATACCGCCCATCCACTGCCCTTTGTGTAAGTGGGTTATGGTATGTGTTGGTATAGGGATGTATATTTATTGCCGCGCACCAACTCCGAGATGAGGTGAGGTGATGTTGTGTGGGGTACCAAGTAAGTAGGTAAGCATAGCTCATGCGATATAAATGCTTGTTACTGAGCATGAATATGTACCATTGAAGCCGAGAAGAATAGGTTCCAGACAGACAAGCAAATTGTCAAAAAGCCGTGCCATGTGCCTGTGCTTGTAATATTGCATATGCAGGCGCAATGCTGGAGATCTCGACCCCAGTGCACGGGGATCGAATTGAATAACTGGACGAACTACTCTTTCTTTCTTGCTTCAAAGGCCGGATTTTCAAAATCGTTATAATGTTCGGGTCGCGGTTGTATCACGGTAGTGGGAGCTGGGGCCAGCCATCGATCGATCGGGATTTACTGTTATCCCTCTCCCCACCACCCACCACCCACCGGTCGGCTAGATCATCAATAGGCGGTTCCGGCAAATCAAACTGCTATGCATGGATAATAAGGTCGATGGACTGGGTCCGGATGCAAGGGCCTGATGGAGGGAGAGGGCTCCATCGTCGCTGGATATAAATAAGCTGGCTGGACCCCCGATTTCCTTGGATGACGAGTGTGGGGCTACAGGAAGCCCGATTCTGACAGCAATCTACATTGCAGACGAAAGGTCAGTCAGCCAATCAATCATTCTCATCCGAACTAATAATGAAGAGTGTGCTCCTGCAAGCAGCAAAGTAAAAAAAGCTTAAAAAAACAGCGGCACCAAGAATCATGTGCAGATATTAGAACAGGATATCATCAACGGAGCAGTGAGCAAGCGGGTGATGCCCGGGATTGCAAGGCAGATTATCCAAACGAGGATTTGCAAACAGGCGGTAGTGCCATTTTTGCTTTTCCTTTCGTTTTCTTTTCCTTTACAGCTGGATTGGAAGCAGCCAAGGGCTGGTCGTTGTTCTCCACCAAACCAAACCAGTGACCGGCTACCGGCCTCTGGTTACGCTGGCCCTGAGCACGTGCAGGCCAAACCCGTAGGCAATAAAATTGGGGGGATGCAAGGACAAATAAGAAAATATTAAATGGGGCTAGGAGGGGAAATAATGTAAAACGAAGAAAAAGAAAGAAAAAAATATGCAAGGATCATCACCAACACATGACAAAAATACAGCTCAATTATGCACCATCAAGGCAAAAATGGAGGGGTCATTTAATCGTCCATACCTGGCAATTTTCTCATCTTCTCGTTCTCTGGGCTCAACTTCCAAGCTCCGCTCGTACATCTCGTGCACGTCGCCGGCAGCCTGCATGTTGCTCAAGAGATAGTCCTGTAGTTCCGGGACTGGCTGGTAAGGGTAAGGCGCGTTTTGATATTGTTGGATGTCTCGGATCACTTCGGCGGTCTTGGCCCGTTTGTTGAAGTTGATGAGGTGTGACTGGGTCAGCGATGGGATTCCGTCTTCGATGAACGTAAGATCCGTCAAGTAAACGCCTGATTACAAACACATGTTAACCAAAAATTCAAAACATTACGGAAAGGGCCGTTATTTACCGAAGAAGGGAATGCATGGCGGGTTGGCGAGATGAAGTGCTTCACGGTACTCGCCAAAGTTCTTCGTGCTTGCCATAAGCCGGCGCATGTGCTCGAGCGTTGAAGACGTTCGCGCACTGACCTGCGCCCATGTACGGTTAAGTCTGTGGATCGGCGCCGTTCCCAACGCGGATATAATTGACGTCAACGTTGAATAGTTATTCATCCCACGACATTTCTAGTGGCACGTTAGCTTGGCACATCAGAGAGTTATGGAAAGAGTGGGATCATACATCAGCAATGGAAACAAAATGTTTAATCACAACGACTCTCCGTTTTACATCCGCCTGGTGAAGGATCATTTCTGCAACCCAATTCGTCAATTGATTTGAGTGCAGAATCAAAGCTTTTACATTGGCAGCGGGGTCGGGCTCATCCGGAGCAAGTTTCTTCTGCCACGTTTTGTTCAGACATTCTGTTGGCTTGATTTTAGCATACAAACGGGACTCGACGATCGTAAGTTGTCTGGCAAATTCCGTAGGGTCGATGTCTAGGAACTTCAACCTCTTCATATTCTTAGGAATAATCGGGGAGGGTGTGTTGGCGCTGATGGTAGGAACCAGGCGCTTGGCCGTCGTATCTTGGCCGCGCATACGTTGATCGATCAGGCTGAGCAGCTGCTGGGAGCCTGGAGTCTTCGTCTGTGCGACAGACTCTTTAACAAATGCGTATACTTTTTGCAAAAGGCGCATGTTCGCATCGTCGTTGGGCTCCATCCAGTAATTCTCAAACCAGTTCTTGAGGATATTAACAACTCGAATCCGGATGGGGACTTGTTTTTGCTCGGTCCAGGTTTGCAATTCTCCCTGGTTTAGTTCGTAAGGTGGTTGGAGGGTGAAGCGATGTACAAGCATCTCGAACAATTCGGATGCGGTCGTGAAGGAGCGATAGGTAAGGAGGAAAGTGGCGTTGAAGGATGTATCCAATTTGTCATGTCGCGTCAAGTGCTCAACTAAACCGGCGAGCGTACCGCATTTGAGTTGAGGAGTGTCATTCTTATTGTCGTAGAAAACTTCGCCCTCATGGTCGATGTGCAAGAACCAAGGAATCACTTGCTCCGTAGGAAGCGCATCTCCAAAGAAACGCTGTGCTTTTTCGATATTGGCTCGAGTTTTGACTGGTTGTCTTTCGCCCGGATATGACGAGGACGAAGGCACGCCAATCGACCCCGTCGGCACCTTGGATATATCCGCATGGCGAGACGATGGCGGTGGCTCTGAAGGCGCTTGTTCTAAGAGTAGTGTAAGGGAAAATCCAATCTGGGTCATGTAATTTTGAAGCTGGCGGGCGACAGCGCGCACACTGCCCAGACGAGATTCAAGGGTGTCGCCTCTAAGCTCTGCCCATTCATCGCCCAAAGGTGCGGAAACCGCCTGGCAGCTTAAAACCAAGTCAGCAATTCCATCATAAGCTCGCTGCTTTTGAAGGCTAAAGTCGACGAGCTGTGGGTTCTGGGCGCCTCGTTCCAGCGGAGCAAGGTCGATAGACTCCACCAGGGACATCCAAGGTTGAAAGCATTCCACCACTTTACCCCCAGCAGCGCAGACCGCATCAGCGATCGCCAAATGTCGCCTGGGAGTGACGGTTTTCTCGTGCAGAACCAGCTGTTCCTCTAACCGGCGTGCGCTTGCAGCAAGCATATCCTTGAGACTCTCGATCCGATCCACAATATTTCCGTCAAGAACCATGGCCGGTTCAAGTCCAGCCTCCCGCAACTCATGTTCCAAAAAGGAGGTGGAATTCTTAGTTCCCAGGTTGTTATTCTGCCAGTGGCCACCAGACGAACTTCCCTGCACGAACCCAGGCACCAGACGACGGATATCATCGCCACGTTGTTGTTTAGCTACTTCGACGTAACCGTATACTCCATGCAACACACCCTCAGCTTCTTGTAAGCATTTTGCATCCGAGTCAGGGCCTCGCCAATCGGCAGCAGCGATGTGGGACGAAAGGACCAACTTGGAAAATTTGGACATCATGTCCCGGAAATGGGGATAAAGCGCCTTGTTAGTTGAAATAATGGAAGGGTTGCCAGAATGGTTATCGGTGGTGTCTGATCCAGCAGCAAGCAACATCCGCAGGTGATCCGAAATATCTTCAGCCCGCTTTACGTACTGTGCTCGATCGCCCTCCATAATCGCACGTCTATAGGCATCAATTGCTTGGCGCATGTTGCTAACAAGCTTACCCCATGTAAGCGGTGTGGACGAAGCATCGTCGAGGAAATGGCGAGGAATAGTGGAGGAGATGGAGGGAGAATGGCCGTGGGTGGGGTGGCCGTTGGGTGCACCAGCGAGCGACATGGTATTTGACGCGAGCTGGCCGCTGGCATGAGGCGAATGGCGGATATTCTTTGACTCGGGATAGTTCACGATGGGAGACGCATTCATTGAATCCATCGAGGTGGCGGGAGAAACCCCGTCGGAAATGAACGAGCGTCGGCGCCTCGACGCGGAGTCGTGCGAAGAACGCATCAACGACTCGCCTTCAGCCTCTGAAGCGGAGCCATCATAATCATCCTCATCGCGATCAATACCGCCAACCATCAGTTCAGGGGGAGGACGGGTCTGGTCGGGGACATAGATATTTGTTCGATCGCGGGGGCCAGTCTCGTGAGCAGACGCTGGTGTTTCAAGTGGAAGTTCGGAAACGCTTACACCCGTCAGGGTGTTGAAGTAGAATAAACGGCCATCGGCAGTGGCCTGAGGGATCCAAAACGCGGCAGCTTCCTGGTCCGAGCCTCTGACACCCTCGATCGGGAGGATGGGCTGTTCGTCTCTGGGGTTTCCCTCGGAATCCAAGTCGTCCTCGTCGTCATACTCGTCTTCGGCACCTGACTCAGCGCTGGTGTCACCGGCTTCATGCCCAACATGGCCGCCCAAGCCTATGGCATCTGGATCGGACACCACAGCGCAGTAGTTGCTTGGGAACCATCCGCGGACATCACCCATAACACCATCCCACCATCCCGTGTCTAGCTGGTTGAGGACTTGAATGATGTCCCCTTGGCGGAAACTTAGGCTAGTATGGTCGTCTGCAGTGTAATTGTATAGGGCACGAACATAGAGAGCGGGGGGGGATTCGATTGGAGAACTGTAGACTGTTTCAGGCTGTCAGGTGAGGGCAATGGCAACAATGAAGAGTACAAGAGACCACATACCTTCTTCAGCGGCAGCTCTGTTGTTGTTTGTCGAGTAGCCATCGCTTCCATGTCGCCTGGCCATGTCTGAGTGATAAGAGTGTTGGTTGTTGTGCTGATGGTACTGGGGGTCGGGCGAGGGATGGTCTTCGGTGTAGTGGAAGGCAGCGGCAGCAAAGGCGCCTGGTTTCGCATTCAGGAGAGACGACGAGTTGACTGTCAGGGGGACAGCAGTTCGGGAAGAGTACATGGTTCGTTTCTGGCGTAGAGGGCGTGGGCTGTGGGATATCCTATGGCATCGTTTCGTAACCCGACCTGCTGGCGTGGTGGTGTGATTCTTATCGGGCGATACAGAAAATCAACAAGCGTCTCAAGTGGATTATTCCAGGGGTATTCCTTTTGCGAGGAACTGCCTTTTCGCGCCGGGGTATCGAGGAGAGGCGAAGAGGGTCGAGAATAGCCGGGTCGGTGGCGGACGGGGGAGGATGGAGGTGGTGGATGGGCGGCCGCACAGAAGGCTGCTGATCACACCCCAAGAGAACAGGAGTAGGCAGACAAATAAACAAGGCAGCGTTGAGCAAGTTGCAGACTGGGCCAGATGAGATGGCAATGAAGGGAATGGTTCTGCTTGTATCTGGTGGGATTGTACGACGGGAGAGGGAGAGCAGAGAAAGGAGGGGGTTGGAGAAGGGAGCAGTGTGGTCGGGAGAGATGAGTGAGAGAGAGTCAGAGAGAGAGAGAGAAAGACAGAGAGAGAGAGAGGATGCCAAGCAGTCAAGGCCAGCAAGGAATGGAGGGCTGGACTCAGAGACAGACAAACACACAGCCAGACAGTGAGGATTGTGCAGAGTGAGGATGGGGAGAGGAGAGGAGAAGCGGAGAGAGGCGAGGGAGAGGAGACAGGCGAGATAAGATGGGACACTGGACGGGATGGAGAAGTGTACCACAACCACAACCACAACCAGAACAGACAGAACAGAACAGAACAGACTGGCTCCAGGTCAGAGTGGGATAGATACAATGGATGTCTCTATGATTGAATAATCAATCTCAGTCACAGTGGGAGAACAGGACTCAGGACAGAGCGAGAACAGAGACTGTCTGCGCTGGTGGAGTTTCTTACGCCTAGATAATCGGCCCCAAGTCCTGACTATCAGCAGCGACGAATATCAAGACGATGATCAATTAATCAATAATCAATAACCCATCCTGATATACATCCATAGACCCCGTAACGGTTCGTGTCTCCAACACCGTCTCAGTCTGGGGTTCTATTCTGTTATTACAACTGCTGTTATCATTATTATTATTACCTTCCTCTTTCTTCCTCTCCATCTGTATCTCCAATAATACATGGCCGTATCAGCTCTTACCGCCTCTCCTCGGGAATCACCACCCGCCCGTAATATTCGTCGCGATTCCACCACACAGAATTTATCCGCTCCAGACGAAACAAATATCGCCTGTTGACACATTCCAGAAGTACATTTAACAGCAAGTATTTATGTCCTCATATATGCCCTCACAACCTCCTCCCATTGCCTGCACAGAAACACTCCCATCCAGCCACCCACATTTCCTCCCCGCCACGAAGAGAACTCCACCTCCCTGTACGGAGTACAGAACTATCCTTTTAACTTTTCTCCCTGTTGCGGGGCTGCTTCTCGAAACCTTCGTATTGAACTTACAAAACAGGGATCCGGCCGTCGTTCTTTTTCACTTTCGGAATTCCCAGGCATGCGCAGGCTAAATGAAGTTAGCCCTGGAAGCAGACAGGGGGTAGGAAACTGCTAAAGCGATTCTTGCTATGGGACATGGATTGAGAATTCGAGGGAGGTCTCTCCATCCCAGGCATGGATACTCCGTAAGTTAACCAACCACTCCATAATTACATGAATGTAGAGCTTTTAAACCATTCGTCGTCAAAAAACACCATCCCCATCTCCCCCAGCCACTCACAATCCCCAACCGCCAAACAAAAAAGCCAAAACGTTCTCGAATAGCCGCCGACCCAAACAGCCCAAACCCTCCATCTCCATTGCATATGAATATCATCTCCCATCTATGAACAGGTGGGCAGGTAGGTGTTGATATACATACCCATTCCCCATTTCCTTCCTCCAATACAGTCTCTCACATCAGAATTTCACAAGAACTAACCGACTATTGAAAACCTTACCTACCTCGGGCCCCTAACACATTAACATACTGTACTGTACACACACCAAAGGAGAATAATAGTGAAAGCAGGGAGGGCGCCAAATATTGCAATATATCTACAAACTGACTGGCTGGGCCAAACCTTGACTAACAAACGGAATCAACCTTGTCAGCTACGGAGTTACATAACTTACTGATGCCTACTAAACGAAAACAAAAAAGCTGCCTTCCCTCCTTGCTCGAGTTACTGATAAGTACTAACTTAATGGCATGGGATAGCATCGGGAGAACTGAAATATATGCATTTTTAAAGTTACCCCGGATTTTTTCTTGTAGGTCTGCTACTGGAGCCCCTGGGCTTATCAAACCCAAGGAAGAGAATTTGGTTGCTCTCACCACATAATTATCCCGGTTAGGATATCTTTTATAAAATATCGAAAATACATATCTCTTCTCTTTGTTGAAGTGTTTTCTTTGTATTAGTCAACTGACTGATTGATTGATTGACCGCTTTGTTCCAAATCAATAATGAGGGGGGTAGGCCATAGGATAGTCATAAAGTAAACTGCGCTGCACTGCAATGCAATGCAAGATATCTTATTTCCTCTACGTATGAAAAAAAGGGTCTGGATATTTTACTCAGCTTGACGTTTTTCTCTCCGCCAACTACCTAGTTTTTACAGTTTATTTTATATAATTCTACCTACCGCAAAACCACCCGCCCCATTCAACTAACAGAGTTGAAACGCAAGAAGCGGAGATATACCGGGCGTTTATATCCGCATATTTTTTTCCCATTTAACAGCCATGAATAATGCAATGGTCTACCAATGATATTATTTCTATTTTGTAATATGATAATATATTGCATCTGCATCATGCATCGACATTGTTTGACGTGGATATAAATAACCGCCCAACAGGGAATCCATATACACATTTCGGGATTTGCATTAATAACGAAGCGACCAACCAAATAGCTGCCCGGGCATGTAGATATGTAGTTCTCTATGTACTGTCGAACTAGTCTAATGGGTATGCACAGCTGGCTATTTATGGATTGAAGCCTTGTGTGAATAGAATCTATATCTCCAACTTCTATACATCAGGACGTTGTCTGCTCTCCCGAGGTCATAGATCAATCTCTGGCTAACCAAGTTTCTCGCCATAAAATCAACTATGAGATATGGATGGCAGCACCTATCCATAATAGTTATGTCAGGGATCGAAAATCTTCTCTCTAGTTCTCACCCCTTTTATTATTATATATAGTACATACTTTCTTCTCTTTTCGTACCCCTCCAGGCCCTCCCCCCTCCCCATTTTTGGGTTTCCGGGAGACAGTATTGTGGGGTAAATAAGTTCAGTCATTAATAAACCTAAACTCTGTCTCCTCTGCATGTGTGTGTGTGTGTGTAGTCAATATGCATAATAAGAACCTACTACCGAGGAATATATCAGGTGTCATCCCATCTGATTCCGATCCGGCGGCACATGTGGGCTTGGGCTTGGGCTTGGGATTTTCTGGGGTAAATAACTATGTAACTAACTAACTGTTGCAAGTGCCGAACTTGGGAATGAATTCCTCTGGGCATGACAAGATATAACAGGGTATGAGAACTTGAAGTGTTGAAGGGGAAATAATGTAACTTACCCATCCATCTGATCTGTCATCTCATCATCGCTTTTTATACTTTCTTGCAACGTCCCAATCCCGCTGAAACACAAAACTCCCGTAACTAACTAACTAGTTACAACACGTCGCACAGCGAAAACGGGAACGAGAACCGCTACGAATATGCTACGAATATACATACATACACTGGGGATACTTGACTTGGGTTAACGTAATCCACCACCCAACGAACATTCCCACCCAATGAACACCTGGCTCTCTGTATATTTTTAATGATTTCTCAACCATGCACGGAGATATTCATATTATAAGTTAATAACTAAAAGTTTAGATGGAATAGAACATAGAAAACTAGGTGGCTAATCCTAAAATTGCTTATTAGGCCTAATATAGTGTCTGAAAGAAGAGGTATATAAATTTAAATAATTACTAATATCTTCACTATATAATAAAATAATTTTAATTTTATTGGTAATTTATAATCTCCTATAGAATTTATATATATTAAATAAATTAAAAATAAAATTTATCTAATAGGTGGTGTATATTACAGGTGTGACGAAGTAGGATTTTATCTCATATAAATTAGTATGGGGTGTAATCATATTACTAGCTGTAATTTACTCTTTTCTATGGGAAAATCAGGTAGATATGTAATATTTAAATAACTTTCTTAAAACAAGCTATTTCCTTATGGAATTTTAAATTCAAATTAATAATATACTAGATTTTATACCATATAAATTTCATATAAAAATATTTAGTAGTTATATAGATAACAATACTGTAATCCAAATACATACATATAATTTTATATGGGGAAATCACGGAGAATTTTGCTAGATAATACATGAAATATCTCACCACATAGTGAATATTTTTCAATTCTAAATCTCTTATGTTTGATTATATACTAATTAATATATAAATTACCATTTATATAGTAATTTTATATGGTGGTTGTTGAGATATCCATAGGCCTTAATTCCTCATTTTGTATGGGAAAACGGTGTTCGTTGGGTGGGACTGTTCGTTGGGTGGTGAACTACGTTACAGGCTGTCCATACATCAGACAGCATGTTTACTTCTCTTCCCTTCCGTCCCACGCCGCCCACGCGCATATTTAACGATTGAATGCACTGTCCAGTGTCCAGGAGTTATCCAACCAACGCCCCTGCCCCGCCCCGCGCTGCCCGGCGCCAGAAAACTCGTGGAGTTCGTGGATGCAACCAAACTCGGCACTTGTGATAGTAACCAGACAACGGTAACTGAACTAAGAGAAGTAACTTAACTTAGTTAATAGCAAACTACTGGACTCCGTCGTACTTCTTTTCACAGTCTTGCAGAGGAGGTAGAGATAGCTGTTGCAAATCGCAACCCCCGTCTTTTAGTTATCGCCAGGACGGCACTAACATGTGCTAGACAGCTAAACTGCGAGGATTTGCTTGCTGTGCCTGGTTCCTGAAGGCTGAGGGGGGATCTTCGGGCGAATCATGGATGAGAGGGGATGGCCTGGTTGGAGTGCCGAATATTATGTATTCTGCCTTTTTTGTTCTTTTTGGGGTGGGAGGGAGGGGCCAGGGCGGAGGAGATCTACCGCTATCCGCCGCGGCCCGTCGTGATATGGAGGGGTGTTGTAATGCTCGTGCAGTTTTACAGCAATGAGGGACGTCCCAAGGGATGATTATTGGAAGATAATGCCCTGTCAACTACAGCTGATTATTCTTTTCCGCTGACCTGACAGAATCCAAGCCAACGGGTCGTTTTCCCCTGGCCACTGCTCAAGAGGTTTTCGCACATCAGTATTTTAATCCACCCCTTGCATTGTGCTGGGTATTACTACCTGCCCCTCCCTCGGAAATTTCCAGATCCCCCAGAAACGTTCCAGAACGAAATTAGTCAGTCCTATTTCCAACACCATGCAGAAAAAGGGGGGTTGGGTGCGGGACTGGGCTTGTTACCTTGACCAAACCCAGCCAGCCAGAGACCAAACACGAAAACGCAACCTGCCACATGGAAGCAGCAAGGATACGACGAAAAAGGAACGAGGGAGCGTAGCATCGTTGCCAATAATCCTGTGTGATAATTGTACCCAAGCGAGCATCATCCTTACCACGACAACAGCAGGGGGGGAAATCCCATCCCGAGCCGCGATCACAAATAACTTTTTCGAACTTGCCAAGTGCCAGAGCGAAGGAACGTTGCCGTACATCATTGCTGATACCAAGACCGCGGCCCGCAGATGCAACGATGCATGGGCGCAGCCGCGCAGGCATGGCGAGCAGGGAACTGATTGACTCCCCTTTCAACGAACAGGGGGACTTTTTTCTCCTATTTCCAACCCTGTTTGTTGATATGGGTAAATTGTTACTCGCTGGCGAGTTCAGGGGAGAGAAAAAAATCATCCATGTCCCTGCTTCATTTTTTTGTGTGATTCGATGCAATGCAGCAAGGAGTATGGATATCACAGTCCAGTTTCTTGCCTTGGCTTTCGGGGAGATTCTGCCTCGGATTTTCCTCCCCACCCCACACACACCCACGCTTCTTCGTTTTCTTTTTCTTTTCGCGTGGGAGAGTCTGTGCGGTTCCTCTCTGTCTCCCAAGAATACGAGTACCACAGGGGTCAGCGTGAAGGTGGAGGGAGTGCCCGGAGAGATGATAACCTTGGAATATTCATCAACCAGGATCTGAAACGGCTTGTTCCGCAAGCTTAATCTCCGTCCTTTTGAAATATTTCCTTTTTCCCCTGTTAGAAAATTCCCTTTCCACCAGTCACGGCTTGGGTCTTGCGAACAAGGTGAATTTTCAAATTTCTTACTGGGAGATCTAAAAGGGTTTCGAAATTCCAGATCTTTTGTCGCACAGACGCCCCGATCTGTTGCTGATTAATTTCCTGTTTCCTTTTTTCATGTGTCTGGTGTTTTGTCAAGATCTGATATCTATTGCGTTATCGCGTCCTTTCTTCTCCCTCCGAGAAGGAGGTGGCCGAAGCAGGTGGGGGTCTCCGTATTCCCTAGTTATCTTTGATCAATCAGATAACTAAATGTCAGATACCGACGATCTGACAAAAGCTTGCCATAGAGGTGCTCATTTTTCCTTTTGCAATACCTGGGCGATCTCGACATTAGGATGGGCGTCCACAGTGGAAAAAGAAGCGAAAACCCGTCTGGATGGCGTGGGGTCAGCTTGTTACCCTTCATCTCTCTCTACATACTGCCCAGGAACCAACCAGCTCTGCACGCAATCCGAAGCGGCAAGAAAGCGCCAGTGCCTTGACATCTTCCTTCAGCTGGATGTGGCTCCCATTTCAAGGAGCAGGAGAATAGCGTTTGCAGCACGGAACCGGTCCCTACCTCTATCTGTATTCAGGGCCTTGATATACCAGTTTGCTCTTAATGAATTGTCAAGATCACCATGTGCTCTTGGTATACACAGATCGCTTTTTCTGCCTTTGTTTAGTCTGTCCTACAGGCGCTACATTTGAGCTCATGATGCCTACGCAGGCTGGCTTCACATAATGCCCAGCAGTTAGGTATTTAAACTCAATCAGGATTGTTGCGAGCTACAAAATGGGATTTCTATTCCCATTATTTTATGTTTTCTTTCTTTCTTGTGCCCAGCATCATCTGATTACCCCTTTTATTCGCTGGTAGTACTAAGCAGTATTTTATGCCACTATTACTAAATCTTGTTGAAATGCTTTTACTGCAAATCACTTATGGCTTGATATCACTTGCATTGTCATACCAGGTCCCTGTCATGGGTAATATCTACACAAATCTAAGCATATATGGTTTTACATGCTCGGTCAACGGCAGCGATAGATTAACCAACCTTAATTGCATCTGCCTCCCAATATATCAAACAGAAACATGCGTGATTGCCATGGGCTCCTCCTAGATCTACAACTATAAGGGGATCTTATGGAATTTCTTCCTCCTCTTCCTTTTTCTATTTATTAGTCGTCAGTACTCTAAATATCCTTCCTCCTCTGTTTTACCGCCGTCGTCTAGAAATCCCTTAAATGGGATTAACCTATCCATTCAACAGAAACATGGCCAGAGTGAAAATGATGAGAACCCGGCTGCGCTTACATGGCCCTACTGCATGATTTGGACAGGAACTCCGGCAATATCAAATCCACTGGGGATTAAAAAAAGGGAGAGTTTATTCAATCTAAGCCCATGGCACTTTATAACAACTATCAGAGAGGACTTACAGCAATGTCTATTAAAAACAAACCAGGCCTGGTTCTATTTACTAATAAGTGTATACACACACCAGATCATTCATCATACTCTCCATCTAAGTCTGCTTCACCATACCTACTCACCCTGCTAATTCTCTTTCTCCAAGCTGATTAAGAATCCTCCTAACTCCATCCAATCACCCCCCCCCCAAATAACCCTCCAACAAGAACATCACCTCATACTGATATTAACTTACATCCATTAACAATCCCACATACTTCAGCATACATCCGCACCATCTGTGTCCACTTAAACAGAGTACGAAGTTGCTATACTTACCACCACCCACTGCCCACACATTTGCTTTCAGCATGTTTCTGTTCATTATAAAGTCAACCACGCACGGGCGGGGCAGACACGAGCCAGGTGCAGTTGATAAATAATAGCCTGTCCTGTGTACGGTCTGATAGGGGGGGATGTTTTTCCTGGAAAAACATATGACGCAGATTGCGCAGGTGCTGATGGCCGCAATCAGGGGGAGGAGGGCGCCTTATGGGGGCGGCAATTCTGCGGTAAAGCAACTTCTGTCTGAGGAGCTTACTATTGAAAATGGTTAGCCATGCATTATCTCTTTTTCTTTTTCTTCTCCGTCTCCCTCTCTCTTCCATAGCCGTAACCGTAGACATGGGCTGGAGTAGATATGGTGTTTGTCTTTTTTTTTCAGAAACCTTAGCTGCTGACATTTATAAGTAGGAAGATTCTTAGATTGATTGATGAATTATAGAAAAATAAAATAGACATGCAAAGAATATTTAGGCTCTGATCTACTATTTCTTTTTCTATTTCTATTTCTACTTTAGTTTGGTGGGTGAACAATTGACTCCTTTGTATAAAAAAGTACAGAAGTGTTGACAGAATTATATAGATCGCAGCAGGCTCAAATAGAGACAGTTACAGAAAACGTATCTCGACTCCATTCAAGGTGAGAAAGATTAACTGGCTAGCTTATTAACGAAAAGAGCATTCTTCACTCTGTACCTTTTTCTCTTCCAATCAACCCATGTAAATTCTTACCTTCGATTCACAAAGAATTGTCTGACGAAAAACATTCAATTGTTATTAGGGCCTCCCCTCCTCCCCTCCTCCCCTCCTCCCCTCCTCCCCTCCT
>JANTQI010000209.1:0-17966 GCA_032988985.1 Emmonsiellopsis sp. PD_5 | reverse complement strand
AGCGCAGAAAGAACCCGCAGCGCAGAAAGAACCCGCAGCGCAGAAGCAGCCCGCAACGCAGAAGCAGCCCACAGCGCAGAAGCAGCCCGCAGCGCAGAAGCCTGCAGCGCAGAAGAAGCAGCTGGCAGCGCAGAAAGAACCCGCAGCGCAGAAAGAACCCGCAGCGCAGAAGCAGCCCGCAGCGCAGAAGCAGCCCGCAGCGCAGAAGCAGCATGCAGCGCAGAAGGAACCCGCAGTGCAGAAGCAGCATAACGATTCTAACAAGCAGTGCGGCAATATAAGAGCAGGCTGATCAACCTGGAACCGATCTCTAGACATTGCCACCGGTTGACTCGGCACAGAGAAACATCATTGTTTAATCTTTCTAGTTGTGCATCCTTCCACTGAAAGTTGAATTAGAAATCATGAGTGGCAAGAATATCCAATCCAAATCTTACTTTGTTATGGATTGCTAAAATATCCCAGATACCAGATGTCTGTCGGACAGACTCATTGATGTCCAGAGATGCTATCTTGATATTGAAAGCCAAAAGGCTGACCTCAAGGAAGAACATTACAAGATCTTGAGGACGCTCAATTTTGCTCAGAGGAGCTGCCTCAACACACTCAAAGAGGTGGAGGTGCAGCTCAGAGCCCTGGAGAGAAAAAACAAGCTTCTCAAGAAGGATAATGAGTTCCTGGTGAGGGAGGTCCAGTGCCTTGTCATGGCTGAGCCACAGATGGAGTCTGAGGACAGCGAAGAGGTTTTTACAGAGGTTGAGGAAGATATGCAACATGGTTGAGTTGTATTTGCCACTCTCATGGGAAAAATGTTAGGGGCTGGTTTGGTGAAAGGTGGGGGAAGGTCAGAGCTAAAACTACATACTAGTTACAAATCTTCCAGGGTTTAGTTAGGAGAAAGAAGTTCGTCTGCTGAATTGTGAAATCATGTCATGATCAACATCTTAAGTCATGCACAGTTATGAAAATCAAAGCTAAACTGGTAAATTTCCTGTTTACAGAATACCTCCTATTATGCGGCTCCACTTCCTTCTCCTCCTGAACCAGGGTGCAATATGGGCAACAGGTTCCCCTGCACCAATCACTGATGCAGTGTCCCTTGATGCTAAACTGGCTGCGCATCTTGGCCCATTTGATTGCCTGGAGAATACCTTGGCAGGCGCAGAATGAAAATAATTGGATACTCACATCCCTGCTGCAGTAGCTAAAATCTGACTGATTGGCATTTCTGGCATGGCTCTAGGTTTTTCCAAAGAGGAAGCAGGGATAGAACCAGCCACAGAGATCTGAATTCAATGCACAATCAGCATGTAAACATCAGCAATCAATATAGAGCTCTATACATGTGTTCACTGGGTGACAGTTGCACAGGAGGTTGACCATTTAGAAGTAAAAGAAGGTTCCAGAGAGCCAGACATTGTTGTGAATTGTATAAATGATAGTCATAAGTACAATAACAAAATTTTTTATGAGATTTCAAGAGATGAACAACAAATTAATACCTTAGGAAAGTAAGAAAGAGGTGCAAGCCATAATGAGATGCAAGGTGGAAAGAGGAGTTGTGGGTTTGCAAGAGGTGCAGGCCAGAAACAGCTGCAAGATAGAAGAAGATGTGAGGTGGAAGACAAGCTGCGTGCCAGAAAAAGGTGCAGGCCAAAAGAAGATGCAAGGTGGAGAGCGGGCTGCACGCCAGAAAGAGGTGCAGAAACAAAAGCAGAGGCAAGCTGGAATATGTCCTATTACAGTTGAGTTTGATAATATCTGGCAAAGCCTATCAAATTTTTCCACAGACTCAAATCAACTGCAACAGAATCTGTAATGACAGAAGACCTTTAGAGTACAGTATTATCATTCCATCTGCTTGGCTGCCAACTAGTTAGCAGAGCAGCAGTCACCTACCATTCACTTTAACTCAAGTATCTACAGTAGATCATAGCAGTATAACTAGCCATCGCTGATTGCAACTAGGATTTAGGTGCACGTCGACTTTGAAGCGCAGGCCGTTATGGGAGTCGGTCAAGCATTCTAGATGCAGCTTGTGGCAACTATAAATAAGCTCATCCTTCCACAAAGGCAGTGTTCATCTCTCCCTTTTGATAGGGCAACACTGGTACAATGGCGAAACCCAAATCCAAGACCAAGAGAAAGAAGGAGGAGCGGCGAAAGGAGGCGGCCAGTGATGGCAAGGGTGTGGCCACAGGCTCCCGGGGCAATCTGTTTGATGGTTTCAGCAATGATCAATTGGGTGTGGCCACAGGCTTCCTGGGCTATCCATTTGATGATTTCGGCAACTCGGGTGTGGCCACACTGAAACACTGCTCTGGTTCCCAGGGCAATCTGTTTGCCCCCTACACAGACACTGTAAAGGATTCACCAAACATATTCAAAGATGGTTTCGCCTCCAATGCATCGGGGTCCGAAGCAGAGTCAGACGAGGGGGCCAGAGACAAAATGGAAGTCAAAGGTCAGAAGGAACAGGGACCTTGGGTCAGTCAAATAATTGAGGACTTTATTTGGGAGTACATAAATGGCAACCCAATGCCTGATATCTTCAACAAAAGGACCCCAGAGGAAACTCTGAAAGTTGCTGAGTGCTTTTTCAAAACCTTAAACCAGAAAATTGAGCTTGAGAACAAAAACAACAACTATCAAGGTAACAAAGTAAAGATCAGGCAGGTTCCCTATGGTGTGTACTTTGCATACTGGAAAGCATGGATTGCTTCACTGGAGAGGTTCAAGGATGACAAGAACACAGAAAAGGTGTGGGAGGAGTTTGATAAACTGCAGAGATCTTTAGAAATATTCAACAAGCTGAATCTTCTCCCTGAAGGCTGGAACCTTGACGTGACCTGGGCAGAAGATATGCTCAGAAAACAAATGAAAGTGGATGATGGCAGAGTGGGGGAAGGGACAATGACTCCACACACAGAAGCTGAAGATGTTGGGGAGCCTGCTTATGACCTCCAGTCATTGAAATTGAGATCAAGGCCAGCCTATATGAAGAGAAACGAGTGTCAGGTACTCTACTGGTGGAAAACTGAAGGCACAACCAGTGATTATTTTGTGGAGTACCAGCAAGGTGACCATTACATCCACCAGATCAAGTTGACAGACTATCATGATTTTGACCAGAATGTAGTCCCTTGTGTCATGACTCAAGACTGATGGTCAAACATGAAGCCAGATGGCAAGTGGAAGTACTCTGAGGAGGATGTGGACAAGCTTCTTGCAGTGGCCTGGAAGGTCCCAAGTGACTATGAAGCTGATGATGACCTACTACAGTACATCTGTACTTCTGAATCTAACTTTGCTGCCATGATAGTCACTTATCCTAGGACTGAGGTTCTGATCTGCTTCAAGGACAGGGTGACCCTTCTGGAAGCCAGGGGTGGTTTTCAGTGTTTCTTACACTGCAAGGTTCTCACGGACAGGATTATCTATAAAATGGCCAAGGAGAGGGAGTGGAAGTTCATGAAAGCTTCAGGTGGTGGATTGCAGGGAGGCTCCCAAAAGAGTGTCCATTTCATGGATGATGGTGGCGCGCTCAGTGAATATTCAATTGGCGGCCTCTGTCGCGGAGACAGAGAGGTGTCGCCCGCACGGGGCCATGCTTCCAGAAATGCTGACATTATGGATGAGAATCATTCACTGTGGGAAAGGCTATGGCAGCTGGAGAAGTCCCGGGAACCAGAAAGTGACAGTGACTCTTACTCTACTTACTCTGCATGGCGATCACGAACATCTCACCAACAGGGACGCAGAGTCCGCGCGGCTGATCTTGCTGATTAATCTTGATTTGTGATCGTTCTTTCCTGCTTGCAAAAGTTTTCCAAGTTAGTACCTCAATTAGTCTAGTATGTAGAATAGCTCAATTAATTCTCTGTGTAAGCTGTTTTTTCCTATAAGTTAATGCATGAGGCGACAATAGAAAGGCTGAAATGTGAAAGTAAGTGCCAACCAGGAATATGCATACAGATAATTCTCGCAATGGTGACCCAAGAGTTCTATTAATATTTCAGACAGGGCTAATTCACAGTATCTTGCTATGAAGTTTCTCAATGATATCTCTTTTAAGAATATCCAACATCCTATCCCCATTTGGCGTCTGGCAAAAGCGATTCATAAACCATTTTGAAAACTTATTTGATAACTTACCTGTGAGATTGCACGGAGTGGAACAAAAGCCCTTGCACAACAAGAAATTTAAATGGTATGTAATACTATTACTTCCTCTTCCCCCCGCCCAGATTATTTAGCGCGGCCGCATTGAGTTTAGGGCTGACTTTGGGCATTGTTAAGCTATTGGTGCCTATCACTTAGTTGTTCAATAACAATAAGAGCCCTATCTTGTAGACTTGAGTGGAGTGGAACTATCTCCACCTGGTACTGCTATTTCAATATAAATTTCTAGCATGTGCAAGGACTTCCATTCCACACTGTGGTACTATTTCTAATATCATTCCTCCGGCAGCAAAGTCTTCCAGTATTTATCTCTAAGGCTGATCTTGAAAATTATAAAAGCCACCACCTCCTCTTCCCTGCCATCCACAGCTGAAACTCCAATTCAAACAGCTCTACCTCTCCAGAGGTATCTTTCCATACAAGATCACAAACCTTCTGTTGGATGTGACATTGTGTGGAGACTACAAATCACTTAGCATGCTTCTGCAGTTTTTAGAAATGGACCCACCCATTATGAGCAGTGTGCCTCTCTCCTTGTCCATCTCTGTCTGCAATTGCACCTCCCAGTCTGCCTCTCCCCCAAAGACCTGGATGAGTCCATGCTCACCAAATTGCTTAGGGTCATTCATTGTGGGGGCACAAGAAGCATCATGCACATGAAGTTCAAGGTTCTATGGCTCACTGGTCAGCCAGGGATCAAGCTCTGAGTTTTATTACCTACATAGTTCTTATCTGTGATGACCAGATGTTGCAACCAGGGGTGGATGAGATCCAGATCATCTGCAAAGGAGTGAGCAGCTAGGTCAGTAATCACTAACTGTTGAAGTTCCTACCAGTTTTATCCATCTGCCAAACAAGAGATATCCTCTGCATCTGCACCCTGTATTCTTTGATCCCCTTGAGGGTCTCTTTGATGTATGAAATCTGAGCAGTGATACTGATACCCATGGTGAACATGATGATGCAGCTGTACTGGCTGACCTGCCTGGAGGTGAGAGGCCTTCCAATCCAGCTGGGGCCATATGGCCCGTCAACCCATGCCCAACATTCCGTGTGCAGCTTTATATGACCTAGAAATCTGCTGGTGAAGCCAGCTTGCAGTTTCACTAGGAGGGACACAGAAGAACTGTCATCCTCTGACCAGGCCACCATGAATGGGTGACTCTGGAATAGGTACCAGAAGCTGATGTGAGGCACACTTATCTGGACCTACTCCCCAGCCTGCACCTCCCATGGCCATGGAAGTACAATGTTGATCTGGAACATATCATCAGAGTCTGGGTTACAGCTGGAGAGAAGAGTCAACTTGCTCAGAAAGTGACTGTAGGTGAGATTCCTGAATAGAGATTGCCCCAGATGAAGGGCCAATGTGGTGGCAAAGAGCCCTGTGGCAGTTATAACACAATTCCTTGGAAGCCCGGCCGACCTCCCCACATGGCACCAAAGAGAATAAGTCAGGAAAACAGCACACGCTAGATGTGACATTAGGAATAGCTTGAACTGATGCCTTCAGAGAAGAGGCATCATGCACAGGAGCAGCAGCATGATACCAGCCTGAATGACTGAGTCAGCTACATCTTGTCCTGCCAGACTGATGACTTACCAAAAGTCCATAGAGCTGAACCTTATCAGCAAGCAAGATTCCAGTGCCCTAACTGGCAATGATGCCATGCATGAGACTCTGTGTCAGTACCATGAGGCCAATGGTGAGGTGTAAACTTCTGTAATTTCTGAGTGAGAGCCACAACAGCCTTGCACTGACATCATTTGGGCCCACAAAGCAAAGGAGAATGAAGTTAGAGATCACCAGTCACACAGCATGGGTGCCTGCCTGAGAGGCCTCCCATATGCCAAAGCAGTTGCATACCACAGTCCCTCTGAAGTACAGGACCTGAAGTAGAAGACAATAGCTAAGTACAGGGCATACTCAAGAGATGGCACAGAAGAGTCTGGCAGGTATCCACCATGTGGAGGAGAAACAACAATAACATGTATATAGAAACAGAAAAATACTAATGATGAGGCAAAGAATGATGAGGGTCAAGACAGCACCTCTAACAGCAACTGAATAGATATCTGTAACATTCATGATGGGTAGAGACCATCTGATAGTGAGAAATGGATGGATGTGTCTATCTACTTGCTGGGGACTGCTTCTTTAATATTCTGCCGCAAGCCAAAAGTCATTGTGCGGCTCAAAACGGCGCTGCACCCCCTCTATTCTCACAGAACCAGTCTTGGCTTGCAACAAGAGTTGTATCTGAGTGAACAGAAAGGATAAAAATAAAAAACAAAAAAGAGAAAAGAAAAAAAGAATAGAGAATAGAGAAAAGAGAAAATAAACTGATGTGGCTCTCCTGATCTAATTCTCCCGCAACACATCCACATTAATCGCCATGGCTAGGGAACAGATGGGCATCCTTCTCTGCAGAATCTTGCTCATTTCCATCCGCAACTGACCCCACCCTTATATTTGGTTTCAGGGGTAAATGCACTTCTTTTTTCTTCCTCGGAAATCTCTTCAGGTCTGAATTGTTACTCCAGGAGGAATAATGAGAGTGGTTGCAATTGAGATGTTCCATGCTGATTTGCTCTATACCCCTGGGTAATTCATCCTAGTGCTTGTCAGTTAATGGGAACCACCACCTGCAAAAATTAAAAGGTGGCATACCAGTTACTCATCTGGCAGTGGCCAAGAAGACTCATGACCATCAGAGTTGAAGACAGTATTACCCCATTCATGCTCAATCACAATGTAAACTTTTGCTCCACAGAGGTTGATGAGGTTGCAGATCTTGCTGTGTATTATGCATGTTCTTTTTTGGAACTTTTGGCACTCTTTGCAGTGAGGGTCTGGTCCACCCATTGTGAATTCAAAGCCATGCAGTGGTGCAAGTCAACAAAGTGCCCAGTGAAAGGACACATCATATATGCCTCCTCCCCCCCAGCATGGACATGATGCGAGCTCATGGCTAGGTAGGAGTGACAGCTAAAACTGTGGATCAGATACCCTATTTGTGCAGGTACATTCAAAGCATGTAAGCTACCCAAGGACACTCTCAAAGTTCCCCACTTGAAATAATAAGGTGTATTTACCCCTGTCAACGATCATCATTCATACGTAGCTTGGAGCTAACAGGGGGGTCACGTGTTAAAAGCATGCAAACCCCTCCCTTACTAACCCAGATAAGCCAAATAAACAGGCCTAGTCACCTGGAATGAAGCTTAGAATTTTGTGAGAAACCTGAATAACTTGCTTGATTGTAAGAAATAAAAACTAGAATATATTTTAAAAGCCAGATGTTCTTTTTGTTGTTGTTTTTGGAAATAATAGCAGGGCCTGCTAGGCTCCTCGCGCTCTCATCTGCCAACTCATTAGTAGGCTAGTAATATCTCAGCTTCCCTCTTCCAAGAAAACACTTTAGTACCTATTTTATTTTTTAGCATCTGTGAGGAGTTGCATCATTTTCCATGGCCTGGCATCTGCATGGGGGTTGGATCCTAATCTCTTTCTTGAATTCCAGTGGTTGTCTGCTAGTCTATCACATGCAGAGCATGGCTTGGTGCCTGGTCAGTCATGATGCAATGTGCCAAAGGGTGAGGTGAGACCCTGATCTTGGATGAACTCATTTACTGTACTGGGAAATCCACTGATCTTCCAGCACCAAACACAGCCAAGCTTTAGGTATATGGTGAGCTGCTCATCCAGATGCCTGATATGGAATGAGACAGGTTTACAGTAGCAACCACAGGAGGGGCAGATATCATCCTCCCCAAGAAATGGAGTGAGAAACCCACTTTCTGTGACAAAGCACATCTGCTGTGACTCATGGAGTGCCTTCAGAGGTGGAAGGATTAATCTGATCCATGGTTGGCAGCAAATGGTGCCCTAACACTGGAATGGCCCCTCTTCACCATTAGGTGTCACAGCCAACACAAGGTAGAAAGCTGAGATAAGAAGTGTGGATGCCACCTCAGCTGCCTTCTTCATGCTGCCTGGGTGGAGGATGACCAGATTGTGATAACCAGGGATGTTACTTGCACTGTTGATGGTGCCAGTAATGCCCTTCAGCAGGACATTGAATTAAATGTGGTTGGCTTTCTTGTTGTCACTCAGATGGTTCAGCAGGTCCCTCCATTTAGCCTTGCCATCCAAAGAGGAGAGCCAAGTGTTAAGAGTACAATGCAGGAAGCCATCCCTGAATACATTGTGAAAGTGAGGTGCTGCTTGGCCTGACATTTTGTTCTCTTCATGGCCAAGACTTTAATCCTCTTTGGTCCCAGTGCTGATTGAGATCATGAGCGCAGGTGCCTTTTTAGTTGGCCAGATCTGGTGGCTCACGCATCTCACAATTGCTGCTGGGTTGTTCTCCCTCAGTCCCCCATCCTGGAAGGTTCCAATGGCATGGATGTAAGCTGGTGGAAAAATACTAGGAGACAGGGTCAGTTGAAGCTAATGAATCATCTTAGGGATTAGTCTTACAATGGAGCAGTGGATGTCACTTGGGCTCTGATTAACTGTCAGTAAAAGTTGAAACTTGCAGGCAAGGCCCAGTGTGCAACTCATGATTGCCACATAAATGGGTCATCATCATCTTTATCTGGCCTGACCAGTTTGTACCCTGTTTGCATCAGCATGGGAAAACCTAGGAGCAGAATTGTCTTTTACCATGTCAGCCGCCATTGACCTCAGCCCCATTGAAGTTCCCAAACACAAATGTGGAGGTCTTCCAGGAGATATCTGTTGCCACCACTCCCACCTTCATTCAGGAGATGAGTGCTCCAGAGTGGTTGTGCTCAGCCACATTAAATGTTCAACAGAATTCTCCAAAATTTTCCTTCAACAGGGACTTAAGAATGGCAGAGTCATACTGCCCATTGTACAGCAACCAGGTGAACCATCTGCACAGCCCTCTGAGGAATGACCTACTGAAGCAGGCAAACTGGGCTTGTCATTACCATTGAAAAACTCTCCTGGCCAGCTGTTCATAGACCTCAGAGCAGGTGGCCACATCCCATTGCAGGTTGACCATGACCTGTATGATAATTCCTCCTGAGGAAGCATTAGTGGTCAAAGGCAGTAGTGGGTGGGAATATGCTGACCAGAGCTGGTTCCCATGATGAGGTCACAGAGATCCACAACTGGACAGTCATGTCCCAGCTTCTCCTGCATGAGTAGAAGGAATTCTAGGGGAATAACACTGCAGATGCCTCCACTGTTGATGGCTAGGATGCTGATGCATTTTGTGGGTGGCACTAGATCAACAATGAGAGGCACTTGCAACAGGCAGTGGAAACAGAATTGGATAGTCAGCTGATACTTAATGTCCAATGCTGGATCTCTGTACCTTTACATGCATACATTGCACAGCCCATGGCCACAGCTGGGCCAATGTTCTGGCTTTTGGAACTGGCACCAGAGGCAGGTGTGGTTGGATTTTACCTGGCAGAAGAATGCACTCTGTGACATGAGCTGTTCCTGATGCAGCTCAGCTGACAGCTTTTTCCCTTCCTCCAGGGATGAGAAGAACCTGTCAATCTCAACTTTGACCATTTCACACACTGCATCCAGTGCCAAGGAGATCATCTGTTGCTCCACATACAGTGGCTGAAGTGCTTGAAAGAGGGGTTCATGGTACAGACATTTGAAAACCAAGTCAGAGTCTGACACTGCACCTTAGCATATACCCTACATAATGAGCTTCCTTGGAAGGGGTTCAGAGCACTCACAGTGCGCTCTAGGGGGGTAGTTATTGGCAATGATAGATGAAGTGATCAAGGGTATCAGATCTTCCAGCCTGATCTTTGCCTGTAATCCAAGTCTCAGATAGTTGGCCAGGTGATGGCTCAAGTCCACAGTGACTTCATTGCTGGTTCTCATCTCACTGATGTGGTTGAATGGTTCTGTAACTGTCATCACAGTGTGTTTGAGTGCAGGTTGGAACAGTTCATCAAGGTGGATGCTGGTGAAACAGGCACAGTGGGCAGAGCACATTCCCATGGCATGGTCCAGGTGGTGCTGGAGGGCATTCTTCAGCTGGCCATAGCCACCTGATACTGTGGGGTGGTCTCTGGCACAGTCTTCATCCAGGGAAACCATCCTCACTGTGGAGAACACATTGGATATGCCTTCACGGCAGGTGGATAGCTTTTAATAAAACTCATTTGTCTCAGAGTTTCTGTGCATGGCACTGCCTCTTGCAAGTACAACAAGCACTGTCAGATGGACCTGGACAGGAAAGATGGACATGGAGCCTGCCTGAGTGGCAAAGAGCAGAAAATCTGTGATATAATCAAGCCTGGGGAAGTTGTCTGCAAAGATGCATACCACATCACAGAAGAGAAACAGGAGCCTAGCATAAATTAGGTGGAGGACATTTTCACTCCCTGCTGCTGCCCATACAGTAGGATAGGTTGCATCCTGCAGATGGGTCCAGCTGCTGTACTGTGGACTGGCAGCCATGTGGAGATCACCATCAGTGAGGAGAATCAGTGCAGCATCCTCTGTGCCATCTTTGGCATCCTCTCTTCATAGACTGATGGTTGCATCTGACTTACCAGCATGCTTCACATCTGTTGTAAAGAGCTTCCTGAGTGCTTCATCCTTCATGTCTCTGCCTAAGAAAAGAAGTAATGCAGGATGCTGTTGATTTGGGTCTTTCAATTCTCCCACTACATGCCCAAGGCGGCCGCAGTCTCAGATTCAAAAGTCTCCATGTTTGCCAGTGATCACATCAAGCCAGCCAGCATCATCTGCATGCTGCATTTTGCCTTGAATTTTGTAAATGCTGATGCCAGTATGTTTCATTTTTGTTTCTTTGTTTCTTCCTTCCTTGCTTTCTCCTTTTACTTTCTGCATATCTCCCACTGAGGGTAGCTTAAGTGATGACCGCCCCACGGGGGTCGCATGCTAAGTTCACGAAATGGATTGTGCCCTTATTGGGGTACTCAAGCCAGACATGACTCACAGGTCTTCTAGCCATTCTATATTCTGATACTTCACTCCTTTCCTATATAATTCTATTTACGGGCATGGCTCTGTTACCCGAGAGTGTTCAATTCAACGCCACACTTCTTTTTAATTGACACAAGGTAGAAAGGACATAAAGTGTTCGTTGGGAATTACTACTCAACTCGGATAGATATCTCAAACTTCAAATATAATAATAGCACTCATAAACTTGCAAGACCCAGCTAACAGTTAGTTAAGATTGCAAGCCAGTTTCAATGCGAGTTGGCTTTGATTGCAAGCTGATGCTTGTTGCCAGCCGATTTCTGTTGCAAGGGGGTTTCCGTTGCCTGCGGTTTAGCTGTAGTGAAATACTATTTAAAATCATCCATGTGGCCCGGTTTACCTCCCAACTTCCACTTGCAACTTCCACTCGGAACTTTTTTAACCCATCACCTGAAGTTTATCCACTTTTTGCTCAGCCATTATTGAGAATCATGCTTGCCTTTCTAGTGATCCTTGTCTCAGCCTTGTCAAAACAATCTCTAGGGTGCGTGCATCTGTAATTGCCAGCGGCATGTGAGAGCAAGTTTAAAATATCTGACTTTGATAACAGGTGCTTACATCAATCCACTGGGTTTCAGACCATGACACCATTGGAATCTGTGACATCTTTGGCAACTGTTCATGCCATGCAGCCATTGCCAACTACCCTACAGTCTTCTCAGCCATTGCCAACCACCCTACAGTCTTCTCAGCCATTGCCAACCACCCTACAGTCTTCTCAGCCATCACCAACTACCCTACAGTTTTCTCAGCCCACACTGACACCATCCATGATGCCCAGGTCAAATGAGTATCAGAATCATATTGTCCATGTTAGGCTGAATGACCTAGGTCCCCTTGTTAACCCTCCTTGCATTGATGCTGAGGTTGGGGATGTTGTACAATTCTTTATTGGAGAGTCATTCACACTACACTATTCCACCTTAGCCTTGCCCTGTGAATACCTTGCAGGGATCACTGTTGGTGAAAGTGGGCTGCATGTTTACCTGGTTGCATATTCTGGCCTGCAGTGGTTCTTTGCAAAGAACATTGGTGCTGATCAACCAGTATCTTGTGAAGAGGCTGTCTTTGCATTGAATTCTGGGTCCCAAATGGAAGAGTTCCTTTACAATGTAAAGGAGTAGGATCCAGTCCCTATCCTGTTAGCCCCTTTCAAAAGCTGAGCTTGACAAACATCCAGATCCTGATATTCCTCCCTCATTTTCTAAATGTTATTAGTTGATATCCTTTCAGGCAATGACTGTAAGCACGAGTTTCTCCCCTGTATTTAGTCTAATTATAAGTAGTTGAATATCTTCATTGAATAAGACTATAATTTGTTTGTCAATCAACTTGCTCTGCAGTGGCTTTTCATAAGAGGCAATGCACTGTCAGCAGCCTGCAGTGATGAAGTTGTATTTGCATTGAATTCAGGTGCTTTTCACACTGGAGGAGTAACAAGTGGCAGAATAGGAAACCATGACCATATTATATGATGGAAGCCATGACAGAAGCCATGGTGGATGGAGCAGGGTGTTCTATCTCATGATTATATACAGGCCCCTCACACTTGAAGTCATTATATGCCAGCCATCTCCAAATCTTCACAGCCTTCATAGAGGTTTCAACCAAACCCCTTCTGGCAGAGGTGGATGCTGAATTATCAAGTGGTGATATCTGGGTCCCAGCCATTGGTGACAGAGTCTATGCTTCCAGGACCGTTTTGCCCCATTCTTCTCAAGGATTTTTGTGACAATTATGGCCTCATCCTCATGTCCAAACTCCATGACTGCTTCAAGGGGCTGCAGCCCATTCTTGCCTGCCAGGTTGACATTGGCTCCTCTGTCAATCAGAATCTTCATGATGAGCTGAGATCTGGCTTGTACACCCCAGCTCAACAGGGTTCTTCCATATGAATTGACTGTATTGACATCAGCATCATACTTGATGAGCCATTAGACCATGTCAGGACAGCCATTAGCTGCTGCCCATAATAGTGCTGTCCACCCAAGGTTGTCCATTTCATTTACTTTGGCACCATCTTCAAGGAGCTGCATGATAACCATGAGATTCTCACCATCAGTAGCCTGAGATAGCTTGGCCCTCCTGTAAATGTTGGTGTTGGTGGCTTTAACACTGTATAAGGTCAACTCATCCCAATTTAAGACTGCAACAGAGAGGGAGCTGTGTGTGGACATCTTCTGTGGATCTTCTGCAAAAATGATGGTGGACAGTTGATGCTTTGAACAGTACCTGTCTTTTGTGCCTTTTATCATGTGCACTGTGCCTCAATGCACACAGCATCTTGAGAGTCAGTCTGTAGTTTCAGACCCACATTGCACCTAAAAATGCAACACAAGATCAGCTTGCAGCTCAAGATCAGTTTGCAGCCCAGGATCAGTTTGCAGCCCAGGATCAGTTTGCAGCCCAGGATCAGTTTACAGCCCAGGATCGGCTTGCAGCTCGGGATCGGTTTGCAGCCCGGGATCAGCTTGCAACTCATGATTGTTCCCAACCACTTAGGCAGGGAACTTAAAAGGACTTCCACTGCCCGACATAACGCCCTGGTAGCTCATCCTCTGCAGACATCATGGAAAATCAACAGAATGAGTGGAAATCCCTGGATCTCAAGCCAAAAGATACAGGTGACTTGATCTGGCATGGCAGTTTGAGTTCCACTGATAGTACTGCATACATGCATATGCTGCTAGAATTAGACTCTGTTCCATGGGGTCATAACTTCTGTGCTGGATTATCCAACTGGGTGCTCCTTGCAGGTTATTTGGTGCTACCTGGAACATTTACATTACTTCAGAAGTCTGATGCTGTCCAAGGTCACCTTGATGGAGCAGGTGTGAAAAAAGCAATCTTGAGTATGATTCAGAACCCACCTTTGCTGTTTATGGGGTGCTTTCTGTTTTCAGTCAGTTCTTCAGAAATGTTCTGTCTTGGTTGGACCTGGAGGAATAATTACATCTGGATCATCAACTGTCTCTTTCTGTGAGTATCCCAGAGGTGTTTTATCAACTGTTGCTGAGACAACTTAGTCCAGGTCTTCTTAATTCCCTTGCCAGACTGATCACCACTCTGATTAATGTCTACACTGCTAAAGGTGGTGATTGGTTGGTAATGGCAATCTCAACAGTAGTTGTCACTGGGCTTTCCACTGCTGTGACCGTGGGGCTGTTTTATTTGTATAACTTTCAGAAGTTAGAAAGGATCAAGGAGGCATATAGGTGTAAGGAAGAGAGTTGAAGCAGGATGATGTTGGCAGGAACATTATAATTTTATCCCAAGAGCTGCTTCATCTCATTTGTCCATATGAAGATGTTTATCATCCCTGCCTAATTTTGAAAGCAGTGGTTGTTTTCTTTCACCCTTTGTTGTACTTCACTCAGCTACATTTGAGATAGTTTGAATTGTTTGCATTACTTAGTTTATCACTAATGACATATGTCCATATCCTCATTCAACTATCAAAATGGTGACTGCCTCTCACGTTTCCTAGCCTCAATTGCACTCTTTTCTCTAATCATTCAAATCTTCCTCCAATGCAAACTCTTAGTATGTTCATAATTCTTGCATTTCTGGATATAGTTCTTCTCCATGCACCCTCATTTAAGACATGGAGACACAGATGGCCTGCATGCACTAATTTACTATCAATTGTAAGTCAACTTGTGGGAAGGTGGGATGACATGAATCAGGTCGCCACTCCAAACATGGATTGCACCCAGGCTGGGTTGCGCACTGAAACCACTGTGCGGCACACTTTTGACGCGCACCAGAGGGTATATTATGTCTGACTGTAGAATAAGGGTTCCAGATGGGCCAAATCAACCATGGACATGGAAGATTCACTTGGCAGTCTGGCCAATGCAAACACACAGGATATATTGCACAATTTTCATGGATATGTTAGGATTGACCTATCCCATCTCACCAGTGAGGGCGACAGCATCGTCGGCTCCAGGCCGCAGGGGAAGAATGCTGACAGGTTGCTGAGAATATTTCAGTCAGCAGGTTGTGACAGGCAGGATCCGGAACATCACATCCCAGTCCTCATCAGCAATGATATCTTGAATGAGGCACTGAGTCATTCACAGATGACTCAGGAAGCACTGTTGAGTGGCATAGACCCATCCCATCTCATCCTGGGTAGTGAGATGACACTCATGTATCTGAAGGGAAAGAGCCATCTCAGAGCAGTACATGAGTTCTTCCTTCCTGGTGACAAGTGGTGGGGAGCCAAACTGTATCTTAATGGTGAGTGCACTTCCTCTGATAATCATGCTCTATTTCTGACATTCATGAAACTCTCCAACCAGCAGCCAAAGCTCAACTTCAGGAGAAGTATCAAAATGAGCAGAATTTTGATGATGGTGATATCTATCAGAACCTCCATCATTATCAGCTGCAGGGTGATACTAGTGAGGTGACCAGGTGGTGGGCAAGGTGGGGGGAAACCACCAAGCCCCAAGATGTGAAGAGGATGCAGAAGAATAAGCAGCTCCGTGACGCATTTGATTGTCTCTTACCTTATATTGGACTGTGGGCGCCTATCACGGTAAAACTCTTCCGGTGTGCTTGGGAGTGGCAATGTTATGACGTAAGTTTTACATGCAGTGGAGCTCCCTCTCTTTCCTTGTAACCTTTTAGCTGAATTTCATGCAGGAATCAGCTCAGTATCTTTATGAAATCAATTAGATCTTGTCACCCATCTTCCCTGGTGCAAGTGCGTCCCTTGTCAATGTGCCCTCTATGCTGGAACTAGAGGGTCTTATGCCAAGCTATTCACTTGCAGACTGGGACCACATCTGAAGTCTAATGGAAGATGGACTATTCCCTGCAGTCATTAGTCTGGAGGAAAGAAGCAGATTGTTACAGAAACTGCTTCAGATTCCTGGTAGGATACTGACCCTGCACACCTTCTCTCAGGATCTGATTTACCTTGAGATACCAGCAAGGGCATTATGTAGCCTTCTTCTGAAGCAATTTAAAGACTCCTTCTGCAATGTGATGTTAAGGAGGTACACTGCTACAGGTGGAAAATGCTGTATCCAGTCATCCCATGATAAGTATGATGAAATATCATTTGGCAACTCTACATCCCATGAAAAGGCAAAGTTGTATGCATACTTGTCATATGTCCAGCTGTGGCTCTGTGCCATGAGACAGTTTGTGATACCCTTCAAGGATCCTTTGAAGCTGGAAGAAGATGCTTACAATCTCACCCACATGTGAGGTCTGCCTCTCTTGGCAAGTGTTGCATGAAGGTTGGGTTTCAAATCTAAGGAGATTGGCCAGCTGTGTCTCTGGAACACTGCTAAAGACACAGCCCATCATATTGTGGAGCATGTCTGCAAGGTAGAACTCTATGGACCAAATCCAAAAATTGTGGAAAACACTACACTTCATATAGAGTGAGTTCTGAAGAACATCTTTTGGGGCAGGATATCTGGCTCTACACCAGCGTTCAGCCACAATTGTGGGGATGATGCCCAATGCTGTTGATATAACTGACCTATGGCCACCCAGCTTCAGAGTGATCAGCCATGCTTCTTTGCTGACCATGTCTATGGCAGTGATCAGCCTACTGCTTAACACTCAACATCTTTTGCAGTTACAAGAGAGGTGATATTCTCCTTCTTCAGCAAAGAACCACTGTATATGTTGTTTCAAATGCAGTCTGGGCATCTCAATCAAGAACATGTGGACCCTGCATCTGGAGAATGCAATAGTCAGATCACAGAAGCCACAGATTCTGAAGTCCTGCCTTTAATACAGCTGGCTAGTGACCCAGCAGATCTCCCAGCTGATTCTCCGGAGATAATCCAGTTGCCAGTTGAGATGGAACCTCATCCCTCAGGTAGCCCTGGTAGCCCTAGCATGGATGATGTTAGGCTAATGCCTCCCCTGGCACTGGGGTTTGAGGACACTGTCAGCGCCCTGCTTGATAAAAAGATGGAGATATCAGTCCATTGAAGCACAATGGATATACTGCAGATGTGGTATGGATCTTCCAATACTTCTCTTGTTGTCTTGTTTCTGTTTGACTCCTGTTCATACTACAAATTCATCACAGAGCAGGAGCTCCCACTGTGTTCCACAATCAGTCTTCTTGCCAGAGACCATTACTTCATGAGTTTAGGTGATCAGACCGTTCGAAGCTTGGCAGATAAAGATATTATTCCAGAGGCTCTAGATAAGAAGCTTTTATTTGTTGGTTTGAAATCAGGGGCTGGGCGTAAGGGCAAGGAGCCTCTAGGCAGTGTGTATGCTTCCTCAGGTGATATATTGCTAGAAGATCTTCAGGAGTATCTATCATCATTCGATTTACATATGGGGAAGAGAGCGCGTTTGGAGGTTGAAGAGCCGCGGTGGAAGCGAGTCCATGATGTCCTCCCAGAAAATGAGATGGAGAGGAGCTAGAGCTGTGAATTGCACACATTCATTTTGGCCAGGGCAGCTCCAGTATCCCCAGTAGTTTCCCCAGGGCTAAGAGCCTCCCCAGGGCTAATCTACTCATTGAGGAAGCAAATAGAGTCCATTCAACTAAGATACAAAGTGGGAAATCAACACCGTCACATTGGGGAGATCACTGGCCCTGGGGAGATCACTGCTGCTTATGTGAGCTGGCATAGTTATGTCAGCACAGGTCAGTTTGACACAGGTCACACTGACCTGTGCTCAATGATCTGTATCTAGTACCAAGAGTATTCCCAGGGCCAAGGGTCTCCCCAGGGATAGTAGTTGCCTCAGGGCCAAGAGTCTCCCCAGGGCCAAGAGT